>OU342736.1:462289340-462578421 GCA_910589765.1 Avena atlantica
ACTGAGGTATAATGGTTTAGATATGCCAGAAATGTTTTTGCGTGCTCCTTTTTCTAGCCATGGAAGTATATCACCAATGAGTTATTTTTCATTCGTACTATATCAGGACACCATTCAAGTGATACCCAATTTGAATCAGAATCCAATACATACAAGTGTGTTGAATTATATACATGTGCGATCTAAGTAGTAGATCTGGATCAATAAACACAAATTTGCACCCACGGCCATGACAAAGTAACAAGAATAAGTGTTTAGCAGTTAATCTCCATGGTTTATTTTCCCTTAAACTTCAATAGGATGTGCCACGGAGATTACATATATTTTTAATCTGGTGAATCAAATCGTTGCCCTAAAGTACTTTGGTGTTATGATGACACTACCAATTAGTAGTGTTGATTTTGTAGTGGGTACTAGGATTGAAAATTTTCATCTTGGGAAGACACATAATTGAACCAAGTATCAAATGATTAAAATTTCATCTTAGTCATGTTACATGATACATCAATACATGAAGGAAAAATGTAGAAAGAATGGATCAAAGGGGGAAAATATCGGTTAATGAGTTATATAAAATATATAAATATATGACTACATTCGTTTCAGTACATATCATTTTGTAGAATATTGGACCAACTAGACAATATAATATCATGAAATATGAGGAAACATAATATTTCTAGAATTCCATTATTTAGAATATATTTATAAAAGGTTCCAATTTAAATCTTGAAGGTGGTGTCTCTGTCTAAAACATGATATTTATAGAAAAACAAAGAATGCCAATATTTTTTATTTGAGGGAGAAATAAGAAAGGAAATATTTTAGACAAAATAAGATGAAAGTTATCACCATATAGTTTCTCTGCTGCTATACATTACAAGCACATAATAATTTGGTTATTCCATTAAGAATTTATCTAAATCTTAAAATGATAATTCAAGTATCAAATTAAATTATCATAGTGTTGCATGTTAAACCTTTTTACATTAAAAAGTCTTCGTCGTATGTGTTCATAATAAAACTTTATGATCATATTAATGCACATTCGATGAATCCAAAGAAATTTAGCCACCTGACCACAATTGATAATTGTCTGTGCAAACAATTGATCTGTTCAACCTAATTATCAGTAGACATGAACTGGTATATGTTTAGGTAATTGACCAAACCAATATTTTTGTGTGAAACCAATTGATTTGTTAAACCTTACTATCAACAGACATGAACCTATAATCGACGATTTTTTGTGTGAGAGAGATCTCTTAAACCTTATTATCGATATACATGAACCAATTTATGTTTTACTTGAGCATAGCGTCATCTGACCATTAATGTGATGTATAATAAACCACAACTAAATGATCTTGGTAATATATAAAAACATATTCAATCTGGAAATATTATTCACGCGTCAACATATATGAATAGAAAAAAAAATCGGTGATAGTAAGCTAAGTCTTAACCACACTTTGAGGCAACATCCAACAAAAGATAAATCCATCTTGAAATATAAATTTAATTCTATGTACTTACCTTATAGCACCACGTAAAACATGCACATATAGTCATTGAAAAGTTATTTTTTGTTGAAACATTAACTATTCTTCCACAAATTAAAAATATATATAAATGTCTTATTCACAAGTGGTTTTTATCGCATAATGTAAGTTTCTATACAACCATAAAAGTTCTAAGATATTCAAAGAAGTTGCCCTCGCATTTGCGAGGGCCATTTTGCTAGTTTCAGTAAAAATATAACACACTTGAGAACAACAATGCAGAAATAGCGATTCACATAAAAATGGTCATTTAGCAAAAAAAATAACACACTTAAGAACAAAGATGCAGAAACAGTAACACATAAAAATGGTCATTTAGCAAAAAAAATAACACACTTAAGAACAAAGATGCAGAAACAGTAACACACAAAAATGGTAATTTCATACATGAATTTAAGAGCTGAAAGATACAGCAACTTATCGAAATCTTGTCCGAGTTGCGAATATTATGGCATGAGAAAAGGGTGGCTAACCAACTCCCAAAGTTGTTTGTTGCTGTTTCAAATTGGAAAATAATCATTAACAAATTCCACTATAGGATTAGCTAGTATTATTAACTGAAACTAACAGGTCCTGAAGAATATCCTCCCATTTGCCTTTAGTTCTTTCAAAAAAAAGAGAACAATATTTCCCCTGTCTGTTTCTCACTCTCCAGGTCGTTAGGTCATTGTGCTACTAAGTGTTTACCGTAAATTCACATCAGGAAACTATATATCTCAGGCAGGGATCTACAAGAAATACTAGTGATAATTTGGGGCAAACTTGTTTACATGTTCTCCTAACATAAACAAACCCTGAACATCACGGCAAAAAAGAAAAATGTTGTAAATTGACTGAGTGTCAGAATATGTATGAATTGAATGTATTGCATACTAATCAGATAAATCTAAATCAACTGCTACCAAGCTTCAATTTGCATAATAATAGAGCAAGAAATCACATCTAGGGAATATGAAGCGAGGGAGACTGCTATCTCACCGGAGACGGGCTTGTGCTCCTGTCGGGTGACCAGTAGCAGAACGAGAGAAGCCGGTTCCTTATGGTGAAATCAACTTTGTTCCCTAGGTGTACATACACCCATTCTGTAAAATCGCAATTCAAGATGTCAATTTAAAAAAAAAAAATCGCATGTACATATAGACTTTCTATGTTCTCCACAAAGTTTTGGCACAAAAAACATTTTTTGTGGCTTTTCTAAAGGCAAACATTTTCTATGCTCCAATATAACTATTCGAGAGACACCTTTTGTTTTCTTATACAAGCCACACCAAACTTGATATGCAATATAGAATGTTCAGATGTACACGCGAATTTTTCTTTAAGGTTATTTGGACATTTTAAGATGTTTATTATCATGCATTTTTTGCATCTACACCTATAAGACAAAACACCACCTATGTTTCTTTTGTCCCATTTTCCTATTTAAATTTGGACCAACCTCTAAATTTCCTCATCTACCTCTCTTGATATACAATGTGAGCTAAATATTGAAATAAAGTTGCACCGTACATGATATCGATCTAATCCTGGCATCGAGCCGCCCTCTCCCGAGCCGCCCCCAGGCGACTCCGAGGGCTTCCTCTCCATTCTCCCCTAAGAACCCTCCCCCAACCCTTTCCGCATCGGCCGCCACTACTGCCGGCTCCGGCGGCGCCCCGTCCATCTAAGATGGGGGGGACAGGAGAGGGGTCTATGGTGGTGTTCACATGGGGGAGGTGCGGCGCAGCCGTCTTGGCCGGGGCCTGAGGTTCTCCGGCGACCGACGAGGGGATGGAGGCTTGCCGCCGGGGGTGAGGCTATGGCCTAGCCACGCCGATCTCCTGCGGTTGTTGCTCTCTCCTCCTCTGTTCGTGTTGCACGGAGACGACGGGCGGCGTGGGGGCCTGTTCATCTGCTGAATAAAGGAGGCGGTCTTAGGATTCCTCTCACCCCAATACGGCGATCTACTTGTTGCTTTCCCTCTTTGATCTGGTCGAAGTGGCGACAAGGCTTCGCTGGCAAACTCCCATGGACGAATAATGCCTCGAGATTGTTGGATTGGAGGGATTTGGTTGTGCACACCCATGTTTTACTCTGACTGTTTGGGTTCAGAGGGAGCACTTCGAAACTCTGTTGGCTGTTAATATCATGGGGCATGTTTCTCGTTCTATGGTGCTAACGGAGAATGTCATGGAGACCAAGATATGAGACTGAAAATGGTGGTTCGAGTCTGCGTGGTGATGAGGAATTAGCTTGGTGACTCGTGACTTGGAGCAGTGGCATGCTAGTGGGGGCGACTGCACATAAGAGGTTCACAGTCCTATATTTCAGGGTGAAAACCCAGGGCCTGGCCTTAATTGGTTGTGCCTGGCAATGGCATTGTTGAATGTATTGTTTTAAGAGCGTGGACTTTCTTCAGGGTGAAAACCTAAAAGCTATGATCGGGCGATGACGGTGTTTGTGCACTGTTCCCTTTTTGGAGGCGTCGCTTTTAGAGAAGCTGGACTTCTGGTGCTATCTTGGTGGTGGTAGTACCGTTGTTTCAACGAATGGGTCACTTTAATGAGACTTTTCTTTTTTGTAATTCTTTTCTCTTTTTTTGGCTGTGTGCATCCGTATGGCTGCTAGGGCAATGCGTTGTTGTAGAGGCTAGGTGTAATTGGTATCTTGTGATATTAATATATGCTCCTTTCCAAAAAAAAATTTAGAAGATTGCGGTCTTAGGCTAATATGTGTTTTTAAGTGACTCACTTTTCAGATATTTCATATAAAATAATATTGAGTTGCAGAAACAAATTATATATACCCGCCTACCCGGCAATGTGATTAAACAATTATGTCTTCCGGTGTATCTACATGCTTATGTGTGCGGTTTATATACATTTCTAAACTAAGTTTATATTGCATTCCTTATCTGGATACATACATTTCTAAACTAAATTTATATTGCATTCCTTATCTGGATACAGTGATTGAGATTAAATCTGAATGGATATATATATAATGTTTATTTCACTACTTTTAGGTATTAAGCTTTTTGAGCACTGATAATGTTGGCGCTGTGTACATACCATCATCTCACAGAAACATTCACATTGATAAAACGCATATTTAGGTCTCTAGTGCATCAGCATGCTTGTGCATGTGTTTTTTACATTTTTATATTTTGAGCTGATACTATATTGTATCATGATAATATATAGAGTATGGGTTAATCTCAACTATTAGTATTTTAATTGATTATATTTTGTCTGCATATGTTATGCTTTTATTTACTATATGTGCTATACCGTTATCAGGCGCTATTCTGGGAGTATAAATGGTTTCACACTTGTGTTTTGATATGCAGTATTGATGAAAATCTAGAGGAGTGTGGTAACCAAAGGCAGAAGGGGGAAGGAGCTGATGAAGTGCTAGAGGTGGAAGATGACCCGCCAGTTCTGCCGGAAGTCCGAAGGTGCAACCGCAACAGCGGTCAGGGGTGGTTTTGCCTGGCATACCCCGGCTATGCCATGTGCGAAAAACATATCAAGATGCGTCGTGATCGTGAGTACTCCCTCCGTTTCAAAATATAAGATGTTTTAGGTTTGTGAAGAAAATGTATCTACACTTCTTTTAGTGTGTAGATTCATTCCAAACTTGAGTGAACCTAGATACTAAAAGTAGTTTAGATACATTTACTTCACAAAGCTAAAACATCTTATATTTTAAAACGGAGGGAGTACTTGCGAAAGATGCAGGCAAAGAAGCTTCGAGATAGCACCGAGTCAGAGGCCAGCGTCGTCGCTAGGAGAAAACGCCGAGCAATATCGGTGCTGGGAGGCCAAGAGGAGATGGTTGGACTATCTTCACCGAAACCACTTGCTTGAGCTAAAAGGAATGAGATAGGCCGGTCCCTGCTTGGTCCATCAAAATGATGATGATGACCGGCCAAAGAAGCAAGCAAGAATGGGATCAATGCATGGCCACATTGATCTTTCTTTTGAATTGTCACCGGTGTACTATGGTACTAAGATATTTTTTGGATTTTTCGAAACTTTAAAATATCGATTTCAAAGAAATTCAAAAACAGGCTCCATGGAGCCCATCCTCCGTATCCATGTTCTAGCAACACTGGTTTCCTGTGTTTGACCATAAATGGTATGGATCGCTATTTGCTAATTACCTTGTTGGAAAATATTTCCCGGCATTCTACCGACAGTTCGGATTTTTGGGTCAACTGGTATGTGCATCACAATTCTTGAGCATGCACACAAGTAAATTCATGGTATATATATGACCCCTCTTGTCTGTGCGCTATTACTATATCATTACACCGGACGGGCAATCGTTATTTCTCTCGAACTAGGATTTCGCCCTGCTTTATAAATAAAGCCACATCGGCCAAACAGATACAAGACGGAGGAGAGACCCCTTATACAAGGCAAATCAAAATAAACAAGAAAAACACGGGAGCCTAACCTTGTCACCGAGGACAACGAGCCGATGCTGGGGTGACCCGGGGCTCCATGACGACGCCCCCAAGAGGGTCACGACACACCGTGCCGTCGCCGCCGAGACCAATGGTCAAGGGTTTTCATCCGGAGCCCTGTCGCGTGGAAGGTATCCGCATCGATGCCCCCAAGAAGGAAACGATACCCACAGGCATCGTCGCCGATGGTGCCGAGGTACAGAGCTTAGCCCGAAAAAACCTTCGAACGCTCCCGACGTCTGCCACGCTCGTTGTTCCCAAGATAGGCTGCCGACACACGATCTGGGAGTTGTCGAAGCCGAAGCGTCGCCAACACCAAATCCTCCCATCGTCCTCTCCTCGCCATCGACATGACCGAGGGGAGGAGCCACCACCACTGCCACGACGCTTGCCAAAGAGACGCCCATGCAGTCCACCTTCCGGGGCTGCCGCCTCGGCATCCACGAGCTCTAGCCAAAGCTCCAACCAACGCCACATTGCGCCACCGACGTGAAGACCCTGTAGGGCTCACGGATGTGAAGGCATCGAGGCACGGGTGTCTTGGGGGAGGGGAACTTCCCTCCATCACCCGCGGTGAGAGCCGTCCGGACATAGCAGCAGTAACCGATAGGGCTGGAACATGCCCAGATCAGGCCCAACCCGCCGGCCAAGCCTAGATCAGGCCCCCTCCGCTATGCCATCGCGCTTCTACAACCAAGCCACCACCGCTGTCGGTCCCCTGCGCCTCGAGCAACCCCTCACCCCGCCGCCACAATACCAGCCGAGCGTTGTGGCCGTCGCCAGATCTCGAGCCGAGCTTTCCTAGAGCCCGCACCTAATGAGCTGCCCCCCGCCGCCGAGAGGGAAGGAGGCGCCGCCGCGCCGCACATCCGCTCATCACCACCAGGGCCAGACCCTGCCTCCCGAGCTCCAACCACTCCATGGTGCACCACTTGTAGGGTTCGCAGCATAGAAAACAAAAATTTTCCTACGATGGGAATAACTATGTACCAAGATCTATCTACTAGATACAAACAACGGGCGGATGTATATCCATAGAGAACATACCCTTGAAGACCAACAAAGCTTAACGAGTTAAACTCGTGGTTGATGTAGACGATCTCTTGCCGATCTCAAGATCGAGAGGAAGTCCTAGCGCCGCAAATCAGCAGCGCATCCGTGCTCGCACACACGTCCGAGGCACCGAGCAGCCTCCGCCTCCTCGCTCCAGCGATGCAGCGGAATCACAACTCTTTATTGCCGAATAGCCACCGGGAACATGTATCTCGCTAGTCCGCGACCATGGGGATAAATTCTAGAGGGGGAGAGAGATCCTTCACGAGGAGGTGTGAGTGAGAAGTGAGGAGGGGTGCCTTTTATAGGATGGGGGAACCCCAAGGGGGTGGCCGGAACATGGGGGATGACCCTTGCCCTCCCATCATTCATATGGGTGGACACTCCACTCACAAAATCCTCTCAAATTCCTCCACTCAAAATCCCACTCAAACTTGCCATTAAATGTCCACCAAATTTAATGCAAACTCTCATAAATAAAACTCCTTTTATTTATTCAGAATTTTGTCAATCACTTCAATGACAAACATTCACATATAACCCCTTGATAGAATACTATTTCACATGCAAAAACACTTTCTGCAATTTCACCCGAAAACCTGTTGAAAGGATACGGATGTCGCCTAGAGGGGGGGTGAATAGGCGATTAAAACTTTTCCTAGAGTGGCTCAACAAAGGCGGAATAAAACTAGTGTTTACTTTGTTAAGCACAACCTAGAACAACTAAGGTTCACCTATGTGCACCAACAATTTATGCTAAGCAATACAAGCAACAAAGTGATAGCAAGATATATAATACTTCAAGCACGAAGGCTATCACAATGTAAAGTGCATAAGTAAAGAGCTCGGGTATAGAGATAACCGAGGCACGCGGGGAGACCGATATTTTACCGAGTTCCTCCCAACATGGAGTACGTCTCGTTTGGAGAGGGGGTGGTATCAAACCACCAACGCCACAAAAGGCCTCCCTTATTCTCCGGTGAATCTCACCCCAACGGGATCGATCCACGCTTCCACTATCGGTGCACTTGTCGGTGGCAACCGGAACCTCTCACAAGGTTGGGGCACTTCTCCACAACTTAATTGGAGGCTCCCAACAAACGCCACCAAGGCCACAATGCCACCAAGGCCACAAACCGTCTAGGGTTCCAAGAACCCAAGAGGGACAAGCTCCAATGAGTAAGTCAAATTAAATTCTCCAAAGAGAACTCAAACCGATGCACCAAATGCAAATGGCAAGAACACCACAAAGGTGCTCAAATCCCTCTCTCCCAAATTCCACCAAAGCTACAAAAGCTTATGGGGGAATAAGAGAGGAAGAACAATGGAGGAAATCCACAAAAGACTCCAAGATCTAGATCCCAATATGTTCCCCTCACTTAGAGGAGAGATTGATTGGTGGGATTGTAGATCTAGATCTCCTCTTTCAAATCCCTCAAGAATATGCAAGAATCATTGGAGGGATTGAGAGAAAGCAAGCTCAAGAAGGTCAACAATGGAGGGGAAAACTTGCAAGAATGGTTAGGGAACCATTGGGGAAGAAGGCCCCTTAAATAGGTTCCCCGAAAATCCAACCGTTGAAGCCAAAAAAGCGCGAATCCCGGTACTACCGGACATTCCCGGTACTACCGGACATTCCCGGTACTACCGGACAATCCCTGGGGATCCCAGGTCGCCAAACGCACCTTTTTCAGTACCGACCGGTACTACGAAGCGGTACTACCGGACCTCCGGTACTACCGGACCCTGGTCCGGTACTACCGGTCATCCCTGAACGAAAACGGCCATAACTTTTGCATCCGGACTCCGATTTTGATGATCTTGGGCTCGTTTCGAAGAGGACAACAAGCTCTAAAAGATAATGCAAAGAAACATTATAGTCCAGCAAGGGAGGATAGATCAAAATGACGAAAGGTTTAACCTCTATCAAAAAGATGAACCGATAAAACCTTCAACATCAAAAACGTAATAGAAAATGCATATGAAATCCGTTTTCGATGAACGAGAGCTTGTCATGGAGATTAACACAAGCTCTAAATCCTCACATGAGTAAGAACCAAATAATGGAAGGTTTTACCTATCTCTAAAATACAAACCGGTAAAACCTCCAAGATCAAAACGCAATAAGATATAAAAGGGAAATCCGTTTTTGATGGACTAGAGCTTGTTATGGAGATTACCACAAGCTCTATATCCTCACATGGATAAGACCAAATAACAACCAAATATGATGATGCAAGTATGCAAAGGTTTGATCTCTCTCCGAACGATGTGACCGAGTTACTCATTCGAGAGCCCTTCTTGATAGTACGGTTAACTATCCTAAACCCGGTCTCCCAACAAACATGAGACCGGCAAAAGGGAAAACCTATCAATATTAAACCTTTGCCTTGAGCAATCCACTTGAGATCGATGTAGACGATCTTGTCCTTCTCAAGATGGACACCTTTCTTGATTCCTCATCATCGATCCATGATCACCGAGGATGGCAAGCATCAAACATGAGATCTTCTATAGATGGCGCATTTTGAGCTTGCACAACACATCTTCTTCTCATTTCATCGACCTTGAAGCCAACACATGCTCCAAGCGATGCCAATGAACAATTCCTACAAGTACAACTTAATACACACATTAGTCCATAAAGATTGTCATTAATTACCAAAACCACACATGGGGTCCAGCATGTTCTTTCAATCTCCCCCATTTTGGTAATTGATGACAATCCCCTTAAGAGGGTTTATATAAGGAATATTATTGAATGAAATGGTAATACCAATATCAAATACTACACAAGTATGTGATATTGGTACCACCACCATATATAGAGCAAACTCCCCCACAATCTATGCATGTGTGTTGAACTTGAATTTCATTGCATATATTGCCAATCATTATCATTGGTGGAGTTTCCTCTATATATACCATATGCTAAGCAACAACAAAGATGCAAGATCATGAGAGGCAAATGCACAAGAACAAACTCAATGCATAAACCAACTTCCCTTAAACCCTCTAAAACTTCTCCCCCATTGGCATCGATTGCCGAAATGGGTGACAAGTTCTAGAAGGCAAATATAGTAATAGTTCCTCCAAAGGTGTGCTTTCGCACATATCCAATGATGAATACTTGGGAGGGAGTAGAACTATATCGAGGACCCGAAGGTTGCCAAAATAAAGTCAAATGATGCAAGCAACTACAAGGTCTGACAAACCAATTGAAAACAACAAATGAGTTCAAATGGAACCTACAAGATATTATGATATGAGCAAGAGAGTGCTTTAAATAACAAAATAGAGAAGCTCCCCAAGATTTGTGCATTATTCAACATAAATGCATTAGAATACATATTGCACAAATATGGAATCCTCGCTCCCCCATAAGTATTTAAAACACAAAAAATGTGAAAGAATGCAAATGAGTATTATTAAATGAATTAGATGAGCTCCCCAAAGAGCATGCACCAATCATGATAATTGCATTTGGGAACAAAGTGCATCGTCATGGAATCCTCACTCATCGAAATTCATTTAACAATACACGGCATGAGAGAACAAATATGAGTGTCCGAAGATGTAGACAAGAGGAATAATCACTCATAGGCAAATAAATTTGGAAGCCACCAAAGAATAAAAAGAAATAAAAGGTGGCATCCAAGGATTTAACAATCAACTAAAATTATCTTCTCATATGTGTATATGTCTCTAAGTGGATGACATCACAAAGACATATGCCCATAAAGAAACAAGCACATACAAGGAAGATAATACAAGAAAGCACATGAAAGGCAAAAATGAAGTCATAACATATATCAATAAGATTTTTGCTTCAAAGCATGGCCAAAGGCTCACATATATCTTATTGTACATAATGGACTTCAAACACAAACACACTTCATATATTACAACTATCACCAAGGGAAAAGGAGAAAGTTGAAATATATGGATAAAGGCAACAATATCATAAGATAAAATAGACTAGCAAAAATCTCACTATTGCATATGAGAGAAGTTGAGGAGATGATAGGCAATAAAATTGCTAGATTGATATATTTGGGATTGGAGGATCATATGCATGATTTTGTATAGTCCCAACTATATGTACTCATCTCAACTTATACACATTTACAATAAAGAGTTCTCTTAAAGCCATGGCTAGAACTACAACAATTACAAATACATGAATTCATGCTAGAAGGCAACCGACAAACAATTGGAATCAAGATATATGAGCACGAGAAAGAGATACTTGTTACCGAGATATAATTGGTAGGATGTAGAGTATATGAATTCGGTGATCATCCTATAGCTTGACTCAACTTTTCATGTACGCACCACTTCTTCAAAATTGAAAGAAAAGCATCCAATATATCTCCAATGTACCTAAAACACAATTAAGTACAAAATGGTCCCCAAACTTATTGGGTCCAAAGTAGTTAGAGAAACTACAATACATAGGAGAGACTCCACATAATTATGTGCACATTGATATGAAATTGAATTTCATGCACAACTTAGCCGATGGGAATTGGTGGAGTTTCCCCTAAATATTGGATCAAAGAAAGCAAGCATGCCATCATATAATCATATAGTAAATATGCATGCATGAAGCTTTCAAGAACCAAAAAGGAGATACAATTTTAACAAAACACCAAGTAAATCGAGATTGCACACACAAGAGTGTGACATGACAAACGATGTCCAAATTGTATCAACAAACCAATTCAACACATGAAAGATCACAAGTTCAACAAATGAACTAGGCATAATCCAAGGAGAAAAAGATAGATAGAAATAAAAATGCTCAAGGATTTATCTCATTCTAAAATGGTCAAATCAAGAAACAAGGAATGAGACAAAACCAACTCCCAAAAAGAGCAAGGTTCCAACAAGAAACCAAACTCCCAAACTTCACATGATGGCACAAGTACCAAAATGAAAAGATTGAGGTTCCAAGCACATAAAACACGATATGGATCAAAACAAAGAAGCATAAATATGAGTGTTTTAAATAATATAGGATAGCTCCCCCATGGATAGTGCATTTTGTAGGATTTTCCTTTTAAATGCAAAATGCACACAAATGGGATCATCACTAGTACCTATAATAAGTAAAACACAAGAGGATATCAATAAAATAAGAAGATCCACAAGAAGCAAGGAAGGCTTGGGAGACAACACAAAACATTTTGTTGGCCAAAGATAGGATAAAATTAGGCAAGGGCCAAAGTGAATATGATCAATAAATTCTACCATAAGTTGGGTGCTCATTGTCCAAGGACAAGAAATATTGGGAATAATTTTCCCAAGGTAGCTTGCATGGATATCCAAGATCATAGTCACAACAAGAAGCATATAACTAAATATAAGAATTGAGCATGATACTTCAAACAAGATTCTTGGTAGCTTCCAATAGTCACACAATCACTAGTGATTAGAGTAACTTGAAGCAAATGGTTTCCATGCGAATATAAATATCTAAATATGAGGAAACACATACCAAGAACCATTCTCATATACAAGATACAACATAAGATCAATAAAGCCATTCAATCAAATTGGAACTTGTATGAGCAAATGTGTCACATAGATGCTAGATAATTATCAATATCAATTCTAAGTGACACAACCTCGAATATTCACAATTTCTAGTATTGTAATATGACTAAGCATATGACTCCCCCATAATGTGATACTACCATAAAACCAACACGAGGGAAAAGGATACAAATAGAGATAATTAGTGGACATTATAAAATTAAATTTCTCATGAGAATTATACCACATAGAGACTAGACAATAATCCAATATAAATACTAGGTGGTAATCCTCATGTACACACATTTTTAGGATTGTGGAATGCCTAAGCATAACACTCCCCCAAAATGGGATAGTCCATTAATCTCTCACAAGAGCCAAATAAGATACCAAAATAAAAAAGTAAGGCTCCAATACAAGAAACACACATACATGGTGTTCCACCTAATCATACACAAATATGTTTGATACCTCAAGATAATTAGGTGGAAAACACAATATGTACAAAAGCATGGAATATACAAAACCAACACATGCACAAGGGGGCGAGTAACTTTCAATGAAATGAGTTAAGCATATGTTACCGCAAGGAGGAACATTGGAAATATAATAGGAGCAATATAATCCACATGACTTGGCTTGACAAAAATAATAATGAAGATCCCTTAATTCTTCATGATGTAGCCAAGACTCCAATGCCCTCCAACAAACACCTATTGATCAAGTTTTGGCTTGTTGGTCCCCAACCAAGTTGGGTCCTAAGAGGTTAGTCACAATAGGCTTGGCAACCCAAATGGATCTTTTCTTGACACCACATTGGGTACCAACAAATTTGGCAAACACATTGCCAACCTCATCCTTCCAAAGAGAATAAGCATCATCAATAATGATAGGGTTGGATGAGGAGATATCGAGAGTGCATGAGGAAGAAATATGCCCCTTTTCACGGCATATGTAGCAAGTTCTACTCTTGCCATCTTTCTTCTTAGGAGAAGCCACAACTCGAGGAAGAGCTCGAGTAGTCCTCTTAGGAAGAGGCCCATTAATGACTTGAGGTGGAGCTTGAGGCCGCTTCCCTTGTTGCTTCACACTAAGAGGCTTTTTCTTCAATGGGCAAGATCTAACATGGTGCCCTTCTTCCTTGCACTTGAAGCAAACAATGTTGGCCGGATTCTTGACTTGATCTTGGCCATTCTTCTTGTTGTCCTTGTGCTTCAACTTGATAGTGGACTTGTTCTTGACATTAGATTTGAATCCAAGCCCACTCTTGTCATTGGGGGATTTTTGCATACTCAAGATTTTGTTGAGTGTGACCTTCCCTTGTTGAACATTTTTCAAGTAATTCTTCAAAGAAGTGACTTGAGCCTTGAGCTCTTTTATTTCCTCTACATGGTTAGTTTCAATACAAGTACTAGAGGAAGTAGATGCTACATTGTTAGAGCAACAAGGCATGAAAAGTAATTCATCACAAGATGTAGCAATGTCATGAGTGGATGAATTACAAGGACTAGCACATGGCAATATAACATTTGGAGTAGATATAGTGCTAATGTCCACATGAGGCCCACTAGATGTTACCTTTGACATGATGGCCTCATGAGCCAACTTTAGCCTACCATGGGAGACTAGGAGATCCTCATGCGAGCTTGAGAGCTTATCATGGCTTTCTTCTAATTTCCCATAGTTGCTAGTTAGCAAAGCAAATTGAGCCTTTAGCTCAACATTCTCCTTCAACATAGATGCTTCACAAGAAATAGAGTTAGTAGCACAAGCATCATTACTATTAGCAAGAGGTGAGGGCAACTTGTCAAGCTCTTTTGAACATGAGGCTTTAAGTTGCTCATGTGACTCGGTGAGTTTGATGAGCTCACCCTTTATGACCCTAGAGCCATTTTTGAGGTGCTCAAAATCCTCAACAAGTTTAGCATAAGCAACTTCAAGTTCATCATTTTTAATCTTGAAGGAGTTAGCCACCGCAAGTTATCTATCATGGTATTCCTTTACTCTAGATAATTCTAGAGTAAAAGTCTCCTCAAGAGATTCTTTGGTGGTTTGTTCTTCTTTAAGGGAGTCCTTTACTTGAGCAAGTTCATTAGCATATTCACGCTCAAGTGCAAACTTTTCATATATTATGTTTTCTTGCTCCTCAATAAGATCATTGCCTTCTATAGCATAATTCAAGATTTCAAGAAGGTTGGAGGAAGCAAGTTTATTTTTGTAGAGAGCACTATAGACAGCCTCTCCCATTTTCTTAATAGAGGTAATATCATACTTACCTCTATAATCATCATTATCGTTCTCAACCTCATCATCATCATCATGAGATACAATGGGATTCAAAGAGGTTACCTTTGTTCCCTTAGCCATAAGGCACATGTGAGAACCAGAGGAAGGTGATGATGATATTGCACTTGTAGCTTTCTTCAAGACCTTGTCTTGGCTCATAGAATCTTTATTTTCCTCTACATGGTTAGCAACACAAGCACTAGAGGAAATGGAAGTATTTTTATCATGGCAACAAGACAACACAAGCATATCATCATGAGATTTATTCAAGTCATTTCTACATGATATGCAAGGACTATTAACACAAGCATGTAAGGAGTTTGTAGTGCTAGAAGTGTTAAAGTCCAAAGATAGATCATTGCAACTTGAAAAGGATGAGGGATTACAAATAGTAAGCACACTATCCAAACTGCAATTTCTATCACCACTCACCATATCATTACCTTGTGAAAAGTCACATGTTGGTGAAGTGGTAGAGGATGAGAACTCATCTCGACCGGAAGTGGAAGCAACACAATCATCCTCAATAATGTTGGACACAACATATTTATCTTGAAGTTTTGTCCATAACTCATGAGCGCTCCAAAAAGGAATGATTGAAGAAGTAACTACATAGCTCAAAGCATTAACAAGCACATTAGAAGCTTGAGCATCGAGATATAAGTTTTTCTCATCCTCACTAGATAGATTTTTGAAATCCATTGGAGGAGGAAAACCTATATCTACAATACGCTCCAAATTTGGGTCCATGTCCCGAAAATGAATGAGCATGCGATTTTTCCATATATCATAATTTGTGCCATCGAATGTGAACATGTCATTGTGCACTAATCCTCTAGCCGACATCTTTACTCTCAAGGCGGTGAAGCCTAAAATGAGAGACCGGGCTCTGATACCAATTGAAAGGATACGGATGTCGCCTAGAGGGGGGTGAATAGGCGATTAAAACTTTTCCTAGAGTGGCTCAACAAAGGCGGAATAAAACTAGTGTTTACTTTGTTAAGCACAACCTAGAACAACTAAGGTTCACCTATGTGCACCAACAATTTATGCTAAGCAATACAAGCAACAAAGTGATAGCAAGATATATAATACTTCAAGCACGAAGGCTATCACAATGTAAAGTGCATAAGTAAAGAGCTCGAGTATAGAGATAACCGAGGCACGCGGGGAGACCGATATTTTACCGAGTTCCTCCCAACATGGAGTACGTCTCGTTTGGAGAGGGGATGGTATCAAACCACCAACGCCACAAAAGGCCTCCCTTATTCTCCGGTGAATCTCACCCCAACGGGATCGATCCACGCTTCCACTATCGGTGCACTTGTCGGTGGCAACCGGAACCTCTCACAAGGTTGGGGCACTTCTCCACAACTTAATTGGAGGCTCCCAACAAACGCCACCAAGGCCACAATGCCACCAAGGCCATAAACCGTCTAGGGTTCCAAGAACCCAAGAGGGACAAGCTCCAATGAGTAACTCAAATTAAATTCTCCAAAGAGAACTCAAACCGATGCACCAAATGCAAATGGCAAGAACACCACAAAGGTGCTCAAATCCCTCTCTCCCAAATTCCACCAAAGCTACAAAAGCTTATGGGGGAATAAGAGAGGAAGAACAATGGAGGAAATCCACAAAAGACTCCAAGATCTAGATCCCAATATGTTCCCCTCACTTAGAGGAGAGATTGATTGGTGGGATTGTAGATCTAGATCTCCTCTTTCAAATCCCTCAAGAATATGCAAGAATCATTGGAGGGATTGAGAGAAAGCAAGCTCAAGAAGGTCAACAATGGAGGGGAAAACTTGCAAGAATGGTTAGGGAACCATTGGGGAAGAAGGCCCCTTAAATAGGTTCCCCGAAAATCCAACCGTTGAAGCCAAAAAAGCGCGAATCCCGGTACTACCGGACATTCCCGGTACTACCGGACAATCCCGGTACTACCGGACAATCCCTGGGGATCCCAGGTCGCCAAACGCACCTTTTTCAGTACCGACCGGTACTACGAAGCGGTACTACCGGACCTCCGGTACTACCGGACCCTGGTCCGGTACTACCGGTCATCCCTGAACGAAAACGGCCATAACTTTTGCATCCGGACTCCGATTTTTATGATCTTGGGCTCGTTTCAAAGAGGACAACAAGCTCTAAAAGATAATGCAAAGAAACATTATAGTCCAGCAAGGGAGGATAGATCCAAATGACGAAAGGTTTAACCTCTATCAAAAAGATGAACCGATAAAACCTTCAACATCAAAAACGTAATAGAAAATGCATATGAAATCCGTTTTCGATGAACGAGAGCTTGTCATGGAGATTAACACAAGATCTAAATCCTCACATGAGTAAGAACCAAATAATGGAAGGTTTTACCTATCTCTAAAATACAAACCGGTAAAACCTCCAAGATCAAAACGCAATAAGATATAAAAGGGAAATCCGTTTTTGATGGACTTGAGCTTGTTATGGAGATTACCACAAGCTCTATATCCTCACATGGATAAGAACAAATAACAACCAAATATGATGATGCAAGTATGCAAAGGTTTGATCTCTCTCCGAACGATGTGACCGAGTTACTCATTCGAGAGCCCTTCTTGATAGTACGGTTAACTATCCTAAACCCGGTCTCCCAACAAACATGAGACCGGCAAAAGGGAAAACCTATCAATATTAAACCTTTGCCTTGAGCAATCCACTTGAGATCGATGTAGATGATCTTGTCCTTCTCAAGATGGACACCTTTCTTGATTCCTCATCATCGATCCATGATCACCGAGAATGGCAAGCATCAAACATGAGATCTTCTATAGATGGCGCATTTTGAGCTTGCACAACACATCTTCTTCTCATTTCATCGACCTTGAAGCCAACACATGCTCCAAGCGATGCCAATGAACAATTCCTACAAGTACAACTTAATACACACATTAGTCCATAAAGATTGTCATTAATTACCAAAACCACACATGGGGGCCCAGCATGTTCTTTCACCTGTTTCGGTATCTAGTGAAATAAATTTCTGCGCTTGTTATTCTTTCCGACATGAAACTTTTGCTCCAATTGGATGTCGGTGTCTCTTAAGTGTGTCACCCTACGCTTCGCAAATAATGCGGACATGATCGAGACCCCTCTCGGATCAATAATCAGAAGCGGGATCTGGAGACCCATACTGACTCCCACACATTCAACGATGACTTTCTTGTGATCGTCGGAACCTTTTACACTAATATCTTAATCCCTTTGTTTCGCGATATATTACATGTCCGAGATTCGATCATCGGAATATCCATACCTAGTTTGATCTCGTTACTGACATGCACTCTTTTCTCGTTCCCGTGATATAACATTCTAGTGATCAAATCACTTGCTTGCAAGCTAACCAATGTGATATCACCGAGAGGGCCCAGAGTATATCTATCCGTCATCAGGATGAACAAATTCTACTCTCGATCCATGGGCCTCAACATAACACTGAATCCATCTTTATAATTACCCTGTTACTGTGTGAATTTTGATGTTATCAAGAAACTCTTCCGATGTTAGTGATTGACATGATCTCATGGTCTAGGGATTAGGATTACTTCATAAGTTGTTATAGCAATATAAACTCAATGACTTTGATCGTAATGCTATACTTCGGATGAATGTTCATCACACCATTACACTAATGTTGTGATCCCGTTATTAACAACATCCAATGTCCATGATCAGGAAACCTTGACCATCTTGTTAATCAACGAGCTAGTTTACGAGAGAGGCATAACTAGGAACTTTATGTTTGTTTATTAAACACACATGTATTAACGTTTCCGTATTAATACAATTATAGCATGCAAAATAAATATCTATCATATACTTGGAATACACATAATAAACACTTTATTATTGCCTCTCAGGGCATATTCCCTTCACCATCGCCAAGCCGAGGGAGCCCCGATCTCCTCGCCTCATGAGCGGGGAAGGGCGGGTCCGCCGGCACCGGCGCTACAGGGACTTTGCCCGGCCACCCACACCGGCGGCGACAGCGGGGAGAAGGTGGGGAGGGGGGGCTGGTCACCGGGGAGAGTGGGCAGTGCTCCTATCGCCCTCCGGGTGGGGGAAGGGGGGCGAGAGGATCACTGGTCTTTGACTAAGGCCCCTTTGCCATTCAGGCAATCGTTATTTTGCCAAGGTGTGTATAGATGGCCAGATGTTATAGTTCTAGTGTAGAAGCATCAAAAACCCCATGTTAATAGTTCATTCTGCAAGGACGTCTTAAGAGCATCACTAGTAGTACCCTCAAACCCTCAAATAATCGCTTTTTTATAGTTCGCGAACGAAAAAACTCATATACTAGAATCCCTTAACCCTCAAAACCTCAAAAAAAATAAGGGTTGAACCCTCAAACCCCATCCCAACCTATAGAAATGAGGGTTGGAGAGGGGAAACGACCCCAACCCGCACTCCACCTCCTTCATCGCGCGGGAGGGAATTTTCCCCAACCTCCCTCCCGCCCGCCAACCTCGCTGCCGTCGGCCGCCGCACGCCATGGAGCTGTCTCCCGCCTCCATCCTCCGTCCTCCCTCGCCCCGCCCCCAATCCCTGCCTCCGTGACGCCAGCGCCGGCCCAGCAGTCGGCCGTCCTGAACCATGCGCAGGTGGCCGCGGTGGTCGCTGCAACCCACGTCGGCGCCAAGCGGCGGCGTGCTCGCCAGCACGTCGTCTCCCTGCAGCCCGCGGTCGCCCCGGCCCTGGCCCCGCCTCCTCCCTTGCCCCAGTGCAGCCGCCCACCACCAAGCGCCCTCGGAAGCCGTCGACGCTTGGGCCGAAGGGTGCTACGTCCGCCAAGCGGGCCTTGGGAGGGACCCCGTCCGTGAAGAAGACCACCTCCCGGTGTTGCCCCGCCCTGCCGTGCGCTCGACAAACTATAGTGAGGCCGAAGATATTCTCTTGGTTCGTGCTTGGGCTACTGTGGGGATGGATGCCTGCACTGGTACCGATCAAACAGGTAAACGCTATTGGCACCGCATGAAAAGAACTCATGGTGGAAGAGAAGGAGTACATGATGATGTCCAAGAAGGACATGGATGAATACCAATTGATGTGGTGGAAGGAGTACAAGGAGGACATTGCGGAGAGAAAGAGGATATTCCGTGGTGCGTCCTCTACTCTTCGAGGTGACACTCCGATGAGTGGTGGTGGCGATGGCGGTGTGGAGGACTCCACCACCGACGCCTAGGTGGAAGTGGTCTAGGAGATGGCCCCGAGGTGCAACTTTTTGGTCATGGAGACGATGAGAGGGGGAAAATGATGATTTTGTGATGTAAACTATTAAACCATGCATTCGTGATTTTCATTTCCTAGTTTGTTTCAAGGTTGATTGTGTTTTTCTAGTGATAATTGTGATATGTCGAATGACAGTTTTAAGGGTTAGGGTTGCGTCAAATACTAAAACCATCAAACCCAGCCCTTATAACGGAATATTCCATTATAAGGGTTGGGTTTGAGGGTTCTAGTCTTTATTCCGTTGTAAGGGCTGGGTTTGAGGGTTCTAGTCTTTGACTCTGTTTTTTAACCCTTAAAAGTGCCAAAAAATGTTAATTCTCAACCCTTAAACATTTTGAGGGTTTAAGGATACTACTAATGATGTTCTAAGGAACGGAGGAGAGAATATGTGTCTAAAAAATGATATCTGATCGTTCGATTTGAAATATTTTTAAAAACTATACAGCTGTAAACACTGTCACTAGCTCTTTAATTGTGAGTTACGACAGCCTTATCTCCTTCTGTGTACATTGGAGAAAATATTTATTTATGCCTCCAGATATATTACGTAGCTAGATCCGGTCCCATAGTCCAAAACAGATCCTCCTCTTGTCATTCTCTCTCCAGGGGTCTCTCTCGTCGCACAGATGGACCCGACCAACCCCGCTGTCCCAGCGACTCCTGCGTCAGGGTGCAGGTGAGAGTGGACTAAGGGCATCCACTATGTGTGCCACAAGCTATCCATAAGACAAAAAGTTATCCATAAGCAGTTCTATATACATTGTAGAGGCTATCTATAAGGAATCCACAAGCTCAAAAGCTTGTGGGTTGTCCACAAGCTTGTTGGTCACCCACAAGCAATATAATACCAATATTTATACAACTACAGTACACATAGTCATAAAACAATATTATCCTGTACATAGCCGTTGGCCACACATAGCCGTTGCAACGCCCAGCTGAATCTTCATGTTTTCGGCCGTTGCACCACCTATACCCACTGCTTGTTTGCCTACATAAACACACCTCAATATCAGTTTCCTTTCTCAAACAAGAGTTCAACATTCAGATGGATCCACAAAAACGATATGCACTTCCAGATTCCCCAGATCCCCAGCTAGGAAATGCAAATTTGCAGTATACTCTAGGTTGTCCACCCCCAGTTCATCATACAAATCTCTCCCACTCCCAATATGCTCAAAACATTCCACCACCCAACTTCATGCAGAATTTCCATCCATTTGCTTCTCCCAACAACTATCAGCACTATGTTCACTCTCCAGCAAGTTATCAAGTGAATATGGGGCATTCACCTCATGAAGCATTTGGATATGCAGCAACAAGACCATCGCCGCTGCTTCGACCCGTTGCTTTGTTTGGAGGTGTGGGGAACACATCTTCAAATGGGTCAGAATCAGCCACTCCGCGGTCTAGAAGAGAAGAAACACAATCAATTCCTATTGACGAATCAGATAGCAGTGAAGAAGATGGGACAAAAGCAGTGCGCATCAACTGGACAGAAGAGGAGAACAAGAGGCTTGCAAGTTCCTGGATTAAGCATTCAGTTGATTCGGTTGATGGCAATGGGAAGAAGGGGGCATACTACTGGAAGCAAGTAGGTGATGAGTTCAATAGCAACAGGCCTGTAAATGGGACGAAAAGGACAGTTAAGCAGATGATCAATCATTGGGGCACTATTAACAAGACCATTCAACTCTTCAATGGTGTTTATTCTCGAGCTAGCAGCACTTATGTTAGTGGGCGATGTGATAAAATGCTTATGGATACAGCTCATGAGATGTACAAGGGAGAAAATAACAAACCTTTCACACTAGAGTATTTGTGGGAAATACTTCGTGAACAACCAAAGTGGAAGAACATATATGCTAGAGAGACAAACAAGAGAACTAAGATTTCTGCATCTGGAACATATACATCATCTTCAAACCAAGAAACAGAGGGTGGAGACATCAACAAAGAGAAACGTCCAGAAGGTCAAAAGAAGGCTAAGGATAGGCATAAAGGCAAATCAAAGGTGGAACCTTCAGAGGACAAGCCATCTGAAGACATGTTATTGTTTCATGATGCTCTTGGAAAGAGATCAGCAGCTTTGGCTCAAACAGCAGCAGCGTCTATGGAGAGGACAAAGTTGACTAAGATGAAAACATATTTGGACCTGCTGGGTATGGACACCTCAATGTACAATGCTGCAAGACTGCACCGGCATGAGCAGGTTATAGAGCATTTGGGGAAGGAACTGTTTCCTGAAAATTGATGTCTTTGCATGAAATGTTGCTAGAATGGAAGCTCAAGTTATCTACTAGTTTATGTCTTTGTATTTCAATTAATATTTGTAGTATCTTTGTAAACTCTATATTTTCGGATGTACTATCTTCATAATTAATGCAAGTCTCCTTTTAGTTATACAATGCTGGAACAGAAAATATAGCTGCTGGGACAATGCAATAAAGAAAATAAAAAACTAGCCGTTGGAAAACTAGCTGTTGGCAAACTAGCTGTTGGAAAACTAGCCGTTGGAAAACTAGCTGTTGGCAAACTAGCCGTTGGAAAACTAGCCGTTGGAATCCTCATCCATAAATAGATGAACCACACTCCATCATTTCTGCACAACACTCCATCCATCCAAACAGACCAACCACTGTACCAAAGATGTCTGAACATTCAGATGATCTTATCAACAATGACTACCTTGAAGATCTCATAGATGAAGAAATCGATGATCCATATGTTGCTAGAATGGAAGCTCAAGTTGAAGCACAGCTAGAAGCGAGATTGTTTGCTGTTGATCAAGAGCAACAAATGCGCCACTCAAGGAAGCACATTGAGAGAGATCACGAAGGTGATCATGATCGACTATTTGCTTTCTATTTTTCTGAAGAATCAAAATATACCAATGCACAATTCCGTCGAAGGTTTCGGATGAGAAGGCCTCTATTTTTACACATTGTTGAAGCACTTGGTAATTGGTCTCCTTTCTTTCGTCTAAGGAGAGATGCATTTGGCAAGGTTGGTCTATCACCACTTCAGAAATGCACATCAGCCATAAGAATGTTGGCATATGGTACACCGGCTGACCTCATGGATGAATCTATTGGTGTGCCTCAAACTACAGCATATGATTGCATGGCTATGTTTGTTCGAGGTGTAAGGGAGATATTTGGTGAGAAATATCTTAGAAGACCTACTGATGAGGATGTAAAACATTTGCTTGCAAGAGGGGAAGCTCGTGGATTCCCTGGGATGTTGGGGAGTCTTGATTGTATGCATTGGGAGTGGCAGCTTTGTCCAGTTGGATGGCAGGGACAGTTTACACGAGGTGATCATGGGGTGCCCACTATAATGCTTGAAGCTGTAGCTTCTCAAGACCTATGGATCTGGCATGCCTTTTTTGGGGTTCCTGGTTCCAACAATGACATTAATGTGTTGAACCAATCACCATTGTTCACACAAGTGCTACAAGGAAGAGCTCCGGAGGTTAAGTTTACTGTTAATGGGAGGGATTACAATATGGGATACTATCTTGCAGACGGTATTTATCCAGAGTGGGCAACATTGGTCAAAACAATTCCACTACCTCAAACTCCCGAGGATAAATTATTTGCACAACAGCAAGAAGGAGCAAGGAAAGATGTGGAGCGTGCTTTTGGGGTTTTGCAGAAACGTTGGGCTATTATACGTCAACCAGCACGTAAATGGGAAAGAGATGAACTAGCTGATATTATGTATGCATGCATTATTCTGCACAATATGATAATTGAAGATGAGAGAGAAGAGACATTAGATTACAATTATGAAGAAAGAAGGACTACACAGCAAATATATGGACTTGCCCGAGGCCCGATTCATGGTTTTGATGTTGTCCTTGAAAGAAACAAAGAAATTCGTGAAAGAGCAACACATAAACAGCTAAAGGCTGATTTGGTACAGCATATCTGGCAACGTTTCAACTAGCATTTATCGTAGAAATAAACAGGGTGTAGCTACTCATGTAATTCCTAGAGTTTACTGCCATTATCTGTGCTATGTATTGTCTATCTTGCAATAAAATTTATCTACCAATGTATCAATCGATGTACTAGTGTAGCAATACAAGCAAATGAAATCAATGTACTGGTACGAACCAATATTGGTGTGCCTTTGACGCTTCAGGAACTGGTGAGGGGCGAGGCTGCTGCTGCTCTCCTCGCCGACGCGGCCGGCGGGCGCTGCTGCTGCTCTCCTCGCCGACGCGGCCGGCGGGCGCTGCCGCTGCTGCTGCTCTCCTCGCCGACGTGGCCGCCGGGCGCTGCTGCTGCTCTCCTCGTCGCCACGGCCGCCGGGCGCTGCTGCTGCTCTCCTCGCCGACGCGGCCGCCAGGCGCTGCCGCTGCTGCTGCTCTCCTCGCCGACGCGGCCGCCGGGCGCTGCTGCTGCTCTCCTCGCCGCCGCGGCCGCCGGGCGCCGCTCTTCTCATGGCCGATGCGGCCGCCAGCCGCTCCTCCTCTCATGCCCGACGAGGCCGCCCGGCCCTCCACCTCCCATGGCCGATGTGCCCACCGGCCCGTGCTCCTCCGCCCTCGATGAGTGTCGCGGTCAGATCTACGGGAGAGCCGGATTGTGATTTGGTCAACTCGATAGAGGGGAATCGCATACGAAGGGATGGCCTGGAACTCGCGCGAAGAGGTTGCGAGACGGTTTATTTTTCTTACAATTTTTCTGACGTATGGAGCCCAGCTTAAGGGTTGCTTTTGCAATATACATTGTGGAGTAGTCTGTTTGCCACAAGCTTGTTGAGTGGGTCCCATCTTATTGCCAATTTCACCACATACATAGGTGATGCCCTAACCACGCACCCCACTACCCAAGCCTACAAGCAGACGGATAAAATAAGAAAAAATGGTGGGTTTTTTTTGAGAAGTCCACGATCGAGAAAACATCAAAAAAGCTATTTTGTTCCAAATTAATATTTTTACATTTATCTAGATTTGAATATATCTATTTATATTTTAGTGCTATATATATCCGAATCTAGCCAATTATGAGAACGTTAATTTGGATCAGAAGTAGAAATTTTCCAATCAAGAAAATACTATGTCTAGTAAAAACAATGACGAGTAACTAAGAAAGTGGAAAAAGCAATTAATACATTGAAATGCTAAATGTTAATCGTATTATGTACTAAAATATTTTTATGAACATTATACGAGCAATAATTATAGTAATGTATTTACGGGTATATGTAGACATATGTGGGATAGTTGATGCCCCATAAATTTCGTAGGCTTTCGTGGGACACCCACTTAAATTATGTAAAATTATACGAACGTATACGGACGTTCCGCGGGCCCTGCGTAGACTGTCAAAGAAGAAGTAGCAGCGGTGGCGCTGCTAAAGCTGATGGAAGCCGCCGCCGGTACCGAAGTAGCATCGATTGTCGAGGTACACATCCGTTAATTCTCCAATGTACTCTAGACTTGCAATTTTCGCACTGGTATGGGAATTCCAAATTTTTCAGGAGTTTCCGGGCTAATTGGTCGGTTGATTCAGACGGCTTGTTGTATGTTTTAACTTGGGCGCCGCTGTGTCCTTCTCTTAGGCTTAACTTAGTATAGTAACATAAAGTATTATTTTATTGACTTATTTGTATTGAAAAGTGTGATATGATGGTAACATATTATGTTACTCTATTTGTCTCTCTTTTTATTAATTGTTTGTCACATCATCATTTTAGTCTATAGGACACCTATATTACTACTCATGTTATCTCCACTATAAATAGGTGACACCATCGCACCTGGAGAAGGTAGCTTTGGAGAATGTCCTGATGGCCCGAAAGGACAGGTAGATATGTGTGAACCCAACTGTTTTTCAAATTATTAAGTGCGTACTTTGTTAGTACATGGTTTGGATTATTAGTCTAGGTAGTATATTGCTACGTCGTTCCTTCGTGTTATGGTACCCTGATACACTACAGGAAACAGGCCAGGCACCGACGGCCAGACCCTATCGGTGTAGCCACCGATTGCCATCAGCGTAGGCTATGCCGACAGCTACTGTCGGCGTATGACCGTTGGCGTATGACCCCGTAGGCGTAGCCTATTTGCCCGTCGCCGTAGAGGATACCGTCGGCATAAAGGATGTGGGACCCACATCACACGGTTGACGGACGTTTGCCCTGGCGGCAGCTATGCCGATGGCATTGTTGTCGGCCTAGAGGATTTGGCTGGAGCTACGCCGACGACAATGCCGTCGGCCTATAATTTTTCAATTTTTTTTGAATACTATTTTCCATTTTTTTGTTTTTTTAATCATTAATCTCGTAAGCATTTTTTTAATTATTTGACTCGTTAATCTCATAAGCATTTTTTAACTCTAAGTATAATTAATTTCCGATTAAATTATACTAATGGTCAAACTTCGCCATCGGTCACTCATCCTAACACTACTTCAGCCCCAGCGTGCTTAACTTCTCTGTTCCTTTCAGATAAGCTTTCAATTAGGAAATTAGACCTTACTGATAATATTACCATATCAATCCTATTAACCGTTGAACGATGGTATCACATGCCTTTATTTTTAAAATTTCAAACATTTATTTAAGTAAACAATAATGAATAAGTAATACTAATCTTGAATTCAAATTAAAATAAAACAAATATTATTTATTTTGCCTTTTTCCATTTAATATTGAATAATTCACAAATACAAATCTGTAAATCGTAATTTGACAAATAATATATCCAAATCGATCAAAAAAATAAGAGGAATCCATATATGACATCCCTATAATATATTCAGTTATGTATCATATCTTGTTAACACTAGAACAACCGAAACTATGTTAGGATTCATGAAACACCCTTTTTGCATCAGAAAAAAAGAAAATGGCTTATTGGTGTGACGAAAAAGAAAACTTGAAGTGGATCTCTAATGAAATATAATGTTGTGAGTCTAAAAAATGATTTTTTCAAAAAATTATGAGCATCATATAATGTACATGTAGTTCAAATCGGACTCAATTCCTACCGATTCGGTAGTAATTTGTCTTTTTCACCAGGGATGGACAAAAAGGTTTGAGCTCTCCCGGTTGGGACATTGTCCATGTAAGGTGGTCTACTATTTTTGAAAAATGGGATGGTAGCATTTTGAATTAGCCATTTGGTGGTTGCTTCACAAAACGCCCCGTTTTTGGCTCGAAAAATAGAAAATGGCTTTTCGGTGCAACAAAGAGGAAAACTTCCTCCTGCAACAATGTTTGCCATCCCATGATACACATGTGTGCACAATATAGGCATATTATCGCAAACTATACCGCAATTCTAGCAATAACATTGGTCATTTGACCTAAAATCCAGAAAACCTTGATTGAGATAGGTCATTTTTTGAAGTTTTTTTTGAGACACAATGAATATACCAAGTTTGTTGTATTTCCATGCAACTATTTCACATAATATGAAACCACGTGAAGGTTTTTCATTGTTTCGATCATTTTTGAATTTTTTATGCCCATTTCAAAGTATCGTCAAACTTTCTAAATTGAGGGGGATGAAGATTCTTACCTCGGGGCTGAGCCTCACTAAACTTGCATTAGATATCTAATGAAATAGCATATTGTGAACCTAAAAATGATTTTTGTAAAAAATCATGAGCATCATATCATTTACCTGTAGTTCAAATCTAACTCATTTCCTATCGATTCGACAGGAATTTGTCTTTTCACGAGGGATAGACGGAAAGGTTTGAGATACCCAGGTTGAGAAATTGTCCATTCAATATGGTCTAGTATTTTTGAAAATTTTGGTATTATCATTTTGAAACTTTCATTTGGTGGTTGCTTTATAAAACACCCCGTTTTTTGCACTCGGAAAATAAAAAAAGTGGCTTTTCAGTGCAACAAAAAGGAAAACTTCCTCCTGCAACATTTTTCGCCATCCCATCATACACATTTATGCACAATATGAGCATATTATCGCAAACTATACCGTGATTCTAGCAATAACATTTGTTATTTGACCTGAAATCCAGAAAACTTCGATTGAGATTGGTCATTTTGTTAAGGTTTTTTAAGAAACAATGAATATACCAGGTTTGGTATTTTTCCATTCAACTATGTCACATAATATAAAACCACACGAAGGTTTTGCATTGTTTCGACCATTTTTGAAATTTTTATGTCCATTTCAAACTATCGTCAAGCTTTCTAAATCGAGGGGCATGCAGATTCTTAGCTCAGCGCTGAGCCTCACTAAAATTGCATTAGATCTCTAACGAAATAGCATATTATGAACCAAAAAATGATTTTTGAAAAAATCATGAGCACCATATCATGTACGTGTAGTTCAAATCTAACTCATTTCCTACCGATTCGGCAGGAATTTGTCTTTTTCATGAGAGTTGGACGAAAAGAGTTGAGATACCCAAGTTTATAATTGTCTATTCAATATGGTCTAGTATTTTTGAAAAATGTGGCATTATCATTTTGAAACTTTTATTTGGTGGTTGCTTCACAAAACATCCCGTTTTTTGCACTTGGAAAATAAAAAAAATGGCTTTTTGGTGTGACGAAAAGGAAAACTTTCTCCTGCAACATTGTTCACCATCCCATGATACACATGCATGCATAATATGGGCACATTATCGCAAACTATTCCACGATTCTAGCAATAACATTGGTCATTTGACCTGAAATCCAGAAAACCTCGATTGAGATAGGTCATTTTGTGAAGGGTTTTTTGAGACACAATGAATATACCAAGTTTGGTATTTTTCATGCAACTATGTCACATAATATGACACCACGCGAAGATTTTGCATTGTTTCGATCGTTTTTGAATTTTTTATGTCCATTTCAAACTATAGTCAAAAATTTTAAATTAGGGGCATGAAAATTATTAGCTCGGGACTGAACCTCACTAAACTTGCATTAGATCTCTGATGAAATAGAATATTGTGAACCTAAAAATGATTTTTGCAAAAAATCATGAGCATCATATCATGTACCTGTAGTTCAAATCTAACTCATTTCCTACCGATTCGGCAGGAATTTGTCTTTTTCACAAGGGGTGAACGGAAAGGTTTAAGATACCCAGGTTGAGAAATTGTCCATTTAATATGGTCTAGTATTTTTAAAAAATATGGTATTATCATTTTGAAACTTTCATTTGGTGGTTGCTTCACAAAACACCCTTTTTTGCACTCGGAAAATGAAA
This sequence comes from Avena atlantica, assembly GCA_910589765.1. NCBI lineage: Eukaryota > Viridiplantae > Streptophyta > Magnoliopsida > Poales > Poaceae > Avena > Avena atlantica. The sequence continues at coordinate 462,318,685 of OU342736.1, forward strand.
AATATGTTATACGAAATTATTTATATTTTTTATATATTTTTTTGACTAAAAATATATAATATTTGAATTTATATAGATAGATCTTATTTTTCTGCAAATTTTGATATATTATTTGTGTTTTTCTGAATTTAAATGATTTAGTTATGATTTTTCTAAAATTAACATGGCAAAAAAGTAAAATAGCTACACCTACGGCTTTGCCTTCGGCATCCATCGGCGTAGACTTGACGCTGTTGCTCCGAAGTTAGCCTAATAGGCTACGCCAACGGTTGCCGTCAGCCTATTTATCCTACGCCGACGGCAAAACTGGGCCGATGGTCCGTCAAGCTACACCGACAATCCCGATATTTTGTCGTCGGCGTATAACAAGGCCAGCTTATCAGATTATTCCCGTAGTGTCTTGTCCTCCTCCCGTGCGCTGCTGGAGATCAGCCGCCCCATACGCGTCCACCGAAAGCTACGCCGAAGTTTTCAAAAGAAAGCCATGCCCAACATGCCAAGACGCACCAGATTTTTATTTTGACAGTTACGGTTTTACCCCTATCACTGGTGAAAAAGAGGCCTATAGCCCCCGGTCGTATGAGCCATTAGCCCCGGTTCTAGACCCCGGGCTAGCCAGGCGAGGCTATTGCTAGCCCCGGTTCCGTACCGAACCGCGGCTAATGGTGCTCCACGTGGGCGACTGGCGAGCGAGGGGCCTAGCAGGCAAAGGTCCCGGTTTTTAATAGGCACCGGGGCTATTGCTCCCCTGCCAAACGGCCCATTTTTGTGCCGCGGCAGGATCCGTTTCCTGCTATTTTTCATTTATTTGTTTTGGGCATTTTTTAAATTTGTGTTTTGCGCTAAATTGGATGGCATAATTAATACTACATACAACAATGAAGGAACAACTATACAGTGCACATCATTGTCGTGAATATATTACACCATCTCATCCAATGTGCGTTGTCAAACATATTACAAAATGTACGCACCACGAGTTATTACATGTACATTACAAAATAAATCACACTCGCATATCTAGCGGCGGGGAATAGTATTCTCCATTCCGATCTAGGACCTCGGCATCTATGAATCCGGCAATTTCCTCTTGAATTGCTCGTATGCGTTATTGTAGTAGAAGACCGTCCCGCAACCATTCGACCTAATATAATTTAAAGAAGGAGTCAGTATATATGAATTAATGAAAATGAACATAATTGATGGTAATAAACCAAAGTTGTGAGTATTGTTTATCGTACTTCAATTTTTTTAAGTCCCTCTTTGCGGCCGTATATTTGGTCGTCTGGCGAATAAGCTCGCATACATAGTAGCCACATAAGTTATTACCGGGTTCCTGCCTCAAGCACTTTACGAGAATATATATAGTTCAATCAAAATAATATTTAAGCATGATATTGAAACTAGAATCAAAGAGATGCGTGGATCTAACTAGTACTACTTACATTAAGTTGTTGAAATGTAAGCTCTGGCTTCCAAACGCCAACAGCCTTGGCGGTGAACCATTTCCAATCTCTTCCCGGCAAAGAAGATGAATAACGGAGTTCTATATTAATCACTTGCTATCAGCGAGGAATTAGTGCCGATATAGTGACATAATGATTGAAAGTACCTCTGGAGGCATGCTTGCATGTGCGCCCACTCATTGAGGTCTTTGCGTTTCGAGTCCATGACTTTTACTATTCCACCGTAGGGCTTAATGATTAGTAGGATATAGTGGAAGCTGCGCATGCATAACGAGTCAAATATACACTTAACATCGAGTAAGCAAAATATAATGTGTACAAGACAATAACACTCACTCGTAGTTGTAAGGAAGTAGTATTTCCCTTTTGGTCTCGTGAAACCTTAACACTTGTACCAAGTTGTTCTCTGTCACCTCGGGTCTCAGGTGGAGAACATTTTTATAAATGATAGTTGGGTCAATGAACCCAATGTCATAGAGTTGTCCTCCTTTGCATTGGAGAATCTTCATTCTGCAAAAAAATATAGTGATAAGTAAGATTATACGTGCAATCAACGATAGCTGAGCTAGAAAGACTTAATTACATAAATTAATAATACATACAAACAATAGGCACTCATGATAGATTTGTCAAGGGCGTCTTGTTGGTATAACTAAAATAATTCATCAAATTCAATCATTACCACGTCATCTCCATGCCCATAATGCTCGTTTCTATGTGCAATGTTGATCCAGTTTTCGTTAGCAGCAGATTGTCGCATGTACCAGATATGCAATCTTCGCATTTTTGTTGGTAGCTCCTTGACTAACTCAGGTTCGACGAGACGGTCCCCGTGCCAATACTTGTATGCTATGTCAGAGAATTCATTTATATGGTTTAAGTACCTACGAATAGACATGCCTTGAGCCGGTGCCGCTTCTTCGTACAACTCTACTAACACCCGATCAGTTTCCGGATCATACCTCTACTCGGCCGTAGCTCTCCTCGACCGCACCTCGGCATCGGAATACACTTTTAGCAGGGGGCACGATTGATTTTTCTGTTCTCCGAGCTAGACAACTGATTTCTCGCTTGATTTTCCACTGGAGCTGATACTCTGCAACCGGTGTTCTTTTGCATCAGCCGACTTGCGAATAGAGCGGTCATAGTCTTCTGGTAGCGGCAGAGGGTACACGGCCATGAGCTTCACCGTACCTTGGCTATTGCCTGTGCTGCATCTTCTTCGGTGCGCGGAAAGATTGGCTCTATCGGCTTCTTCTTGTTAGCTATGTCAATCTTCCACTTCTGATAACTGGCTTCTGAGGCCGCATCATGTTGCTCGTTTGTCATCTCCCCAGGTTGGGGGATACTGAAATATATATTTGCATGGGGTACTTTTGGGATGGGCAATATCTTACGTTTCGGTGATATGAACCTCTTGTTGCTTCTGCCCCTCGTAGTCCTATGGCCCCTTTTCCGCTTGGGAGATGGCGTCGGTGGAGACGGCTGCGACGACAATGGAGACGGTTGTGCTGGAGAATGGTAATGTGGCGGCGAAGGTGAAGGTTGCGCTGGAGAATGGTCATCTGGCGGCGAAGGTGGATTGTTGCTGATCTGAGGAGTGGGTGGCCTTGGCGGTACATAATTTGGAAGATGGATGTGCTCCTTTGGCCAAACAGTAGTCCCCCTTTTTTACTTCCCCTAGTTCAGTCAGCTCCCCATCTTCACCTGCGGGGTAGTCCAGCTTCAGCTCCTCATAATCTGGCATGACTTGATCCACTGTGATGAAAGCATACCTTTTGGAACCGGTTTGCAATGCCAAGTTGGTTTAGGTACAATTGGTAGGGCCATGCCGAGCGCTGCCATCAACCTTAAGTTAGCAACTCTCACCTTTAAGTCACAAGTTGTTCTCTGTGTGATATCATCCACTGGGTAACGATGTTCCGGAGCCATCAGTGCATCGTCATCACCATCATCCTGGAGCTGCCTGGAAGTGACGCTGCTTTTCTTATTCGATGGGGGGCCGGTAGCATCGAATGCAGGTTCTATCAGGTACCGCTGAGATTGGCCGCTACCTTGGTGGCTAAGTATTTCGATTTGATCATGATGTCGCTTTAATACCTGTTCTACATTACGCAGCCGGTCTGCAGCAGCAGCTTTCTCAGCCTTAGCAGTCGCTTTGTCAGCTGCCTCCCTTTCCTTCCTCCTCTTATGGCTTCTATAGGAAATCTCTTCCTTTCCTCGGGAAATGCAACTGTCCACGGCTTGGATCCTTTGGTGCCCCGTGATCGTCCTTTATTTTTAGGGGCGCGTGTCAGCTCGTCCTTCTCTCTATCGGGAACGAACCGTCCATCTTCAACATCTTGTACCGCACTTCTAATGTCGTCGATGGGTAGCAGGGGATTATATTTGTGTCTTTGGTTATACACTGCCTTCCCTTCTTTGTTCAACGTGCCCCCATGCCCGTAAAACCAATTTCTTGCCCGTTCGATCCATGTTAAGGGCTCTGGCATGATCCCCTTGGCTAGAAATGGTGCCTCAAGTGCCTCCCACTTATGCTTGCTACCGGCGTAGCCAGCAGGCCCCATAGTATGGTGGCACTTCTTCTTAGCATCATTCGCCTTATTTACTGCAGACTTTTGCAACGCGTCCGGATTATTCGTCTTGTACTCCACAAATTCGGCCCAGTAGTCTCTTATCTTCTCATAGCCCTTATCGAATTCCGGAGTCTTATCGAGCTCGATATAGTTCTGGCATAATTTTTTCTTCCAGTCCCTGAATAGTTCACCCATCTTCGAAAGAGCCCATGCCTTGACTTTTTTCTCTAGGGCCTCTTTGCTCCTCCTCATTTCCGCCTCATTTGTCACCTCTTCGTCTGGATCCACCTCTGGCGCCGGCATGGTGAAATTAAGCATGAGCTTTGTCCAAAGGTTTTCTTTGGCTGCTTCGCCGACATATGATACGGTTTCTGTCTTTGTCTACCTCCACTCTTGAGTGGTGATAGGGATGTGTTCCCTACCGACAACTCCTCATGCCTTCACAAATTTCTTTGCAGCATTATCAGGTTCAATTGGCTTCCCGACTTTATCGACCTTTTCGATTCTATACCGGACACCATCATCCATCTTATTATTTGGGCCTCGTTTAGTCTGTACTGACGATTTCCTCGATCCGAAGAGCTAAAAGAAGAAAGATCCAGCGCGTTATTATATGTATTTCATATGGTCACTTGTTAAATACATTAGTGCACATCACATATAGATATACACCTCGCCGGAGCCATCGACTTGTCTCTCTTCAACTTCTTGCTCGTCGTCTTCTCCCTCATCGGAGCCGCCGAGTCCTCCCTCGCCTGAGGCGTCGGCGTCTACCTCACCGGAGCATCTACCTCCTCGGCTGAGAGACTCATCTCCCTCTCCGGAGTCATTCAGAAACTGCTTGGTGACATCTCCAATAATAACTTCAACCCCGCGGATGAAACCCTCCATGATGTTCTCCTGATAATCGTCTCTGCCGAGTCCCAGATCCATATTATCTGCAAACAAAAGAATACACATAAATAGTTAACAGATACTGCTTTTGTTTTGATCATAGAGTCAAAAATACACAGAAGCGGCGGACGGCCTTCTCCTGACTCCGCCACAGCCACCGAGCCGTCGCCTTCCTACTCCGCCGCGAAGCACGGCCCGACGCCACCTCCACGGCCCCGTGCTCCGCCACCAAGCACGCCCCCGACGCTACCTCCGCTGCGGACGTGCATCTCCGACAGCACCTCGTCCGCCTCCCACACAGCAAATCGGCGCGGCAGCGAGCGGCGCACAGCGGCAAGCAATGCGTGCGCACGGCAACAAAGAAGGGCATGACGGTGAACAATGCGTGCGCACGGCAGCGGCGAGCGGTGCGCGCGCACGGCGGCGACGGCTCGATGGAGAACTTGCTGCAGCGGGTCAACGCCCGGCCCGCCGCCTTCCTACTCCGCCGCGAAGCACGGCCTGACGCAGCAAATCGGCGCGGCGGCGATCGGCGGTGGCTCGGGCTCGTGCACGAAAGAGGAGAAAAAGGAGAGGGGGTAGCACTCACCTTGCGCTCGTGGAGCGGAGACCGGCGGCGGTGCTCGGGAGGCGCGGGCCGACGGGGACGCACACGGAGGCCGGCGGCGGAGCGAGCGTGGAGGCGCGGGCCGGCAGGGAGGACGACTCGATGGAGAACTTGCTGTAGCGGGAGGACACAGCGGCGACAACAGGGAGGCACGCGGAGGCGCGGGCCAGCGGCGGAGTTGCGCAGCCTGACGGCGATCTGCTTCTCCTTGCGTGCGTGAATGGGGAGGAAGGAGGGCGGCCCCAATCTAAAGTAGGAGGAGCATCGGCCCCGGTTCCTCCCTAGAACCGGGGTTATTGTCCTATTATCCCCGGGTCACTGCCCGACCCGTGGCTATTGGCCCAGAGATTTCAGATAGCGCGCATCATGGGCTATTAACCGGGGCTAATAAGCCTTTTTCGAAAAAAGATTGAGTTTTCTGGAGGTTCCCACCTTTTTTTTCTAGATTTAGGAGCATTATTACATATGTAATTTTCACAGCAAATTTATTTTTAATTTCAAAAATCTTTCAACCTGGAAAGTGTTTCAATTTGTATAACAAATTCAAAACCATTTTATGTTTTTAAAATGTTTGTTCTCACTATACAAACAATTAATCATTTTTCTTTTTTCAATTAAAAATGCATTAACAAATATGTATTCCATATTTTTGAATTTGAAAACACTTTCAACATGAAAAGTCTTCAAATTTGAATAAATAATCCAAAGCCATTTTATATTTTCTAAAATAACTATTCTTACTAACAATTGTTGCAGGAGGAAGTTTTCCTTTATGCCCACCGTTTTGAATATAGTTTGAAACGGGCATTAAAATTTTAAAAATGACCCACTGTTCTGTGAAGCAACCACCAAATTAAATGTGAAACCTTACTTGAAAACAATGTGAAACCTTCGCATGGTGTCATATTATGTGTTAAAGTTACAAGAAAAAATATTAAACTTGGAAGATTGAAAACATCACATAAGTTTTAATACATGAGGGCACACATAAGTTTTACATGAAAGTCATGAATTCTTCTTCGCGTATGTCGATCCCTTGCCTATGATCGCTTCTTAGGCCGTAACCATGGAGCATCTTCATTATTTAACGGGATGCTTGGGTCAGTTTTCACGATGAAGGGTGGAATTTCATCAAACTTATCATAATCTGCTGACATGTCTGTCTTGTCCTCGATTCCCACGATGTTTCTTTTCCCTGAAAGAACTATATGACGCCTGGGCGCATCGTCTGATGTATTCGTTTGCTTATTTTTTATTTTTTCGGTCTGGAGAACATGTCTTTCACATAGAAAACCTGAGCCACATCGTTGGCTAGGACGAATGGCTCGCCTCTGTAACCAAGATTCTTGAGATCCACTGTTGTCATTCCGTACAGTTGGTCTATCTTTACCCCATTCATGTTGACCCAACTGCACCGAAACAGAGAGACCTTAAAAGTAGGTCCATAGTCAAGTTCCCATATCTCCTCTATGTAACCATAGTATGTGTCCTTTTTCCCATTCTCGCCTATTGCATCAAAGCGGACACCACTGTTTTGGTTGGTGCTCTTTTTATCTTGGCCGATCATGTAAAATGTATTCCTATTTATCTCGTATCCTTGGAAATTCAATACAGTCGAAGATGGTGACACAGCCAACAAGTAGAGCTGATCTCCAACAGTGTTGTCATTTAGGAGACGTGCTCGCAACCAACTTCCGAAAGTCTCCATGTGTTTTTCTTCGATCCAGGAGTCAGCATTCCCCGAGAACTTGGAGCGTACAACATTCCTGTGTTCCTCAATATACGGATCCACGAAGGTGGAATTTCGTAGAATTGTGTAGTATGCTTGAGTGAAAGAACGCCCGTCCCTACATATCACTACTTTCTTTCCTAGCGTGCCTTTTCCACTCAGCCTCCCCTCATGCCGCGATTCAGGAACACCAAGTGGCTTAAGGCCAGGAAGAAAGTCAATGCAGAACCCAATGACCTCCTCTGTTCCATAGCCCTTGGAGATGCTTCCTTCTGGTCTAGCACGGTTATAAACATATTTCTTTAAGACTCCCATGAACCTCTCGAAGGGGAACATATTGTGTAGAAATACAGGACCAAGAATGGAAATATCGTCGACTAGGTGAATTAGGAGATGCGTCATAATATTGAAGAAGGACGGGGGCGAACACCAACTCAAAACTGACAAGACATTGGACCACATCCCTGTGTAGCCTTTCTAGACTTTCTCGATCGATTACCTTCTGAGATATTGCATTGAGGAATGCACATAGCTTCACAATGGGTACTCGAACATTTTCCGGTAGAAGCCCCCTCAATGCAACCGGAAGCAACTGCGTCATAATCACGTGGCAGTCATGAGACTTCAGGTTCTGAAATTTTTTCTCTACCATATTTATTATTCCCTTTATATTTGACTAGAAGCCAGCCGGGACCTTGATACTGCTCAGACATTCAAAAAAGATTTCCTTCTCTGCTTTCGTAAGAGCATAACTGCTTAAGTATTGATGCCCTTTATCACTATGCTTGTTTTATGGGTCTGTCATACGTTGTTGGCAGGGGCGAAGCCAGGAAAAAAGGTCGCTGGGGTCAACACAAACAAATAGAAAAAATACATGTCCATAACGTACCACTAATATATATTTGCGTAACTTAGCATGGCTAGATTCAATGCTAGTATATTAATTAAAAATTATATAGTGTATATTGTAGCAAACTTATATAAATAAAAACAATAATTATTGATATATCATATCAAAATAAAGTCGGATTACAAAAGCAATTACCTCTATTTCTTTTGACCTTTACGGTCTTTCATCTTTAGAAAGCGGTCTATCACAACATTACGTGGAGTTGAATATAGAAGTCTTTGCTCCAAAAAGCAAATGATGCAGTGATTCATGAAATCATCACCAATGCGATTACGTAGCACTGTCTTCACTATTTTCATTGCTGAAAAACACCTCTCAACAGATGCAGTGGCAACAGGAAGAACTAGCACAAGCGTGAGCAGTTGATATACCAAAGGAAATGCCAAATGCTTGTTTGTACTAACCATCAGCTTAGCAAGTTCAGAGATAGTTTTCAGACCGAAAAATCTTTCATCCGCTCGCACATTATCAATGTAGAATGAAAGCTCATGGGCAAGATCTTTCAATTGGATGGAATCAAAATCATCTGGATATGACTTAGCCAATTCCACTAAGGTCTCAATTTTGAAAGCATCAAAGGAATCCTTGGGACTAAATGCAGCCATCTGGGTAAGGAGAGTTGAGTTTACCTCAGTAAAACGGTCACTGAACTCTCCAAGTTGCAAGTCAATAACAGGGTTCAAGCAATCAAACTTGTAGTGCTCATAGTTAGTGCGGTTGGTCTTCTTCCTTGGTTTATGCCGGTCTATATATTGTTCTTCCATATCCAACTTCGGAATACCATACTCCACACAAAACGAGTAAGTTTTTTGCAATAAAGAGTCCCAACCATCGTCTCTAATTTGCTGAAATTTTTTCTTAGTTAACTTCACCTCTTGCATTGCCTCCAAGATGTCCTTATCTTTCCTCTGCAAAGATAGAGATAAAGCATTCGCATGTCCTAAAATAAGCAACATCAAGTGTAGATGAAACACAAAGTCAAAATCATTGACATAATCCAAGAGACCACGAGCTTGGCGTTTCTTTGCATCACTTGGTCCATCTTTCTCAACATATTTGAGCACATCAATAACATCTGGAAACAAGTTATTTATGCTTAGAAGAGTTTTATAGTGAGATCCCCAACGAGTGTCTCCGGCTCTTTGAAGAGATTGCTCTTGATTTAATCCTGTACCAGTGCTAAGTTGTCCACATCCAATGGCTTTCTTCACTCTCTCCTGTTGGCTCTCTCTTATCATGTCTTTTCGCTTACAAGAAGCTCCGGCCACATTCATCAGAAGAGCTACCATGTCAAAAAAGTCGCTAACATCATCATTCTTTTTAGCTACTGCCACAATGACTAACTGAAGCTGATGAGCGAAGCAGTGGACATAATATGCTGAGCTATTTTCCCTCATGATCAAAGCTCTCAAGCCATTGAACTCACCTCTCATGTTGCTCGCACCGTCGTAACCTTGGCCTCGAACTTGTTTCATGTTCAATCCATACTTACCAAACAAGTAATCAATATTAAACTTGAGGCATAAAGCAGACGTCTCATTCACATGAACAACACCAATAAGTCTCTCTTTGATTGCTCCAAACTTGTCGACATACCGCAGAACTACCGCCATCTGTTCTTTGTCAGAAACATCAGCAGACTCATCAACCAACAAACAAAACACACCACCTCCAATTTCATCAATAATAGATTTAACTATGATCTGCACACAAAAAATATTTTTATAACCATAACCATAAGGACGTATGATACGACTAGTGTTGGATGAACCTTCATGATCAGGATCATTGGTCGTGGGGGGTGGCGATTTTCTTTTCAAATTCAAGAAACTCTCCATAAATTTTCTACTACCTGTAAAATTAGCAAGAGGCTATTATAATCAGGAGAGTGCAAAAAGCCATTACAAAAATACGTATGAATTATACCACGGTTCAATTTAGCAAGAGGCTAGTATAAAAGTATGTATAAATTATAAAGTATATATGAATTACATTGATACTGTAGAACTGGTACGGGGTTAGCAAGAGGCTATTACTAAATTAGCAAGAGTCTGTTACAAAAGTACAAAAGTACGTATGAATTATATACTTCTTTCGATCTAAATTAGTTGACTCAAATTTGTTAAGATATAGATAAATCTAACACTAAATATATCTAGATACAGTCGAATTTAGACAAATCTAAGTCAACTAATTTGGATCGAAGGAGTAGACGGAAGTTACTATACAATGTCCTTGTTTGATTACCTGACATTACCGCTGGATTGCTCGGGGAATTTGAGACCTAATTTATTTTCTCTAATCCACCGTAGTGTCTCACTGATTATTAATACTCGCCCAGACCTTCAAGAAATTAAAAGATCAACGGTCGTCACATGAGAAACCCTAAGATAATTAAAGAATTGAGAATGAGAATGCTTTGGATCAAGTTTCGGTTAGTGGCACTTACGGATCTCGTAGAGGAAATTGTTGTTTTTCTCGGAGGATGAGAGGGGTGGTGAGTCGAGGCAGTGCCGGCGAGGGCGAGGCTGCGCCTGCGATCCACCGGAGGAGATGAGAACTGGTCGAGACTCGTAGTGCCGCACCACGGAACAGCCGCCTGTTCGTAAAAAAAGGAATACGAGGCGATAACCAGCGACCGAGCTAGGCGATCGACTGATTCAGGGCATTCAGCAAACTATGGGCTGCCAAAGCTGGACGTGTGTGTATTGGGCCTGGACGTGAATGTAGTGTAGTTAGCGGGGTCAAAATCAGTTTTTACGGGGGTCATTTTATTATACCTGGGCTATACATACAAGGGTCTGGGCCAAAATCGATGGGGTCAATTGACCCCAGTTTTTTACTGTAGCTCCGCCCCTGGTTGTTGGTCCTCCCGTGCTTCTGGTGTGTCTTTTGACTTCCCATACACGCCCAGGAAGCCTAGAAGGTTCACGCAAAGATTCTTCGTCATGTGCATCACGTCGATTGCAGACCGGACCTCTAGGCATTCCCAATAGGGTAGCTCCCAAAATACTGATTTCTTCTTCCACATGGACGCGTGTCCGGTAACATTGTCTTTCAGAACAGATTGACCGCCAGGACCCTTTCCAAAGATTACTTCCAGGTCCCTCATCATACCAAATACATCAGCACCTTTAGGGAGCTTAGGCTTCTTCCGGTGATCTGCCTCACCGTTAAGATGTTTGCCTTTCTTTCTCACTTGATGATTGGTCGGAAGAAATTGTCGACACCCAAGGTACACAACCTTCTTACATTTCTCCAAATATATACCTTTAGTATTATCTAAACAGTGTGTGCATGCATTGTATCCCTTGTTTGATTGTCCTGGAATGTTACTAAGAGCTGGCCAATACTTGATGGTTACAAACAACAACGCTCGTAGGTCAAATTTCCGCTATTTATGCTCATCCCACACACGTACACCTGGTTCGGCCCACAACTGCAAAAAGTTCATCGAATAATGGCCTTAGGTACACATCAATGTCGTTGCCGGGTTGCTTAGGTCCTTGGATGAGCACTGGTATCATAATGAACTTCTGCTTCATGCACAACCAAGGTGGAAGGTTGTAGATACGTAGAGTCACGGGCCAGGTGCTGTGACTGCAGCTCTGCTCCCCAAAAGGATTCATGCCGTCTGTACTTAGGACAAACCATAAGTTTCTCGCGTCACCTGCAAAGTTCGGGTACTCTCTCTCGATTTTTCTCCACTGCCACCCATCGACGGGGTGTCTCAACTTCGACCCATCTTTCTTATGCTCTTCTTTGTGCCATCGCAACAATCTGGCATGCTCTTTGTTTCTAAACAGACGTTTCAGCCATGGTATTATAGGAGCATACCACATAACCTTAGCAAGAACCCTCTTCCTGGGGGGATCGTCATCGCCCTCAACATCACCAGGGTCATCTTGTCCGATCTTGTACCAAGATGTAGTGCATACCGGACATTTATCCATACTCTCGTACTCCTTACCGCGGTACAGGATGCAGTCATTAATGCATGCATGTATCTTCTGCACATCGAATCCTAGAGGGAAGATAGTCTTCTTCGCTTCATACGTTGTCTCGGGTAGCTCGTTATCCTTTGGAAGCTTTGGCTTTATTATTTTCAGTAACTACTCAAATCTCTTGTCAGACAAACCAACCTCAACCTTCCATTGCAGCAGTTCGAGTGTTGTACCGAGCTTTGTGCTGCCATCTTCGCAATTTGGGTACAACAGCTGTTTGTGATCCTTTATCATGGCGTCCAACTTCAGCTCCTCCCTTTCTGTATCGCATTGTTGTTTTGCATCAGAAATGACCCGACCAAGACCATCAACGGGCTCATCTGATGCCCGGTGTTCTTCTTCATTGCCGCCTCCTTCTTCTTCATTGTTACCTCCTTCTTCTTCATTGTCTTCCATTGCAGTATCCTTGTTTTCTTCATGGAACATATGATAGTTGTCATCATCCTCCTCTTCTTCATTGTCTTCAATCATAACCCCTCTTTCTCCGTGCAAGGACCAACAATAATATCCGGGCATGAAACCTTGGCGAAGCAGGTGGAATTGAATGCTTCTCGAGTTGGTGTACTCCTTGACGTTCCGACAGTCAACACATGGACAAGGCATAAAATTATCCACCTTGTTATCCTCAGCCACATCGATAAATTTATGCAGGCCTGCAATGAAGTCGGAATCGCGTCGGTCACAGTACAGCGATCCATTCCGTACATTGATCTGCATAATAAATATATAGTCAAATGACTATCTTACATGCACATATGCACTATTTTTGAATCAATTACAAATGAAAAGGACAAGGTTGCTAACCTCAGAAAAGGATACCATTTTTTTTCAACTTAAATGTGGCTCGGGCATTTCACCGAACACCTTATGTGCATAGCAACGGCAAAAATTCCTAGCACCCACCCCTCTCACAAATCCAGCCAGAAAAAAAACTAGGCTATGGAGGTGTATATATAGGCAGGGAGGGGCAATAGCCCCGGTTCGGGGCAAAAACCGGTGCTAATGCTCCACGGAACTACACGTGTCGCGCGCGCGAGCATTAGCCCGGTTTTTGCCCCGAACCAGGGCTATTGCCCATAACCGAACCGGGGCTATTGCTCCTGGACGGCGGCGCAAACCGAACCGAGGCCAACACGGGGCATTGGTCTCGGTTTTTCTTTTTGAAACCGGAGCTAATGGGAATATGGGGGCTGGGTCATTGCCCTCTTTTCTACTAGTGTATAGTCATGGTAATTTGTGATATTTGTGGTGGTTCTCCCTAACACTTGTCTTGGAGTATAGGTAACTTGTACGTCAGATAGGAGGAAATGGACGATCCAGGTGGGAGTATACAGGCTCCGTTCGGAACTAAGGAATTTTGCAAGAGTAGTGCATGTTTGCTTTTCTTTGGAATATTTTTCATTAGAGCCGTTCAGGATAAAGGAAAGAGTGGTACCATTTCCTTGGGAAAGGCAAAGTTTCATGTACTTTTCACGGGAAACAAAACATTGGCCAAGACCCAAGGAAAGGCACACAAACTCTGTTTTGGAATCCCGTAGGTTTTCAGTTTATGTTGCACCCTATTCCTCTATCGTCTCCAATTCCTTTGTTTTGTTTTTGTTAGCATTCACTTAGACTAGTCTAGCACTCGGCCCACATTCTAACGTTTATACGCTCACCGTCCAACATTTAGCAGAGAGCCCACTTCATCTCAAAAGACTAGTTGGTGAGAGAAAGGATTCCCTTCCTTATAAGCTGGGTGTGACCTCCTCACGTAAGCGAGGTAAAACTAAACCCAAGCAGCCTCTATCGGTCAACACGCCCCTAACATCCCATCTTCTTGAAAAGCCTCTCAGTAAAGCATGACGATGCTGGCTCTGATATCAGATGTTAGCATCCACTTGGACTAGCCGAACACTCAACCCACGATTTGGACGTGCATGCACTAACAACCCAACATTCAGCAGAGAGTCCACTCCATCTCAAAAGTCTAGACTGGTGAGAGGAAGAAATCCCTCCCATATAAACTAGGTGTGGCCTCCTTCCATAGGCGAGGTGGGACTAAAGCCAAGCAGCCTCCACCGGTCAACAGGCCCCTAACAGTTTTCCTTTGATCCGAACAGGGTTGCTCACGGTGGTCTTGCCCTACGGAATAGTGATAGGCTAATAGCTATAGGTCACTGTATACTTGTTTCACATCTAGTTCCCCATACTTGATAGTTCGGGTGGACGGTTCTCAGCCTAACCGAGTTCATCATCCACATGATATCGAGGATCTCCCCCCTTCTATCACCAGCACAACATTTCATGTTTTCATCAGGATAAGCAAAATTGTCACGCACAATAAAAAGAGCCAACTACATGCTGGTACAAGCTCCGCCTCCGCCGTCCTCTCCAAATGGTGACATCCGCGTGCAATGTTCCCCTTGATGCTTTATCACACAATCAGCTTTGCTAACATTGATACCATATAGGATGATGTTGTCAAGATGCTCATAGGTACCACACAAAAGCCGAGTTGTAAAATACATCGAGATTGAGGTGGTCTTCTACCACTAGTGAAATATCTCACTGCGTGCAACTGCATGCAAAACCCTTGGCAGCCTCACTCGTCATTTTTAGCATCATTGCGACCTTATTTTTCCTTTCAGCTCAATTGAGGCGTGCAAACGTCGCTGTTCCATCTTGATCAGCCTTTAACAAAATTGAACAATCAAAATTCAATCTAGGCAGACCGCTTGAGTTTGTTACAAACAAAGCCCATATATTTTTAAGTTGCCCGTTCCTTATGGGCAGGGGCGGAGCCAAGGGGGACAAGCAGGGGTTAGACACCCTCCCCAATCATCGCCCCCCTATGTACTGCTAATTAACGCAGTAAATAACGTAATTAGTCCGAGAGACCCAAGTTTAATGTCCCCAGCTAGCTAGCTATTCAACCAAACCCAAAAAAAACAGCCCATTAAGCCACCGTCAAGGGTTAAAAAACTGAAAATATAATGTTTCCGTGCGTTTAGTTTGCTGCACAGGGCTCCGCTAATTGATCTATTAGCAAAGCATTCTAAAAGGACTCGAGGTGTTAAAGGAAGGAATCATTTGACGGATTGGAGATGATACGCGGATCGGCATTTGGAAGGATCCATGGTTTCCTATGGGATATACAAACAAGCCTTCCACACTCAAGGGTGATTTTGAGCTAGAATGAGTTTCTCAACTTATCGACGAGGCCACACAATCATGAATTTTCACCTTCTTCAACAACACTTTCATGTAGATGACATTCCCATAATTATGAGTATCCCTATTAGAGAAGATTGTGAGGGTTTCTTGGCTTGGCATTTCGACAACAAAGGGGCCTACAAAGTTCATGTTGAATTAGAAAGAAGAGCTGCGATTCAACGGGAAGGTCAAGGATGTGAGATTATTCCTATTAAAAATGAGGTGTTTAAGAAAATATGGCAGGTACAATGTCCACCGAAGGTACACCATTTTATGTGGAGATTGGCACACAATAGTCACACTTTGTATATGAACATTGCCCGTCGTGGTATTGAGCTTGATACAAGGTGTGCTGTATGCCATATGTTAGAGTATGCCATATGTGCTGTATGCCATATGAGCTTGATACACTTTGTATATGAGCATTAACTCAACTACTTTATCACCCGTGATCATCATCGGCGACAACTATCTACATCAACAACATCGTCGCATCGTCGCCGCCACCACCAAACATGGTCAACATCAACGCCAACAAAAAGTTCTTCTTCACGAGCGACGGTGCGCTCATATAAGCGGAAAATACGGGTCTAATCTCCGAAATCAACTACCGCAACAATTCAATCGCCATCAACAACTACCTCGTCGTCTTCGTCCACCACGACCTCGCCGCCAGAGTCACAGTCTAATTTTTATTTTTGCACTAAATCAATTTTCTTCTTGCAACTACTTCATCTACTCCGACAAATCGGCGGACAACTTCTACGCACCGACCGTTCACGGATAATTTCTCTGCTGTTCTCTCCGGCTCTGGCCGCATGACTCGTGATGGTCCCTATCTTCGCACGTCCGATATTGGCAACATCGACACGTGTCTTCATCCCCGGCATGCTCCCGAGTTTGGCAAGGTCGGCAAGGCGTGTCTCCTACCTCGACTACTCCAACTCAAACTACATCTACCTCAACTACTACGGAGAATTCTCCAGGCTCAACGATGACATCGACCACAACACAAAAACATTATCAACTTCATCGACTTCATGAACAGCGACTACATCACCAATGGCATCATCGACCACGACTACAACGCCCTACTTCCGGCTCCATCGACATCCTCTCCCATCTCCGCCTTCGGATTATGCTCCAGTCAGACTGTTTGTGTCACTACCGATCCGACTGCGGGGGAGTGTTAGAGTATATAACAGTTTGGACTATATTTGGTAGTTTAAGTATGTAATCCAATTCTATATCTAATAGTCTTCTTGCTACTGCCGGCACTAGAAAAATTGCAAACGGGGTCCACCACGAGCGGGAGTTAAGTATAGGGCGATCGGGAGGCAATCGTATTCTCAATTAGGGTTTCTCCTCGGGGGTGAGTGTTCTCCAGCGGCGTGGTGATTGCGACGGCACAATTGCCTTGGCTAGGCTGGATCTAAGTCTCTTGCTCTCTGCGCGTTGCGGGAGTGTGGGGGAGTTGGTGGTTGTCGTGAAGCTATGCCTTTCTCGAGCTGTCGCCTGGTGGATGTGGAGGTCCGATCTAGGGCCTCGTCCATCTCGTCGGCAAAGGGATCAGAGGAGGTTCCGGCGGCCTTGTCGACAAAGCTTGGCGATATGATTCTCACCGACAAGGAGACCTTAAGACTGGTGATCGAGGTGGCGACTTTTGATCACGTCCCAAACCCTAAGTGGACGGCGGTCGTGAAATTTTGTTCCTAGCGCAAGCTTATCATTGGTGCCCTAGAGAAGGCCATGTATCGAGCGTGGGGGCTTCATAAGCAGGCGCAATTCCGTGAAATTGGAGACAATAGGTTTATCGTTCGCTTTGGATCACAAGCAGGCACAGTCTCTGGCTCTCTACACATTGTAGGAGTGTGGGAGAGTTGGTGGTTTTCGTGAAGCTATGTCTTCCTCGAGCTCTCGCCTGGTGGATGTGGAGGTCCGATCTAGGGGGCCCGTCCGTCTCGCCGTCAAAGGGATCGTAAGGAGGTTGCGACGGCCTTGTCGGCAAAGCTTGGCGATATGATTCTCACCGACAAGGAGGCCTCGGGATTTGTGATCAAGGAGGCGTATTCTGATCACGTCCCAAAACCTAAGTGGATGGCGGTCGGGAAAGTATGTTCCCAGCGCAAGCTCATCATTGGTTCCCTGGAGAAGG
Source organism: Avena atlantica (assembly GCA_910589765.1). Lineage (NCBI taxonomy): Eukaryota > Viridiplantae > Streptophyta > Magnoliopsida > Poales > Poaceae > Avena > Avena atlantica. The sequence goes on from OU342736.1 coordinate 462,336,221, forward strand.
CCATGCATCGAGCGTGGGGGCTTCACAAGCAGGCGCAGTTCTGTGACATTGGAGACAACAGGTTCGTCATTCACTTTGGATCTAAAGGGGATTGGAAACACGCAGTTCATAATGGGCCGTGGCAGTTTGATTTCCATGCTATGCTATTAGACAAGTATGATGGGAGTGTGGGGCCGTCTGATTTGCCCTTCGACAAGATGGTGGACTGGGTACGTATTTTCGGTCTCCCCCTAGATATGATGAATAAGGTTTATGGCAAGGTGATTACGAAAATATATTTTTGTGGATGTGGATGATGATGGGTTGGATTGGGGAAAGGAGCTAAGGATCAGAGTGGAGATTAAAGTTGACAAACCTCTGGTCAGAGGTGTGAATTTGAAGGAATATGATGATGCAGTGGAAGAGAAGTGGTTTGATCTGAAGTATGAAAAAATCCCACACTATGTCTTGATTGGGGGCTTTTGTTCCACCAAGCTGTTGGATGTGAGGTAGAGAAAAATGAAGTTCAACCGTGGGGAGAATGGCTGAGGGCATCGCCGGGTCGGAGCTGGAGGCCGCCACCGCCGCACAGGCCTGTGGTGTCGTCCGATGGCATCAGTAGCGCATCTTCTGATTTAGGCGAGCCAGCTTGGGACAAGGGTCGTGCTAGAGATGTGCCTGGAAAATAAGTCTCTTTCGTCCGTCTAGCTATGATCATTGGGGGACGTCCCTGAAGGGATACGGATAGGCTACACTAGCCTAAATCAAAAATTTCTACCGCGTAAACCAAGAATACTGTTGTCATAGATCTTAAGATTACCACTAGACACGCAGTTGTGGAACTTGATAAAGAGCGTTGAGGCAGTGTAGATGTTCTACGTCTCCTCCTTGTCCTTGTCCCACAAGAAGCTCCCCTTTGCATGGCTCGTCCAAGTGCTACAGCTGCAGCACCTCCGAGGTATCCACACGTATGGGGTGGAAGCGTCAGACGATGGACTGCTAGGTCCGCGCATGCAACACAGGCGTGAGAGGAGTAGCGGCTAGGTGGAATGCTCAACCCTATTCAGCTCGCCCCACCCTCTCTAAAATAGGCGTCCCTGGTGGGCTTCTACATTAGCAGCCCATTAATAGCCTAAGCCTGGTCTAATTCGGATCCAATTCTCATTAGGCTTCCAACCCCTTAAGTATGTGACCCTATAGGTTCATATACGTATAGACATGACACGAATACACTTACTCTGTCAATAGTTGGTAGCAGCCTCTAGCAAGACGTGTCAACTCCTAAACGCATACAAAGATCATTCGGACGAACCATCACAAGGTTTAGTACATCTATTGCCCTTTTCCTCACTATATTTGGTCTAGCTCCAAGATAACCTCCCTTTCTTGATACTGTGATTCGGAATCCCTTTCCTAGGTTAACTCTTAACCATATGTAGCACGACCATGCATTTCTGGATCCGATCACTCGAGGGCCCCAGAGATATCTCTCTCAAGTAGAGAGGGGCAAATCCCATCTTGATTGACCAATGTCTTGCAGCATGCTTCAGGATAAACCCGTAAGCTACATTTATAACCACCTAGTTACGAAGCAGTGGTTGATAGCCCCAAAGTAGGTCGATCCACATCTCAAGTACATGTGACAATAAGGACAAAACGTACACGATGTATAAAGAGAGCTGCAAGTATAATTGTCAGTCTCAAGTTGGGTCAGTCCAGCCCTATGTTCATAATATTAGTCCATATTATTGATTTGACATCTCCATGTCTATGACTTGCGAAACACAGTCATCAACCAATCGATATGCCAGTCTAATATTCATGTGTGTCCTCACATGAACTCCGACTAGGGACAACTATTAGATAACCATAAAAGTAAAGAGTTTCTCAAATAATTCACATAATTGCCAATCAATACAATTTTCCTGATATATGGATATTTAAGGAACATTACAATAACTCATGGATACATATGAAATATAATCATCTCTATAATTGCCTCTAGGACATATTTCCTTCAGTCCCGCACTGGCGGGCGGATCACCTTCTCCATGAAAAAGAGGTTACTAGCCCACCAAAGCACCACGGGGTGCGGAGGGAGGATAAAGGCAAGGATCACAAATCGACAGATCCTCCAGGCAGAAAGGCCATAGTAGGGACGTACGTGCGCAAAGATAGGAGGAACCCGTCGCTGGGCGAGAAGACAAGCGAGCGTCTGAGGAGCCCGCGCTCAAACAATAGGAGGACTAGGCAGGTGTGGCTCCCTGTGAGCGTCTCGACAATTGGCGAAGGAGGGGACAGTAGCTATCTGGCGAAGAAGCAGAAGGTAGCGTCGGTGTTTAACAGGATTTCTGATCCAAAAATCTCTAGCGGCGAGCCCCATGAGACAAGGTCGCCGGGAACAATGAATCTACTGACCGATAACTTCCGTGGTTTGCGGATGGACACGATAATGGGGGAACTGAGAGACCTGATTAGGTCCTACAACCCAGCGGTGGTTTTCCTCTATGAAACAAAAAAATGAAAGCTAAAGCGGTGGAGAGGGTTCAGTGGAGCCTTGGCTTCCGCAATTGTGTAGCCGTGGATTGCGGGGGAAAAGTGGTGGTTTGACGTTATGGTGGAGAGATGGATTCGAAGTCTCGGTGAGTCTTTGATTCCAGTACTACATAGATGCAAAAATAAAGGTGGGAGTAGCATAGTGGAGTTTCACGGGCATCTACGGTGAACCCATGATAGAGCTAAGACAGAAGACTTGGGATGTGATCTTATTTTTGCAAGGACAAGACAAGTTACCTTGGTTGTATGTTGGGGATTTCAATGAGATTGTTCGGCAAAGTGAGAAAAGAGGAGGCAATGTGATCGGGGGAAGTTCAAATGGAGAGATTCCGGGACTGTCTTTCCAATTGCGGATTGGCGGATCTCGGTTTCTTGGGCCACACGTACACATGGAATAATAGGCGGGAGGGAGCATACAATGTTCATGCCCGGCTTGATCGAGCTACATGCAATGACGGTTTTGCACAGCTGTTCCCAGCCACCTCCGTCGAGCACATGCACACGAAAGAATCAGATCACCTCGCCTTGCTCGTACCAGTGATATATAGATGCCTTCATTGTCCTACCAAGGAACTCAGGGGAGTTTTGTTTTGAGGATATGTGAACGAGACATGATTATTTCCGTCCAATGATCGAACAAGCATGGGAGCTAGAAGACTGGGGAGATCGAGGGGTTCAAGCGCTCTGCATCAAACTGAAGCGGCTCTCGAGCTGCATGCAATCCTGGAGTCGCAATGTGTTCGGCTCTGTTTGAAGAGAGATCAAAAGGTAGCGTGGATAGCTGTAGGTGGCAAAAAATGACTCGCTATTGTCCGGGAACTCACAGGAGGTCCGGGATGTAGAAAAAGATCTTCATGAACTTTATGAGCGAGAAGAGATCATGTACCAGCAAAGATCGCGGGTTGAATGGCTTAAAGAGGGGGATAGAAATACAAGATATTTCCAAAATAGAGCGTCTCACCGGAGACGTAAAAATACTATCCAATCGCTTCAGAGGGCCAATGCGACAAGGTGTACTACTGATGTCGAGATGACACTAGTAGAAAACAGGCTATCCGTTCGTGCCCCCTAACATCATTAGTCCCGGTTGCGACACGAACCGGGACTAATGCTGGCACGCATCCCGGTTCGAGCAGGAACGGTGACCGGAGGCATGCGTCCCGGCGGGATTAAAGGTTGGGCGTCAGCCACGTGGCGTGGCATACACCTTTAGTTCCGGTTTATGTTACAAACCGGGACGTATGATCCCGCCCTCTATAAATACGACGCCCCAACCCTCGTTTTTTCTTGGTGGAAGGTGTGAGAGGTGTGCTAGTTTATTTTTTTCCTATGCGTGCATTCAAGGTGTTTGATGAAATGTTTGAGTGAATGATCCCGTTCAATTTCTCACAGAACAAAAATATAGAAGATGTCCGAGACGCACTTAAGCTTTCTCCTCTTTATTTCCCTCGATCGAGGTTAGCAATCTTATATTTTCTCTGTCATTGATACAATGCATGTGTCGATGTGAATTGGTCATTTCACTATTTATGATGTCCCGCTTTTCATAAACTTAATTATATGATGCATATGAACGGTCGGGAATGGATGTACGGTGACCGACGTGTACCCGGGTACATTAAAAGCGTGGATAAATTTATCGATGTGGCTACGACAAACAAAGAGAATGGTTTTATACATTGTCCATCTGTTCAATGTCGGAACAACGAGTACTCTTTCTCGAAAATCATTCGCAGCCACATGGTTATGAATGGTTTCATGCCCAACTATAATTGCTCGACCAAGCACGGGAAAAGAGGGGTTATGATGGAAGACGGTGAAGAAGAAGATGATGATAACAACTATCATCATATGTTTCCTGAATACAGTGATACTGCAATGGAAGACAATGAAGAGGAAGGAGGTGAAGAACGGGCATCAGATGAGTCCGCTGATGAACTTGGTAGGGTCATTTCTGATGCAAAGCGAGACTATGAAACAGAAAATGAGAAGTTGAAGTTAGAGGGCATGTTAGAAGATTAAAAGAAATTGTTGTACCCAAATTGTGAAGATGGCAGCAGAAAGCTCGGTATCACACTGGAATTGTTGCGATGGAAGGCAGAGTGTGGTCTAACTGACTCCTCATTTGAAAAGATACTGAAAATAATGAAGCCGAAGTTTTCAAAACAAAACGAACTTCCCGAGAGTACGTACGAAGCAAAGAAGACTCTCTGTCCTCTAGGATTAGATGTGCAGAAGATACATGCATGCATTAATAACTGCATCCTCTATTTCGGTAAGGAGTATGCGAATTTAGATAAATGTCCGGTATGCAATGCATTGCGGTATAAGATCAGACGAGATGACCCTGGTGATGTTGAGGGAGAGCCCCTCCAGAAGAGGGTTCCTGCTAAGGTTATGTGGTATGCTCCTATAGTACCAAGGTTGAAACGCATGTTCAGAAACAAAGCGCATGCCAGGTTGTTGCGATGGCACAAAGAAGACCGTAAGAAAGACGGGAAGTTGAGACACCCTGCTGATGGGTCACAGTGGAGAAAAATTGAGAGAGACTTCCCGGACTTTGCAGGTGATGCAAGGAACTTATGGTTTGGTCTAAGTACGGATGGCATGAATCCTTTTGGGGAGTAGAGCTGCAGTCACAACACCTGGCTCGTGACTCTATGTATCTACAACCTTCCTCCTTGGTTGTGCATGAAGTGTAAGTTCATTATGATGCCAGTGCTCATCCAAGGCCCGAAAAAACCTGTCAACGACATTGATGTGTACCTTAGGCCATTAGTTGAAGAAATCTTACAGCTGTGGGGCAAACCAGATGTACATGCGTGGGATGAGAACAAACAGGAGCCATTTGACCTACGGGGGTTTCTTTTCGTAACCATCAATGATTGGCCTGCTTTTAGTAACCTTTCAGGACAGACAAACAAGGGATATAAGGCATGCACACACTGTTTAGATAAGACTGAAGGTATATATTTGCATAAATGCAAGAAGATTGTGTACCTGGCGAATCGACGATTTCTTCCGACCAATCATCCTGTAAGAAAGAAAGGCAGGCATTTCAAAGGTGAGGCAGATCACAGGAAGAAGTCTGAACTCCCTGCTGGTGATGATGTATTTGGTATGTTCAAGGACATAGAAGTAATCTTTGGAAAGGGTCCCGGTGGTCAATCAGCTCCGAACAACGTCGCTACAGGACACACACCCATGTGGAATAAGAAATCTATATTTTGGGAGCTGCTATATTGGAAAGTCCTACGTGTCCGCTCTTCAATCGATGTGATGCACGTGACGAATAATCTTTGCGTGAACCTTCTAGGATACCTAGGCGTGTATGAGAAGACAAAATATACACTAGAAGCACGGGAGGACCAACAAATTATGAAAGACCCAAAGAACATGCATACATAGAACAAGATGGATAAAGGGTGTCACTTAAGTCGTGCCAGCTATGCTCTTACCAAAGAAGAGAAGAAAATCTTTTTTGAAGCCCTTTACAGTATCAAGGTGCCGTCTGGCTTCTCATATAATATAAAGGGGATAATAAATATGGCAGATAAAAAGTTCCAAAACTTGAAGTCTCATGACTGCCATGTGATTATGTCGCAGTTGCTTCCGATTGCATTGAGGGGGCTTCTACCAAAAAATGTTCGAGTACCCATTGTGAAGCTGTGTGCATTCCTCAATGCAATATCTCAGTAGGTAATCAATCCAGATATTCTGCCAAGGTTACATAAGGTTGTGGTACAATGTCTTGTTATTTTTGAGTTGGTGTGCCCACCATCCTTCTTCAATATTATGACGCATCTCCTGGTTCACCTAGTGGAAGAGATTGCCATTCGCGGTCCTGTATTTCTACACAATATGTTCCCCTTTGAGAGGTTCATGGGAGTCTTAAAGAAATATATTCATAACCGTGCTAGACCAGAAGGAAGCATCTCTACGGGATATGGAACAGAGGAGGTCACTGAGTTTTGTGTTGACTTTATTCCTGACCTTAAGCCGATTGGTGTTTCTGACTCGCGGCATGAGGTAAGACTAAGTGGAAAAGGCACGCTGGGAAAGAAAGCAATGATATGTAGGGATAGGGATTCTTTCACTAAAGCACATACATAATTCCACCTTGGAAGCTCCGTATATCGAGGAACACAAGAATATTGTACGCTCCAAAAACCCGGGGAAGCCTTACTCATGGATTACAGATGAACACATGAAGTCTTTCAGTGGTTGGATGCGGACACATCTCTTGAATGACACCACTATTGGAGATCAGCTATACTTGTTGGCCTCGTGACCATCTTCTACTATATTGAATTTCCAAGGGTACGAAATAAATGGTAATATATTCTACACGATCGCCCAAGATAAAAATAGCACCAACCAAAACAGTGGTGTCCGCTTTGATGCAACAGACGAGAATGGGCAAAAGGACACATACTATGGTTACATAGAGGAGATATGAGAACTAGACTATGGAGTCTCTTTTAAGGTCCCTTTGTTTCGCTGCAAATGGGTCAACCTGAATGGGGAAGGGGTAAAGATAGACCAGTTGTACGGAATGACAACAGTGGATCTCAACAATCTTGGTTATAGAGATGAACCATTCGTCCTAGCCAATGATGTGTCTCTGGTTTTCTATGTGAAGGACATGTCCTCCAGACCGAAAAAAGAAAAAAATATGCAAACGAATACATCATATGATGAGCCAAAGAATCACATAGTTATTTCAGGGAAAAGAAACATCGTGGGAATCAAGGACAAGACAAACATGTCAGAAGATTATAATAAGTTTGATGAAATTCCTCCCTTCACAGTGAAAACTGACCCAAGCATTCCGTTAAGTAAAGAAGATGCTCCATGGTTACGTCTGAAGCGATCATAAGGAAGGACATATGCCAAGAATTTCATGCTCATATTGTGTACCTCTAGTTTATGTCTGGCCGGTCGGCTGCATATTGTGAACCTAAATGTCATGAGACATGATATCTCATTTTGTGAAGGATATCTTATGATGTTTGCAATTTTCCAAGTTTAATAAATGTATTGAATGTTAGTCCCGGTTTGTGGCTTGACCGGGACTATATATAGGGGGGCCTTTAGTCCCGGTTTTGTAGTCTCGGTTTTTAATATTAATAAATGTCTTGAGTGTTAGTCCCGTTTTGTGGCTGGACCGGGACTAAAGGGGCCTTTAGTCCCGATTCGTAGAACGACTTTCCTGAACTATGAAGAAGTTGTCCCGATTCGTACTTACCATTAAGATCTGATCTCCAAACATGTGTGGTCACATATTAGGGAGTGCCTGTATGACCAGTTTGTTGAGGATGCCGGAGGACTGGGCTTCGACGACATCTCCCTCAAACTGGCCGTAGTGGTGTCCCTGCTCTCGCACACCATCTTGCAGCTTGTAACTTCTCTACTAGATTAATACACCTGGGAGCTAACTAATTTCACATATTAGGGAGTGCCTCTTTGACCAGTTTCTGGGAGATGCCGGAGGACTGGGATCCGACAGCATCTCCCTGAAACTAGTCGTAGTGGTGTCCCTGCTCTCGAAAACCATATTGGAGATGCCTCAATCTGGCTGGAGGACTGGACTCACAAGGATGCCTATTTATAGTACAAGCAGCTCGGCATAGTGTCGACACTTACGACATAATGTCGACACTCACCCCTATTATTAGTGCTGACTCGTGTTTTATCCCGGTTGGTGTCTCCAACCGGGACTAAAGGTTCATCTTTAGTCCCGGTTGGTGACACCATCCGGGACAAGGTACAAGACGCACGACATAATGTAGACACTCACCCCTATCATTAGTGCTGCCTGGCCCAGCCTGCCGAAATCCCTCCAACCAAGACTAAAGATGAACCTATCATGTTCGAGGTTTCATGGCTTTCGGTCCAAATGATCGATGTTATGTGCTGAACCACGGCATAGTTTGTGATGTTGTGCCCATATTATACATGCATGTGGACATTGGTATGGAGAACAATGTTGCAGGAGGAAGTTTTCCTTTTCGTCGCACGGAAAAGCCATTTTCCATTTTCCGAGCGCAAAAAACGGGTCGTTTTGTGAAGTAACCACCAAAATGCTGTTTCAGAATGCTACCGTCCCATTTTTCTAAAATAATATACCACCTTACATGTAATATCTCCCAACCGGAATATATCAAACCTTTTCGTCCATCCCGGGTAAAAAGGACAAATGTCTGCCGAATCGGTAGGAAGTGGGTCTAGTTTGTACTACAGGTACATGATCTAACGCCCGTGATTTTTTGAAAAAATCATTTTTAAACTCGCAACATGTGGTTTCTTCAGAGATCCAATGCAGCTTCTAACGATGCTCATCCCCTATCTTCATGCACGCCGGTTTGACCATAGTTAGAAACTCAAAAAAATTCAAAACAGGCATAAGAAATTTAAAAAAAGTCCGAATAATGTAAATCCTTCGCGTGGTGTCATATTATGTGACATAGTTGCAAGGAAAAATACCAGACTTGGTATATTGATCATGTCTCGAAAAAACCTTCACAAAATGACCTACATGTTTGAGGTTTCATGGCTTTCGGTCCAAATGACCGATGTTATGTGCTGAATCACGGCATAGTTTGTGATGATGTGCCCATATTATGCATGCATGTGGAAATTGGTATGGAGAACAATGTTGCAGGAGGAAGTTTTCCTTTTCGTCGCACGGAAAATCCATTTTCCATTTTCCGAGCGCAAAAAATGGGTCGTTTTGTAAAGTAACCACCAAAATGCTGTTTAAGAATTCTACCGTCCCATTTTTCTAAAATACTAGACCACCTTACATGGACCATCTCCCAACCGGGACCTCTCAAACCTTTTCTTCCATCCCGGATAAAAAAGACAAATGTATGCCGAATCGGTAGGAAGTGGGTCCGGTTTGTACTACAGGTACATGATGTAGGGGTTCGTAGCATGGAAAACAAAAAAATTCTACCGCATGCACACAAACAAGCCAAGATCTATCTACTAGATTGTAGCAACGAGTCGATAGAAGCACTCACCCTCGAAGATTCCAAAGAGGTTAACGAGAGCAGATTCTCGTGGGTGATGTAGTCGTACACTTGCTGATCTCAAGATCGCGTAGACGATCCTTCCGGCGTTGCGTTCTGGTAGCGCTTCCGCAGCCGGTCAAACATTCGGTACTCGATGAAGACCTTCCTCTACCTTGTTCCAGCAGGCAGCGGAGGTTGTAGTTCTCCCCTTGTGATTCCGGCAGCACGACGGCGTGGTGTCGGAAGTAGAGGGAAGATCCCGCAGGGCTTCGCCTAAGCCGGTGCGAGTTATGGTGGATTAGGGTTTCCCGGAGATCTAGGGTTTATAAGACCGGGAGGAGGAGAAGATGTCGGCGGCGGCTAGAGCGGCGGCGGCGCAAGGCGGTGGGTCGGCGGCGGCGGCTCGGGTGGAGAGGGGCTAGGCCTTATAGTGGTGGGGCAGCCCTCCCTCTCTATTTATGAGAGGGGGGCAACCTTGGGAGGGGTGGGTTTGAATCCAAACCCAAACCCATGTTGGATAGGACTTTTTTCTTCTCCCACTAGGAAACCATTGTTCCAGTTTGACTTTTCAAACTTCCCGTTTGACTTTCAATTTAGAGCTTTAATTCTCTCTTGAAAATGCCCACACCAAGTGACCTAGGATATGATCCAATCATTCCACTTACCCATGACACATTCATGGACCATTCTCCTTCCGGATCGGTGAACCTTCTAGAACCTCTCCGATGAAAACATCGGAATCTTTCCTGAACTCCAGAATCGAACTTTCCTTATATGAATCTTATTCTTCGGACCATTCCGGATCTCCTCGTGATATCCCGGATCCCATCCGAGACTCTGAACAACATTCGGTATCCCTACTAACATTCCATATCTACTAAACAACATCGAATCCTTAAGTGTGTCTCCCTACGGTTCGTGAATTATGCGGACATGACCGAGACACTACTCAGATCAATAACCAATAGAGGAATCTGGAAATTTATATGGCTCCCAAATATTTCTACGATTAATTTGCGATCGAATGAACCACTTATATATGATACCAATTTCCGTTTGTCCCACGATAGTTAACTTATCCGAGGTTTTGATCGTCGGTATCTCTGCATACCTAGTTCAACCTCGTTACCGATAAGTCTTTTCTTGTTCCCATGATATGTGATCCCTTGTGAGACAGTCACATGCTTGCAAGCTAATTGGATGACATTCCACCAAGAGTGCCCAGAGTATATCTATCCGTCATATGGATGGACAAATCCCACTCTTGATCCATGTGCCTCAACCCATACTTTCCGAACACTCAATGCCACCTTTATAGCCACCCAGCTACAGTGTAGTGTTTATTGTCATCAAAGCATCCTTCCGGTGATGGTGATTAGCATGATCTCATGGTCGAAGGAATTAGGTTACTATTTATCAGAAAGCTACGCTTATCTATAGGAGTATGTCCATCATACCATTCTCCTAATGATATGATCTTTTTATTAATAACATCTCAATGTTCATGATCAAGAAACCACGATCATTTATTAATCAACAAGCTAGTATTATAAAGAGGCTTTACCAGGGACTCTAATTTAGTTTACAAATCACACAAGTATTAATGTTTCCGTTTAATACTATTATAGCATGAATGTAAACATTTATCATAAACACAAAGATATAATAATAACCACTTTTATTATTGCCTCTAGGGCATATCTCCAATAGTCTCCCACTTGCACTAGAGTCAACTAATCTAGATTACATGGTAATATACCGAACACCCATGGCGGTTTGGTGTTGGTCATGTTTTGCCCTCGGGAGAGGTTTAGTCAACGGATCCGCCACATTCAGATCTGTGTGTACTTTGCAAAACTTTATATCCCCATCCTGGATATGTTCTCGAATAGCGTGAAAATGTAGCTTGATGTCCTTTAGCTTCTTGTGTGACCTTGGTTCTTGCGCATTGCCTATGGCGCCCATGTTATCACAGTAGATAGACATTGGGTCCAGCGCACTAGGAACCACACCCAGCTCTGTAATGAACTCTTTCATCCATATCGCTTCTTGTGAAGCCTCCGAAGCAGCCATGTATTCCGATTCAGTTGAAGATCTCGCCACAACGCTTTGCTTTGCACTCCTCCAGCTAACTGCTGCACCATTCAAAATAAATACGTATCCGGATTGTGATTTAGAATCATCCGGATTGGTGTTCCAACTAGCATCGGTGTAACCGTTAACAACGAGCTGTTCATCACCTCCATAAGAAAGAACCATATCCTTAGTTCTTCTCAAGTACTTAAGGATGTTTTTGACCGCTGTCCAATGATCCACTCCTGGATCACTTTGATATCTGCTAGTTAAACTAACAGCATATGCAATGTCGGGTCTAGTACATAGCATGGCATACATTAGAGATCCTATGGCTGAGGCATAGGGAGTCTTACTCATCCTTTCTCTATCTTCTGCCGATGTCGGACTTTGAGTTTTACTCAAGATCGTATTGGGCAACAGGGGCAAGAACCCTTTCTTGCTTTCTTCCATTCCAAACCTCTTTAGAACTTTGTCCAAATATGTACTCTGTGACAATGATATTTGGCGTTTCGATCTATCTCTATAAATCTTTATGCCTAATATGTAAGCTGCTTCGCCAAGATCCTTCATTGAAAAACTATTATTCAAATATTCTTTGACACTATTAAGAAGGTCTACATCATTCCCAATCAACAATATGTCATCCACATATAGTATTAGGAATGCTATAGAGCTCCCACTCACTTTCTTGTAAATACAAGCTTCTCCATAAGTTTGTATAAAACCAAAACTTTTGATTACCATATCAAAACGTTGATTCCAACTTCGGGATGCTTGCTTCAATCCATAGATCGACCGTTGAAGTTTGCATACCTTGTTAGCATCTTTAGGATCGACAAAACCTTTGGGTTGCATCATATACAACTCTTCATCAATGTCTCCATTGAGGAATGCTGTTTTGACATCCATCTGCCATATCTCATAATCATAATATGCAGCGATCGCTAACATAATCCTCATAGATTTTAGCTTCGCTACTGGTGAGAAAGTCTCATCGTAGTCAACTCCTTGAATTTGTCGAAACCCTTTTGCGACAAGTCGAGCTTTATAGACAGTAACATTACCATCAGCATCTGTTTTCTTCTTGAAAATCCATTTGTTCTCGACAGCCTTCCGGCCATCCGGTAAGTCCACCAAAGTCCATACTTGGTTTTCGTACATGGATCCAATCTCGGATTTCATGGCTTCTTGCCATTTATTGGAATCTGGGCTCATCAACGCTTCCTCATATGTCTCGGGGTCATCGGTGTTGTCCACCAACATGACATTCATAACGGAATCATACCAATCTGGAGTGGTACGAGTTCTCGTTGACCTCCAAGGCTCTGTAGCAACTTCAACCGAAGTTTCATGATCACCATCACTAGCTTCCTCTCTTATTGGTGCAGGCACCACAGGAACTTCTTCCGGTGCTGCGCTACTCGCAATTTCGAGAGAAGGTTCGACAACCTCGTCGAGTTCTACTTTCCTTCCAGTCACTTCTTTCGAGAGAAATTCCTTCTCTAGAAAGGATCCATTCTTGGCAACAAAGATTTTGCCTTTGGATCTATGATAGAAGGTATACCCAATAGTTTCCTTCGGGTATCCTATGAAGACGCATTTTTCCGCTTTGGGTTCAAGCTTGTCCGGCTGTAACTTCTTTACATAGGCTTCGCATCCCCAAACTTTAAGGAACGACAATTTAGGTTTCTTCCCAAACCATAATTCATACGGTGTCGTTTCAACGGATTTAGATGGTGCCCTATTTAAAGTGAATGCGGCTGTTTCTAATGCATAACCCCAAAATGATAGCGGTAAATCTGTAAGTGACATCATAGAACGAACCATATCTAAGAGAGTTCGATTACGACGTTCGGACACACCATTACGCTGTGGTGTTCCCGGCGGTGTCAATTGTGAAAGTATTCCGCATTTCTTCAAATGCTCGCCAAACTCGTAACTTAGATATTCACCTCCACGATCAGAACATAGAAATTTAATCTTCTTGTTACGTTGATTCTCTACCTCACTTTGAAACTCCTTAAACTTCTCGAAAGTTTTGGACTTATGTTTCATGAAATAGATATACCCATATCTACTTAAGTCATCCGTGAAGGTAAGAACATAACGATAACCACCGCGCGATGCTACACTCATTGGACCACACACATCGGTATGTATGATTTCCAATAAGTCCGTAGCTCGCTCCATCATACCAGAAAATGGAGTCTTAGTCATTTTACCCATCAGACATGCTTTGCATCTTTCAAGTGATTCAAAATCAAGTGATTCAAGAAGTCCATCAGAATGGAGTTTCTTCATACGTTTCACTCCAATGTGACCAAGACGACAGTGCCACATATAGGTCGAATTATCGCTTGATTTCAAACGTTTAGCCTCAATGTTGTTGATATGTGTATTTCCACTATCGAGATTCAATAAGAATAGACCATCTATCAAAGGTGCATGTGCATAAAACATATTACTCATATAAATCGAACAACCATTATTCTCGGACTTAAACAAGTAACCGTCTCGCAATAAACAAGATCCCGATATAATGTTCATGCTCAACGCAGGCACCAAATAACAATTATTTAAGTATAAAACTAATCCCGATGGTAGATGAAGGGGTAGCGTGCCGACCGCGATCACATCAACCTTTGATCCATTTCCCACGCGCATCGTCACCTCGTTCTTCGCTAGCTTCCGTTTATTCTGCAGCACCTGTTTCGAGTTACAAATATGAGCAACCGAACCAGTATCAAATACCCAGGCACTACTACGAGTACTAGTGAGATACACATCAATAACATGTATATCAGATATACCTTTCTTCTTGATGTTGCCGTTCTTCAAATCCGCCAAGTACTTTGGGCAATTCCGCTTCCAGTGACCTTCTCCCTTGCAGTAAAAGCACTCAGTATCAGGCTTAGGTCCAACCTTGGTCTTCTTCGCTGGCGTGGTAACTTTCTTACCACCCTTCTTGAAGTGTCCTTTTGCTTAGACTTGCCTTTCTTGAATTTGGTGGTCTTATTGACCAACAACACTTGGTGCTCTTTCTTGATCTCCACTTCTGCAGATTTCAACATGGCAAAGAGTTCTGGCAACGTCTTATTCATGTTCTGCATGTTGTAGTTCATCACAAAGTTCTTGTAACTTGGTGGTAGTGATTGGAGGACACGGTAAATCCCCAAAGCATTAGGAATCACTATACCCAAGCTTTGAAGTTTGTTTGCGTGCCCAGACATCTTAAGCACATGCTCACTGACGGAGCTGCCCTCTTCCATCTTGCAGTTAAAGAACTTTTCAGAAGCCTCATAGCTTTCAATTGCCGCATGAGTCTCAAAAATCAATTTGAGATCCTCGACAATATCATATGGGTCTGAATCCTCAAACCTTTTCTGAAGCTCCGATTCCAAACCATACAAGATAGCACACTAAACTATGGAGTACTGATTCTTCCGAGTGAGGTAAACATTCTTTACTTCATCGGGAGCATCATCTGCAGGTGGGTCACCCAGCGGTGCATCCAGCACATAGGTCAAATTACCAGCTGTGAGGACAATCCTCAAATTGCGGAACCAATCCGCGAAGTTGCTTCCATTGTTTTTCAACTTTTCTTTCTCTAGGAACGCATTAAAATTGATGGTAGGGGCTGCCATTGATCTACAACATATTTGCAATAGTTTAGACTAAGTTTATGACAAACTGAGTTCAAATTAATTAATAAAGTTAATCTAGGTGAACTCCCACTCAAAACAATATCCCTCACATTGTTTTAGTGATCACACGAACCAAATCCACTACATCAACACCGATCATCACGGGAGTTGATATAGTTTCAATGGCGAACAATCATCATGTTCATCATATCTACTATATGATTCATGCTTTACCTTTCGGTGATCCGTGTTCCGAGACCATGTCTGTACATGCTAGGCTCGTCAAGATCAAACCTTAGTTTCCGCATGAGCAAATCTGGCTTGCTCACGTTGTATACACTTGCGGAATCTAACACACCCGATCATCACGTGGTGCTTCGAAACAACAAGCTTTAGCAACGGTGCTAACTAAGGGTGAACACTTTATGACTTGAAATTCATGTGCATGAGGGATCATCTTATAATGCTACCGTCGTCTACTAAGCAATACAAGATGCATAAAGGATTAACATCACATGCAATTCAATATATATGTGATATGATATGGCCTTTCTTCTTTGTGCTTCCGATCTCCATCTTCAAGCAAGAACATGATCTCCATCATCACCGGCATTGCATCAAGGTCAATGACGCCTCTCCATGGTTGTCGTCCACCGGCTTCAACTATTACAACTACTTTGAATAGACACGCGGGTCTTAACATAAATTAAAGACAACCATATGGCTCCTTCCGGTTGCCAACTTACAATAAGGAACATTGCATACATCAAATATAATCACAATCATGGCCATATCACATCACTGCACACCCGTGCAAAACAAAGTTAGACGCCTCTACTTTCTTTGCATATTTTACGTGGTTTGGGGCTTTCAATAAGTGTCGTTCTAACTTACGAACAAGAACCACAACATTGATACTAGTATTGTTAATCACCCGTTGTAAATTGGATCTTAACTATTCTAGGAGAAACAGGCACCCGCAAACCACTTATGCAATACAAGTTGCATGTCAAGCGTGGAGCAAGTCTCATGAACGATGTCATGTAAGGTTAGCCCGGGCCGCTTCATCCCAACATACCGCAAGATGCAAAGTACACAAGAAGCAATCGACAATAAAGCATCAACGCCCACAATGACCATTGTGTTCTACTCGTGCAACAGATCTACATATAAACCTGGCTCTGATACCACTATAGGGTTTCGTAGCATGGAAAACAAAAATTTTCTATCGCATACAAACAAACAAGCCAAGATCTATCTACTAGATTGTAGCAACGAGTCGATGGAATAACTTACCCTCAAAGATTCCAAAGTGTTTAACGAGAGCGGATTCTCGTGGGTGATGTAGTCGTACTCTTCCCGATCTCAAGATCGCGTAGACGATCCTTCCGGCGCTGCGTTCCGGCAGCGCTCCCGCAGTCGGTCACACGTTCGGTACTCGACGAAGACCTTCCTCTCCCTTGTTCCAGCAGGCAGCGGAGGTTGTAGTACTCTCCTCGCGATTCCGGCAGCACAACGGCGTGGTACCGGAAGTAGAGGGGAGATCCCGCAGGGCTTCGCCTTAAGCCGGAGCGAGTATGGTGGAGTATGAGAGAGAACTATTAGTGGTCTAGGGTTTAGACACACCAATTAGAAGGCTCTAATCCGAAGGCTAGGGCAATTAGAAGCTCTAAACCAAAACAGCTCTAAACCAATTAGAAGGCTCTAATCCGAAGGCTAGGGCTAGGATTTAGATTAGAGGCTAGGAAACTTGTGTGTCTAGAGGAGGAGGCCCTGCCCCTCCTTTTATGGGTTGAGGGGGCCGGCCAAGGGGAGGGAGTCCCTCCCCAAGTCGGCCTTGGGTGGCGCGCCGGCTTGGAGAGGAGGGACTCCTCCCCTAAGCCGGTTTTGCCTCCTCTTGCTTGTTTCCCACAGTTTCTTGTTTTAGCCGTTTGACTTTCAAACTGGCCATTTGACTTTTCTATTTTAGGATTCAATTTAATCCTTTATTTGGAACAGCAAGAACACTTAGTACATGATGCAATCATTCCAATATGTAATGACACATTCATGTACCCCTCCCCCCCCCCCCCGGAGTGCCGGACATTCCGGAACCTTCTAGAACATTCCCGATGAAAACACCGAATCATTTCCGAACTCCGAAACGGGACTTTCCTTATATGAATCTTATTCTCCGGACCATTCCGGATCACCTCGTGATATCCCGGATCCCATCCGAGACTCCGAATAACATTCGGTCTCTTTCTCATAATACCATAACTACTCAAACAACGTCGAATCCTTAAGTGTGTCTCCCTACGGTTCGTGAATTATGCGGACATGATCGAGACACTTCTCCGAACAATAACCAATAGAGGAATCTGGAAATTCATATGGCTCCCACATACTTCTACGATTACTTTGCGATCGAATGAACCACTTACATACGATACCAATTTCCCTTTGTCTCACGATAGTTTACTTATCCGAGGTTATGATCGTCGGTATCTCTGCATACCTAGTTCAACCTCGTTACCGATAAGTACTCTTTTCTCGTTCCCGTGATATGTGATCCCTTGTGAGCCAGTCACATGCTTGTAAGCTAATTGGATGACATTCCACCGAGAGGGCCCAGAGTATATCTATCCGTCATATGGATGGACAAATCCCACTCTTGATCCATGTGTCTCAACCAAAACTTTCCGAACACTCAATGCCACCTTTATAGCCACCCAGTTACGATGTGGGTTTGATGTCATCAAGCATCCATCCGGTAAAGGTGATATGCATGATCTCATGGTCGAAGGAATTAGGTTACTATGTATCAGAAAGCATATAGCAATTGAACTATTGAAATGACTTGATCTTTATGCTACGCTTATCTATAGGAGTATGTCCACCATATCATTCTCCTAATGATATGATCTTGTTGTTGATAACATCTCAATGTTCATGATAGGGAAACCACAATCATCTATCAACCAACAAGCTAGTGAAGTATAGAGGATATACTAGGGACTTTAAATTAAGTTTACAAATCACACAAGTATCAATGTTTCCTTGTTAATACTATTATAGCATGAATGTAAACATTTATCATAAACACAAAGATATAGTAATAACTACATTTATTATTGCCTCTAGGGCATATCTCCAACAAGGTTAGCCGGAAGATGCAAAGAACACAAAAAGCAATTGATAATAAAAGCACCACCACCCACAATGACCATTGAGTTCTACTCCTGCAACAGATCTACATATAGACACGACTCTGATACCACTGTAGGGGTTCATAGCATGGAAAAAAAATTCTACCGCATGCACACAAACAAGCCAAGATCTATCTACTAGATTGTAGCAACGAGTCGATAGAAGCACTCACCCTCGAAGATTCCAAAGCGGTTAATGAGAGCAGATTCTCGTGGGTGATGTAGTCATACACTTGCCGATCTCAAGATCGCGTAGACGATCCTTCCGGCGCTGCATTCCGGCAGTTGGTCACACGTTCGGTACTCGATGAAGACCTTCCTCTCCCTTGTTCCAGCAGGCAGCGGAGGTTGTAGTTCTCCCCTTGTGATTCCGGCAGCACGACGGCGTGGTGTCGGGAGTAGAGGGAAGATCCCGCAGGGCTTCGCCTAAGCCGGTGCGAGTTATGGTGGATTAGGGTTTCCCAGATATCTAGGGTTTAGAAGACCGGGAGCAGGAGAAGATGTCGATGGCGGCTAGAGCGGCGGCGACGGACCGGCGGCGGCAGCTGGCAACCGCGAGCGGCACGGGCGGCGACGCGCGGCGGCGGCGCGGGCGGCGGTGGCGGCTCGGGTGGAGAGGGTCTAGGGCTTATAGTGTTGGGGCAGCCCTCCCCCTCTATTTGTGAGAGTGGGGCAGCCTTGGGAGGGTTGGGTTTGAATCCAAACCCAAACCCAAGTTGGATTGAGAGAAGGACTTGTTTCTTCTCCCATTAGGAAACCATTGTTCTAGTTTGACTTTTCAAACTTCCTGTTTAACTTTCAATTTAGAGCTTTAATTCTCTCTTGCAAATGCCCACACCAAGTGACCTAGGATATGATCCAATCATTCCACTTACCCATGACACATTCCAGGACCATTCTCCTTCCGGATTGATGAACATTCTAGAACCTCTCCGATGAAAACATCGGAATCTTTCCCGAACTCCGGAATCAGACTTTCCTTATATGAACCTTATTCTCGGGACCATTCCGAATCTCCTAGTGATATCCCGGATCCCATCCGAGACTCCGAACAGCATTCGGTATCCCTACTAACATTCCATATCTACTAAATAACATCGAATCCTTAAGTGTGTTTCCCTACGATTCGTGAATTATGTGGACATGACCGAGACACTTCTCCGATCAATAACCAATAGAGGAATCTGGAAATTCATATGGCTCCCACATATTTCTACGATTACTTTGCGATCGAATGAACCACTTACATATGATACCAATTTCCCTTTGTCTCACGATAGTTTACTTATCCGAGGTTTTGATCATCGGTATCTCTGCATACCTAGTTCAACCTCGTTACCGATAAGTACTCTTTTCTTGTTCCCATGATATGTGATCCCTTGTGAGCCAGTCACATGCTTGCAAGATAATTGGATGACATTCCACCGAGAGGTCCCAGAGTATATCTATCCATCATATGGATGGACAAATCCCACTCTTGATCCATGTGCCTCAACCCATACTTTCCGAACACTCAATGCCACCTTTATAGCCACCCAGTTACAGTGTAGTGTTTATTGTCATCAAAGCATCCTTCCGGTGATGGTGATTAGCATGATCTCATGGTCGAAGGAATTAGGTTACTATGTATCAGAAAGCTTATAGCAAACGAACTATTAAAATGACTTGATCTTTATGCTACGCTTATCTATAGGAGTATGTCCATCATACCATTCTCCTAATGATACGATCTTGTTACTAATAACATCTCAATGTTCATGATCGAGAAACCACGACCATCTATTAATCAACAAGCTAGTATTATAAAGAGGCTTTACCAGGGACTCTAATTTAGTTTACAAATCACACAAGTATTAATGTTTCCGTTTAATACTATTATAGCATGAATGTAAACATTTATCATAAACACAAAGATATAATAATAACCACTTTTATTATTGCCTTTAGGGCATATCTCCAACACATGATCTAATGTTCGTGATTTTTTGAAAAAATCATTTTTAGACTCGCAATATGTGATTTCTTTAGATGTCCAATGCAAGTTCTATTGATGGTCGTCCCCTATCTTCATGCACACCGGTTCGACCATAGTTAGAAATTCAAAAAATTCAAAACTGGCATAAGAAATTCAAAAAAAATAAGAACAATGTAAATCCTTCGCGTGGTGTCATATTATGTGACATAGTTGCAAGGAAAAATACCAGACATGGTATATTGATCATGTCACGAAAAAACCTTCACAAAATGACCTATCATGTTCGAGGTTTCATGGCTTTCGGTCCAAATGACCGATTTTATGTGCTGAATCACGGCATAGTTTGTGATGCTGTGCCCATATTATGCATTCATGTGGACATTGGTATGGAGAACACTGTTTCAGGAGGAAGTTTTCCTTTTCATCGCACGGAAAAGCCATTTTCCATTTTCTGAGCGTAAAAAACGGGTCGTTTTGTGAAGTAACCACCAAAATGCTGTTTTAGAATGCTACCGTCCCATTTTTATAAAATACTAGACCACCTTACATGGACTATCTCCCAACCAGGACATCTCAAACCCTAAACCCTAAACCCTAATCCCAAGTTTCTTCCCTCCAGTTTTCTTCCCGCCATTTCTTCCCGCCGTTTTTTCCCGCCATTTCTTACCACAGTTTTCTTCCCGCCATTTCTCAGTACGTATATGTAGGATTGGCTACCATTGTCATTTCACATCTCTAGACTCATATCTGCAACCTCATCACTTTTTCTCGTGGCTTCCACCGTACGACTAACCCCTAGGGAGGAGGAGGTGCTTTGCGCCTCAAACTACCCCTGCCCGCCTCCGGCTACCGCGTCCCCGTTGGCTGGACGCTGAGCGCCAGAGGTGTGCCGGTTCCTCATGTCTCGCTAGGTATGGCACGCCGGATTGCCATCACGAACCACTACTATTTCGATCTCACGCCGGAGCAGCGGAGGAATCCCAACTGGCATCCCGACTATTTACCGACTTGGGAAGCCTTCTTCGGGGATCGGCGTGAGAGGGCGCTCGCCAGGCACGAGGAGGATGTCCCACCTCCTCCGAACTTCAACGAGGCCGGCCGTCAGCTGTGTTGGCGTGACCGGACTCTCTAGAGCATCATGGACTACGACACGGCCGCCAAGTCTAACCCTCGCCTGCGCTACCCTCAAGTCTAGCCCACTCGTACTCAGCCTTCAAGTTTCAACTATGGCGACCCCGACGACAACAGTGACGACGGCCGCGGCGAGTACGACGACTATAATGGCGAGTATTACAGGTGTAGGCAGGAGCATGACTGAATCACTCCAACATTGCAAAACAAGTTCGGCCGATTGTGACTTAATCTGGCCATGTATCTTAATTTTTAGTTCTTCTATGTATCTTAATCTTCAGTCGTGCTTTATGTAACTTAGTGTTAGTTGCGTTATGTACTTTAATTCCAGTTCTATCGTAATAAAATTTTCTTCCTGCCCATTATTTCCCGTCCTTTTGTTCCCACCCATTAATATATAAAAAATACAAGTTAATTCATTTTTAATTTTAAATGGTTCATAGTTTAAATGGTTACATTAATTATTTTTTAAAACAGAAAATGGTTTTGAATTAGTTATTCAAATCCAAACATTTTTTATGTTTAAAGTTTTTATAAATTCCAAATTAATATTCAAAAAATATAAGTTAATTCATTTTTAATTTTTAATTCTTACATTAAATATTTTTTAAAACAGAAAATGGTTTTGAATTAGTTATTCAAATACAAACACTTTTTATGTTTAAAGTTTTTCTAAATTCCAAATTAATATTCAAAAAATATAAGTTAATTCATTTTAATTTTAAATGGTTACATTAATTATTTTTAAAAACAAAAAATGGTTTTGAATTAGTTATTCAAATCCAAACACTTTTTATGTTTAAAGTTTTTTAAATTCCAAATTAATATTCAAAAAATATAAGTTAATTCATTTTTAATTTTTAATGGCTACATTAATAATTTTTTAAAACAGAAAATGGTTTTGAATTAGTTATTCAAATCCAAACACTTTTTATGTTTAAAGTTTTTCTAAGTTCCAAATTAATATTCAAAAAATATAAGTTAATTTATTTTTTATTTTAAATGGTTCATAGTTTAAATGGTTACATTAATTATTTTTAAAAATAGAAAATGGTTTTGAATTAGTTATTCAAATCCAAACACTTTTTATGTTTAAAGTTTTTCTAAATGGCAAATTAATATTCAAAAAATATAAGGTAATTCATTTTTTATTTTAAATGGTTCATAGTTTAAATGGTTACATTAATTATTTTTAAAAACAAAAAATGGTTTTGAATTAGTTATTCAAATCCAAACACTTTTTATGTTTAAAGTTTTTCTAAATTCCAAATTAATATATAAAAAATATAAGTTAATTCATTTTTAATTTTAAATGGTTCATAGTTTAAATGGTTACATTAATTATTTTTTAAAACAGAAAATGATTTTGAAGTAGTTATTCAAATCCAAACACTTTTTATGTTTAAAGTTTTTCTAAATTCCAAATTAATATTCAAAAAATATAAGTTAATTCATTTTTAATTTTAAATGGTTTATAGTTTAAATGGTTACATTAATTATTTTTAAAAACAAAAAATGGATTTGAATTAGTTATTCAAATTCAAACACTTTTTATGTTTAAAGTTTTTCTAAATTCCAAAGTAATTATCATTTAAAAAAATTATAAATTTAAACCCCAAAATAAAAAATAAAGCGGGAACAGAGAGAAAATTCCTGATTTTTTTTGAAAATAGGGTCATACGTCCCGGTTGGAGCCACCAACCGGGACTAAAGACCCCTGCGCGCGCCCCTTGGGCTGATGAAAAAAAAGTGGAGTATACGTCCTGGTTGGTGGCTCCAACCGGAACATATGACCCTTTAGTCCCGGTTGGAGCCACCAACCGGGACAAAAGGCCCTTCCTTTATAACTTGCGCGCCTATTCTTCTTCTTCCCCATCTCACTTCTCTGCTTCATCGACGTGCGCACAGGAGACACCGCCCCATGATGCCCGCAGGCTGCCCGAGCTCCGCCTGGCTGACCCTGCCACGAGCTCCGCCTTGTTGCCCTCTATCTCCCCTCAAAAGGAATCGAAGAGGGGCATATGCAATCGAAGCCATCTTCCTCGTCACCGACGACCGCCGCCGTCGACATTGCCTTCGATCTAGACCTCGCACGGCCTCCCCGAGCCCTTCGTCCGATCCGTGGTGAGCTGCTGGTCCCCTAGGACCTCTCCCTCGACCCCATCTCCCTCTGTAGTCGTTGCAAGTCGTCGACCCATGCGTTTTGCCGCCGTGCGCCGTCGTTCTCCTTCTCCGGCGACCAAAACATAGTGGTGCTGCCACCAGTAGGCTTGCCTTGCTCGCCTCGTTCGAGTAGGCAAAATATCATCGCCCCACGCGCTCTCCTTCGCCGTCGCCGGTGACCATTCGACGGTGGCTGTTGTGATGATGTCACGCTCGCGTCGTCCTGACGTGTCCACGAACCCCGCTGACTTTTGACCGCCCGTGTGGTATGCCTATGTGTCTTCGGCCCCACTGGTCAGTCACTGTGGGTAGCCCTAGACCCGGTAAAAAACTATCCCCCATGTGCTGATGTAAAGTGACGCAATAACTGTTTTTAAATGGTTTAATATTTTCAGAAATTGATATAAACATGTAAATTCAATAACTAATGATTTATAAGTCAGAAAAATACAAATAATATATCAAAATGTTCAAAATATTAAGAGCTATATGTCTAAGTAATCATCATACATTCTCAAGCAACTTAAAAACCCTATCTTAGGTAAAGAAACATTGACACCCCTTATGTACATGTGGGTTCGCTGGTGTGTCCTCGCCAGGTCATCCCGAACCCTTTTAAATCGATCTTGCACCTAGGGTTAGTGTATGATCTCTAAATCTAACATGTAATACATATTGATTGTGCATTGTATTATGCCATGTATTGATTGTCGCCTTTCTTTCCGGTATTGGTTCTTCGCGATAGGATCCGAGCCCGAGGGTTTCTCCGAATTAGGGTTTCTGATATTGTAAATTCATTTTTATTATTGTGTATGTATATATTAGGGTTTCTCTGAATTAGGGTTTATATCTCTCAACACCCTACCTAACATTCTCCCTTAGCCGCTTTGACTTATCCGTTTTTCCACCTGTGCAGAAAATATGGACCCATAGGACAGAGACGAAGAAAAGGAAGAGTTGATCCAAGGTGTGATCCGCGGGGAAAAAATTTAGATGTATCGACGTTTCCGAACAACTCCGGTGAGGGTGATCCTCTTTTTGCCGGAAGAGATGACTTGTTTGAGGTTGAAGGTGATGCCTTCCGCGAGGGAGAAGGCGATTCCTTATGTGATCGAGAAGATGACCGCTCCGGCGAGGTGCATGTAATATAGTTAATTCATTAATTAATCATCTGCTGTCTATATAGAAATAGTAACGATGATCTTTCTTCTTTTACCCTCCGGATCGAACAAATCTACTAAAAAGAGCGGACGAGGCCCAACCAAAAAGTTGGAAGACCATGAGAGGTTCAGGATCGAAGATATCGCTGAAGACGGCAAACCGACGGCTACCGTTGTTGTCCCAAACAAATTTGTGGCACAATGCAGAGTAATCATTAGGGACTTCGTCCTGATCACCATTCGGAATTGGAATAGGCCTTCTGATGCGGAAGAAGATGGAACGTTTTTATTTCTCCCTACCATGGACACAGATTTATTATGGAAGAGGCTCGTGCTTAATTTCAAACTACCGAAGATAGAGCTGGGTCCAAATGCGGAGGATCCAGTTAAGGACGCCTTAGAACATGCGCAAGCCATGGAGATGAAGGTCAGGGAGTGGGGTATGAAGAAGATGGCCCAGTGTTTCACCAACTGGAAGAAAAGATTGCACCTCGACTATGTCGTGAAAGAGAAGACTCCGAATTTCGAGAAGATTCAGTTTCAGAAGATAAAACCATTCTGGGATGAGTTTGTGAATTACAAGACATCAGAAAAAGCTAAGAAAATGTATGCAACGAATAAGCTGAATGCTGCTAACAAGAAGTATCACCATACTATGGGCAAGGTGGCTACAGGGCTGGCATTCCTAAGTGAAAGAAACTTGAGGATGAACTGCGTGCTAAAAAGATCATCCCAGAGACAAACGATTGGATCGAACGTGCAAAGAATTGGTTTTACGGGCATGGGGGCATGTTGGACTCGTAAGGGAAGTGTATATATAACATACGACATAAATAAGACCCCTTGCCAATCGATAAGATGAGAAACGCAGTAAAGGCTGTTAAAGATGGGGACTTCATTCCCGATAGAGACAATGATGAGCTCACACTCAGCCCTTGGAAATAAGGAACATGATGGACGAACACGAGGCACTGTAGGGTTCGCAGCATAGAAAACAAAAATTTTCCTACGATGTGAACTATATACCAAGATATATCTACTAGATACAAACAACGGGCCGATGTATATCCGTAGAGAACATACCCTTGAAGACCGACAAAGCTTAACGAGTTCAACTCGTGGTTGATGTAGACGATCTCTTGCCAATCTCAAGATCGAGAGGAAGTCCTAGCGCCGCAAATCAGCAGCGCATCCGTGCTCGCACACACGTTCGAGGCACCGAGCAACCTCCGCCTCCTCGCTCCAGCGATGCAGCGGAAGCACAACTCTTTCTTGCCGAATAGCCACCGGGAACATGTATCTTGCTAGTCCGAGACCATGGGGGATAAATTCTAGAGGGGGAGAGAGATCCTTCACGAGGAGGTGTGAGAGACAAGTGAGGAGGGGGTCTCCTTTTATAGGAGGAGGGGGGAACCCCAAGGGGGTGGCCGGCGCATGGGGGCTGCCCCCTTGCCCTCCCCTCTTCATGTGGGTGGACACTCCACTCACAAATCTCCTTTAAATTCCCTCCACTCAAAAGTCCACTCAAATTCCCTTTAAATTTCCACCAAATTTAATGCAAACTCTCATTAAATAAAACTATTTTATTTTTATTCAGAATTTTGTCAATTACTTTAATGACAAACATTCACAAATAACCCCTTGCTAGAATTCTATTTCACATGCATAACCACTTTATGCAATTTCACCCGAAAACCTGTTTTGGTATCTAGTGAAATAAATTTCTGCGCTTGTTCATTCTTTCGGCATGAAACATTTGATCCAATTGGATGTCGGTGTATCTTAAGTGTGTCACCCTATGGTTCGTGAATAATGCGGACATGATCGAGACCCCTCTCGGATCAATAATCAGAAGCGGGATCTGGAGACCCATACTGACTCCCACACATTCAACGATGACTTTCTTATGCTCGTCGGAACCTTTTACGCTAGTATCTTAATCCCTTTGTTTCACGATATATTACATGTCCGAGATTCGATCATCGGTATCTCCATACCTAGTTTGATCTCGTTACCGACATGCACTCTTTTCTCGTTCCTGTGATATAACATTCTAGTGATCAAATCACTTGCTTGCAAGCTAATCAATGTGATATCACCGAGAGGGCCCAGAGTATATCTATCCGTCATCGGGATGAACAAATTCCACTCTCGATCCATGAGCCTCAACATAACACTTTATTAGTTCTGAATCCATCTTTATAATCACCCTGTTACGGTGTGACGTTTGATGTTATCAAGAAACTCTTCCGGTGTTAGTGATTGACATGATCTCATGGTCTAAGGATTAGGATCACTTCGTAAGTTGTTATAGCAATATAAACTCAATGACTTTGATCGTAATGCTATACTTCGGATGAATGTTCATCACACCATTACACTAATGTTGTGATCCCGTTATTAACAACATCCAATGTCCATGATCAGGAAACCTTGATCATCTTGTTAATCAACGAGCTAGTTTATGAGAGAGGCATAACTAGGAACTTTCTGTTTGTTTATTAAACACACATGTATTAACGTTTCCGTATTAATACAATTATAGCATGCAAAATAAACATCTATCATATACTTGGAATACACATAATAAACACTTTATTATTGCCTCTCAGGGCATATTCCCTTCAGTCTCCCACTTGCACTAGAGACAATAATCTAGTTACATAGTGATAAATCTAACACCCATTGAGTTCTGGTGTTGATCATGTTTTGCTCTAGGGAGAATTTTAGTCAACGGATCTGCTACATTGAGATCCATATGTACTTTACAAATCTTTATATCTCCATCCTTGACATGCTCGCGGATGGAGTGAAACCGGCGCTTAATATGCTTGGAATGCTTGTGAGACCTTGTCTCTTTGGCATTGGCAATGGCACCATTGTTGTCACAATAGATCACCATTGGGTCCAACGCGTTTGCCACCACTCCTAGTTCGGATATGAACTCCTTCATCCAAACTGCTTCCTGAGCCGCTTCTGAAGCAGCAACATATTCGGCCTCCGTTGTTGATCCCGCTACCACAGGTTGTTTGGAGCTCCTCCAACTAACCGCTCCGCCATTCATGAGAAATACGTATCCGGATTGAGACTTAGAGTCATCCGGATCGGTGTCAAAGCTAGCGTCGACATAACACTTAGCGACGAGCTCTTCTTCACCTCCGTATACAAGAAACATATCCTTAGTTCTTCGTAAGTACTTAAGGATATTCTTGACCGCTATCCAGTGTTCCGAACCTGGATCCGATTGGTACCTACTAGTCAAACTAATAGCATGTGCCACATCCGGTCTTGTACATAGCATGGCGTACATTATAGAGCCTATGGCTGAAGCATAGGGGACTTTGTCCATTATCTCTCTTTCTTCCGCATAAGCCGGAATTTGAGTCTTACTCAATGTCTTGCCTTGCAACATAGGTAAGAACCCCTTCTTACTTCCGTCCATTTTAAACTTCTTTAAAATCTTATCAAGGTATGTACTTTGCGATAGCCCTATTAGCCGCCTAGATCTATCTCTATAGATCTTTATGCCTAATATGTATGACGCTTCACCTAGGTCCTTCATTGAAAATTTGCTGTTTAGATAACTTTTAACACTGTTTAAAAGATCTATATCATTTCCGATCAATAATATGTCATCCACATATAATATCAGAAATGCCACATTGCTCCCACTCACTTTCTTGTAAATACAAGCTTCTCCATAAGTTTGGACAAATCCAAACTCTTTGATCACCTCATCAAAGCGGAGATTCCAACTTCGTGATGCTTGCTTCAATCCATAGATGGATCGCTGAAGCTTGCACACCTTGTTAGCATCCTTAGGATCGACAAAACCCTTTGGTTGTATCATATACAACTCTTCTTCAATATTACCATTGAGAAACGCGGTTTTGACATCCATCTGCCATATCTCATAATCGAAATATGCAGCAATTGCTAACATAATCCTAACTGACTTTAGCATCGCTATGGGAGAGAAAGTCTCATCGTAGTCAACTCCTTGAATTTGTCGAAACCCCTTTGCGACAAGTCGAGCTTTATAGACGGTCACATTACCATCAACATCAGTTTTCCTTTTGAAATTCCATTTGTTCTCCACGGCCTTTCGGTCGTGAGGTAATTCCACCAAGTTCCAAACTTGATTTTCATACATGGATTCCATCTCGGATTTCATGGCTTCTAACCATTTGTTGGAATCCGGGCTCATCATCGCTTCTTCATACGTCACAGGGTCATCATTTTCATCAACCATGAAATTCATGACAGGATTTCCATACAGCTCGGGAGCTGCACGCGTCCTGTTTGACCTGCGAGGTTCGGTAGTACTCTCTTTCGGATTTTCATGATCATTATCATTAGTTCCCTCTTCAACAGGTGGATCCAACTCCGGAACAACTTCCGGCGCTGCGCTACTCGCCATACTTTGAAGAGAAGGTTCCACAACCTCTTCGAGTTCTACCTTCCGACTACTCACACCTTTCGCGAGAAACTCTTTCTCTAGAAAGGATCCATTCTTGGCAACAAAAACCTTGCCCTCGGATCTGTGATAGAAGGAATACCCAATAGTTTCTTTAGGGTATCCTATGAAGACGCATTTTTCCTCTTTGGGTTCGAGTTTATCCGGTTGAAGTTTCTTCACATAAACATCGCATCCCCAAACTTTAAGAAATGACAGCTTAGGTTTGTTTCCAAACCACAATTCATACGGTGTCTTTTCAACGGATTTAGATGGTGCCCGATTTAAAGTGAATGCAGCAGTTTCTAGTGCATAACCCCAAAATGACAACGGCAAGTCCGTCAGAGACATCATAAATCGAACCATATCTAATAAAGTACGATTACGACGTTCCGACACACCATTTCGCTGTGGTGTTCCGGCAGGTGTGAGTTGTGAAACAATTCCACACTCTTTCATGTGAGTGCTAAACTCGTAACTTAGATACTCACCTCCACGGTCGGACCGTAGAAATTTGATCTTTCTATTACGATGATTTTCCACTTCATTCTGAAATTCCTTGAACTTTTCAAAGGTTTCAGACTTGTGTTTCATCAAGTAGATATAACCATATCTACTCAAATCATCCGTGAAAGTAACAAAATAACGATATCCACCTCGCGCCGACACACTCATTGGACCACATACATCAGAATGTATGATTTCCAATAAATCTGTCGCCCGTTCCATTGAACCGAAAAAAGGCGTTATAGTCATCTTGCCCATAAGGCATGGCTCACATGTATCAAATGATATATAATCAAGTGATTCCAAAAGTCCATCCGAATGGAGCTTCTTCATGCGTTTAACGCCAATATGACCTAGACGGCAGTGCCACATATATGCGGATATATCATCATTAAGTTTAATCCTTTTAGCATAAACATTATGAATATGTGTAACATTATCATCGAGATCTAATAGAAATAAAACATTCATCATCGGTGCATGACCATAAAAGATTTCATTCATATAAATGGAACAACCATTGTTCTCGGATTTAAATGAATAACCACTTCGCATCAAACACGATCCAGATACAATGTTCATGCTCAGTGCAGGCACCAGATAACATTTATTAAAGTTTATAACTAATCCCGACGGTAAGTGGAGAGGCAGCGTTCCGACGGCGATCACATCAACGCTTGATCCATTGCCGACACGCATCTTGACCTCACCCCTTGCTAGCGGTCGCTTGTTCCGCAGCCCCTGATTCGAGTTAAAAATATTAGCAACTGAACCGGTATCAAATACCCAGGTGCTACTGCGAGCACTAGTCAAGTACACATCAATAACATGTATATCATATATACCTTTGTTTGCCTTGCCGGCCTTCTTGTCTGCCAGATACTTGGGGCAGTTGCGCTTCCAGTGGCCAGTCCCCTTACAATAGTAGCACTCGGAATCAGACTTAGGTCCAACTCGGGGTTTCTTTTCAGGCGCGGCAACCGGCTTGCCGCCCTTACTTCCCTTCCGTTTTCCCTTCTTGTATTTCTTGAAACCATTGTTCCTTTTGATCATCAACACTTGATGTTTCTTTTTGATCTCCACTTCTACAGTTTTAAGCATTGACAGAAGCTCGGGGAGAGAGTTCTTCATGCCTTGCATATTATAGTTCATCACTAAGCTCTTATAGCTAGGTGGCAGAGACTGCAGAACACGATGGATGCCTAAGTCAATGGGAATCGATATTCCCAAGGACACAAGCTTATCGGCGTAACCCGACATCTTGAGTACATGCTCACTAACGGAGCTGTGCTCTTCCATCATGCAGCTAAAGAACTTTTCTGAAGCGTTGTAGCTCTCTACAGCAGCATTTGTGTCAAAAATCATTTTCAACTCACCCATTGTATCAAATGCATTGCCATTTTCGAAATGCTTTCTAAGTTCCGGCTCTAGCCCATACAATATGCCGCAATGAACTAAGTTGTGGTCCTCCTGACGAGTCTGATAGACATTCTTCTCCTCGTTAGGGGCATCATCAAAAGGTGGGGGGCCTAACGGCGCTTCTAGCACATATTGCTTTTGTGCAGCAGAGAGGAGAATCCTCAAATTCATGGCCATTCGGTAAAGTTGCTACCGTTCGTTGCTAGTTTCTCTTTCTCCATGAACACATTGAAATTAAAAGCAGGTGGTGCCATCTACAACAGAATTTGTAAAGTTTAGACTAAGTGTATGATAGATTGAGTTCAACTAATCTATATTACGAATGAACTCCCACTCAAAAACGACATCCCTCGTGCCTTTTTGTTGATTACATGAACCAAATCCACTACACCAAGTCCGATCATCACGTGAGTCATTATAGCTTCAAAGGCGAGCATCAAATGGGCATCATATCAACTATATGACTCATGCTTAACCTTTCGGTCCGTGTTCCGAGGCCATGTCTGTACATGCTAGGCTCGCCAAGTTAGAACCTTAGTATTCGCGTGTGTAACTGTTTTACACCCGAAATATGGTCGTGGATCCAAGAACACCCGATCATCACGTGATGTCTTGGAGCGACGAAAACATAATCGGTGCATACTAAAGGAAGAACACATTCTTATCTTGATATTTAAATGAGGGATCATCTTATTATGCTAAACAAGCAATATAAGATGCTATCAAACATCATATGTTTATTAGTAAAATGATATGGTTCCCGCAGATGATCTCTATCATGTGCATCGTTGTATGATCACTATCATACCTATATGTGTAAATCCAAGGTCTATGGATTTTACACGCTATGTGTGTTGTAAGAGTATCATCTCATACTTCTACTTACAACACTACCATATCATAACACTAGCCCAGCAACAATCTAAACTAGACGCCTCTAATTTATCCATTGCAAGTTTTACGTGGCTGAGGGCTTTCGAGATAGAACCGTTCTTACCTACGAACATGAACCACAACGAGGATAATCAAATTGTTGACAACTCGCTTGCAAAATAGATATTGACTATAGTAGGAGAGACAGACACCCGCTAGCCACTTATGCAAACTAGTTGCATGTCAAGCGTGGAACAGGTCTCATGTGCGAGGACATGTAAAGTTTGTCCGGGCCGCTTCATCCCACTATGCCACCAATATCCAAAATTACAACAAAGGAGCAACAACATGATCATCATCGCCCACATACTCATATGTGTACTACCCGTGTAAAGTATCTACGCATAGATCCGGCTCTGATACCACTGTAGGGTTCGCAACATAGAAAACAAAAATTTTCCTACGATGTGAACTATATACCAAAATCTATCTACTAGATACAAACAACGGGCGGATGTATATCCGTAGAGAACATACCCTTGAAGACCGACAAAGCTTAACGAGTTCAACTTGTGGTTGATGTAGACGATCTCTTGCCGATCTCAAGATCGAGAGGAAGTCCTAGCGCCGCAAATCAGCAGCGCATCCGTGCTCGCACACACGTTCGAGGCACCGAGCAACCTCCTCGCTCTAGCGATGCAGCGGAAGCACAACTCTTTCTTGCCGAATAGCCACCGGGAAAATGTATCTCGCTAGTCCGAGACCATGGGGGATAAATTCTAGAGGGGGAGAGAGATCCTTCACGAGGAGGTGTGAGAGACAAGTGAGGAGGGGGGGAACCCCAAGGGGGTGGCCGGCGCATGGGGGCTGCCCCTTGCCCTGCCCTCTTCATGTGGGTGGACACTCCACTCACAAATCTCCTTTAAATTCCCTCCACTCAAAAGTCCACTCAAATTCCCATTAAATTTCCACCAAATTTAATGCAAACTCTCATTAAATAAAACTCTTTTATTTTTATTCAGAATTTTGTCAATTACTTTAATGACAAACATTCACAAAGAACCCCTTGCTAGAATTCTATTTCACATGCATAACCACTTTATGCAATTTCACCCGAAAACCTGTTTCGGTATCTAGTGAAATAAATTCCTGCGCTTGTTCATTCTTTCGGCATGAAACATTTGCTCCAATTGGATGTCAGTGTATCTTAAGTGTGTCACCCTACGGTTCGTGAATAATGCGGACATGATCGAGACCCCTCTCGGATCAATAATCAGAAGAGGGATCTGGAGACCCATACTGACTCCCACACATTCAACGATGACTTTCTTGTGATCGTCGGAACCTTTTACGCTAGTATCTTAATCCCTTTGTTTCACGATATATTACATGTCCGAGATTCGATCATCGGTATCTCCATACCTAGTTTGATCTCGTTACCGACATGCACTCTTTTCTCGTTCCTGTGACATAACATTCTTGTGATCAAATCACTTGCTTGCAAGCTAATCAATGTGATATCACCGAGAGGGCCCAGAGTATATCTATCCGTCATCGGGATGAACAAATTCCACTCTCGATCCATGAGCCTCAACATAACACTTTATTAGTTCTGAATCCATCTTTATAATCACCCTGTTATGGTGTGACGTTTGATGTTATCAAGAAACTCTTCCGGTGTTAGTGATTGACATGATCTCATGGTCTAAGGATTAGGATCACTTCGTAAGTTATTATAGCAATATAAACTCAATGACTTTGATCGTAATGCTATACTTCGGATGAATGTTCATCACACCATTACACTAATGTTGTGATCTCGTTATTAACAACATCCAATGTCCATGATCAGGAAACCTTGATCATCTTGTTAATCAACGAGCTAGTTTATGAGAGAGGCATAACTAGGAACTTTCTGTTTGTTTATTAAACACACATGTATTAACGTTTCCGTATTAATACAATTATAGCATGCAAAATGAACATCTATCATATACTTGGAATACACATAATAAACACTTTATTATTGCCTCTCAGGGCATATTCCCTTCAGGCACAATAGGCTCCAAACCATGGAGGACTGGGTTTCCCGAAGAGGAAGAAATATCCTGATAGAAGCCGTAAGAGGAGAAAGGACAAGGCGGAAGTTGAAGAAGATATTCAGAAAGAGCGAATGCGTATAATTGAAGAACGAATAAAGCAACAACAAGATCAAATTAACGCACTTAGCCAACAAGGTACTACCAGCCCATCTCAGAAGCACATGGTGGTAGAACCTGCATTCGATGCTACCGGCCTATCGAATAATCAAAAAAGCAGTGTGGCTTCCACCGAGGTCCCGGGTGATGACAATGACAATGACGATGGTGCACCGACGATGGCTCGTGTTGGCTACCCAATGGATGATATCACACAGATGACACACTGCGAGATACATGTCAAAGTTGTGAACATATCAATGAAGGTGGCGGTCAGCTATGCCTTACCAATAGGACCCACACCAACTTACCATTGTCGTCCGGTTCCACAGGGCTACGCTGTTGTCGGGGTGGATGAAATCATGCCCACCTTTCAAGGTTTGAATCTTGGCTACCCTGCAGGTGAAAGGGATGTGACTAAACTGGGAGAAGCACCAAAGGTCACCATTTTATGGCCAAAGGAATGTATCGAGCTTCCAAATCACATGCCAAGGCCATCTTCGCCGCCGCCTCACCCGTCTTGTCACATCCAAAAAAATTCCAAATTTTGAAATGTGAAAAATAAATAAACAAAATAAACAATTGTTGATTTTTAGGGTGAGAAGAAACTTTTGATTCCATTTGGAAACATCAAAACCTATTTTGATCAAATAAAATCCTAAAGGGATTTAAAAGGATAAACAATTAATAAATAAAATTTTGATAGTTGGAATTACTATTTTTAGATCTTTTAATAAAAAGATTTGGTTTTCAAAACAAAAGGTAGAATTATAAATAAAGATTATTTTATAGAGCCAAATTAAATCTGGGCCAAGCTTTGGAAATAAAATATTTCTATTTGATCAAAAGGATAAAGGTTTATTTAAATAAATTAATGAGGATTTATTAATATCCAAATTTTATTAAAGTAAAGGCTTTTCCATTTTAAATAAACACTAAAACTTGTTAATTTATTTTAAATAATTTTTCCAAGTGTTTTATTTATTCAAATAAAACCTACCGAAATGATTTTGGCATTATTTGGATTTCAAATAGGGTTTTTAAATAAATAAAATCCTATTTGAATTAAAGACTAAGGTCTATTTTATTTAATTACTAATGGATCTTAAAAAGAATAAAAATTATTTTGTTTTGGACTTTGATTTGTGTTGTTAAACAGAATTAAAACCTACAAAAAGTTTTGCAAAGGTTTGAATTCATTTGGGTGTTTGAATTGTTTGAATAAAATCAAAACAGAAATTCCAAATGGAAAAAGAAAAAGCTATCTGTATAAAAAAATGAAACAAACCAGACCCAACCCATCTGGCCCAATAAGCCCAGCAAGAGCCCACCCGGCATATCCTCACCAAAACGTTTTCTTACGCGCGAATACACCCACCCAGTCACTGACGCAGAGACCCCACTCCAACTCTCCCTCTCTCACTGACAGACATACCCCACCACCAGCACATCATCGTCTTCACCGCGACATTTCCTCCTCGCCGTTTCTGCCCTTTAACTCCGGTGATCAATTTGCGTTATTGCCTGCGTTATTGTCGCCCCCAACCACGCACACTTAAGCGCCCGCCTCTCCTCGCCATTTCCCCTCACTCGCCCCACCTTCTCTGCCACCAGGCTGCCTCGAATCGGCTTTGCACCACCGCTGCTCCGGCGACCTTCTCCAGCAAATTCCGGCGCCGTCCAGCCGCCCCTCTCCTCCCAGAGCACGCGAGCTTGCTCCCCACCTCCTGTCGCATCTCCCCGTGCCACTCGTTTGCTCGCGCGCGCTCAGAATCGTCGGCAACAACGACAACCAGCAGCGCCACTGTCTCCAAGCGACTTCGGCGACCCTTACCTGGTAACTCCGACCACCCCAATCTCTCCTGTTAATACTCCGGCGCTCCAGAGACACCCGCCGCTCGCAGCAACTCCGGCGCGCGATTACTCTCGTCCCTGTGCGCCCCTCGCCAAGCCAACGCCACCTCGAGCTTCACCTCGACCACGCGAACGCTGTAAGTCAATTCCCCCTCTCCCTCGCTTCCTGCAACGTCGGCAAGCACATCGCCAGAGCGTGCGCCGCCGCCAGCCGCCGCGCAGCGCCGCCAATTCCTGGCCATAGCACCGTGTCTGTTAGATCAGGATCGTTGGCTGAGATTAGAACTAGACGAAGGGGTACGAGTTGATCAGCGTCGTGCGTTCTAAGTTAAATCCTACGGTCCACAGAGCTCAATTCGTGCGAACCGCTATCGTCCAGTAAGAAAACGACACGTGGCCAGAATCAGGATTAAAAATAGAAATATGTTCTATTACATTTGCAAATTTGAAAAATTCATAACTTTAGTTCTACACGTACAAATTTTGCAAACTTTATATCAATGGATTCAGCAAAATAAGTACTTTACAACCATGCGCGCGCTCAGAATCGTCGGCAATAACGACAACCAGCAGCGCCACCGTCTGCAAGCGACTCCGGCGACCCTTCCCTGGTAACTCCGACCATCCCAAGCTCTCCTGTTAATACTCCCGTATTCCCCATGCTCGTATGCGTCTAACCGTTCCTCTATCTTGCCTCGGCGCGACCTGTAGCCTCGTCCTCGACGACCTCCAGAGACACCCGCCGCTCGCAGCAACTCCGGCGAGCGATTACTCTCGTCCCTATGCGCCCCTCGACAAGCCAACGCCAGCTCGAGCTTCACCTCGACCACGCGAACGCTGTAAGTCAATTCCCCCTCTCCCTCGCTTCCTGCAACGTCGGCAATCACACCGCCAGAGCGTGCGTCGCCGCCAGTTCCTGGCCATAGCACCATGTCCGTTAGATCAGGATCCGTTGGCTGAGATTAGAACTAGATGAAGGGGTACGAGTTGATCAGCGCCGTGCATTTTAATTTAAATCATACGGTCCACATAGCTCAATCCGCGCGAACCGGTATCGTCCAGTAAGAACACGCCACGTGGCCAGACTCAGGATTAAAAACAGAAATATGTTCTATTAAATTTACAAATTTGAAAAATTCATAACTTTAGTTCTACACGTCCAAATTTTGCAAACTTTATATCAATGGATTCAGAAAAATAAGTACTTTACAACCATGCACTTTTTTTAATGGTTTGCTTCTTTAAAATTGGTTGAATTTGCAGAAACATGTGTAGGCTTATTATGAATATAAAAATTGTTCTAGATATATTTTTAGTATGAAATCTTTGCAAAATGGTTTGTTGTGAACCTACTGACCTTAGGAACCAACTCATGGATTTAAAAATGAATTTTGTGAAGATAAGGAATAAATATTTGAATTAGCTCATTTCTAGTCAAATAAAAATATTGTTTTTATTTTAGAAATGATTTTTGAGTAAAACCTTTGGGAAATGATTTGATTCAAACCTTCTGACCCTAAACACCAAGTTCTGAGAATTAAAATATATTTGGTGAACTCTTTAGAGAATATTGCTTTACTAAAAGCATTTTCAACCACATAAAATATTGATTTAATTTAAAAATGGTTTATAGAGAAAACCTTTTGCAAATGGTTTTACCACTTTAGAAAATGACCACTTTGAACTTTATAATGTTTAGAGAATAGTAGAAACCACCTTTGCAAATAAAACTATCTTTTGCATGCTTGCATGCATGACCTTGTTTTTGTTATTTTATGTGTGACAAATTGTTTGAATGTTGTGTTGAATATGTGTTTTCTTGATTGAATTGTAGTGAACTTAGAAGAGTGTGATATTTGCAAGATCAAGAAGTGAACCAACATTCTTTACTAAAAAGGCAAGTGACACTATCATCCATGTCCTACTATTTTCATTACACTTAGTGGATTTTTGTAACATGCATGATAAGACTACTATATTTCTATGCTATGCTATATCCTATTAGGATATCCTTATATCTCCCTTAGTGAAAACATTGTAGTTGTAGTATGCTTAGCCCTGCTATATATTTGGGATGGGATACATGATATGATTATATGAAGTGTTGGAAAAATATGTGTTTTATATAATAAAACAAGTACTCAATGAACCACCTGTGGAAAGAGGATACTCAAGTTTTGGACAAGGTGGCAACAAAGGGAACCATGTTTATATGGCTATCGTTTTGTATGTGCACTAGAAGGAAACCACCCAGGGACTTAGAGATTGAACAAGTTTCTCGTATAGTGGCTTCCGTGTACAGCCATATGCTAAATGGGCTAGGGCTTAGTCAACTACATAGTGGAATACCCATGCATTGGCATCTTCAGGTTAACTAGAATTGTGTAGGGAAATATATCCCTACATTGGTGCCTGGTAGACAAGCTAGCATTGTGTATTGGGAGGACTTCTATGGAAAGACTTTGTCACATTCTCGATCTGCCAGTACTACATTTTGTGAGTACTTATCCAGCGGCCACTGGTGGCATCAAGACGAGATTGTGTCATGTGGGTAAAGTGTACAACTTCTGCAGAAGATCAAAATTCTAAGTACTTAGCCGTGTCCCCGGTTATGGACAACTCTTAGCAACTAAGGCCTGAAGCTATGGAAGATCTCGACATTCCAATTTCTCAAAGTAAAACTTGATGGTGACAACAAGGGATTTGAAGCACTTGGAGTTTTCCAAGAAGTTTAGAAAGATTTGACAAAAGATCAAAAACTATTTTGAAAAGATAGGATAAAACTATATTGCTTTCTGCAAAAGAGCCTAAACCCTACTTAGCCAAATATGCATGTAATGATAGGATCCACTATATTCTACATAATAGTGAAACTTGCCAATACAATTCAAATGTATTGACCCTTGTGGCTTATGTTGCAGGTTTGTTTGATGTTAGTGAAGTTTATTGATTAGGATTACAAGTCTACAACCAACATGTTTGCCTGTGGCACTTTGAAGATGAAGGACCCCATGCTTTATAGATATTCTTCTGCAATGTAATGTGATAGCCAAATGAGATATGTAAGATGTAATGAATTATTTTATTCCTGGTTATAAAGTTGTATTATGACCTTTGTTTCTTGATATTACATCTTGACTGTGGGTGCTAGCTATTGATCCAGGGACTAGCATTGTAAACATAGGGATATCTACATTATTAAAGGTTGGCAACCTTACACGTCTCCAGCGAGGTCGTCGCCACCGTGGCAGCCGTCTTTGTCGCCTCACCCATCTCCATCGCCTCACCAATCTCCGGCACATCCATCACCGGCGCTTCAGGAAAAAAAGCGTAAGCGTACCACCGCTACTCTACGGAGTGGTAAGCGATCGCCGAAACGTAAACAAGAGCCTCTTCCAAAAGTACCAAAGGTTCCTCCCAAGAGAGCTTATGATTGTAGTGAAGAGGAGACTGTAGGGGTTCGTAGCATGGAACACAAAAAATTTCTACCGCATGCAAACAAACAAGCCAAGATCTATCTACTAGATTGTAGCAACGAGTCGATAGAGGAACTCACCCTCGAAGATTCCAAAGCGGTTAACGAGAGCAGATTCTCGTGGGTGATGTAGTCGTACTCTTGCCGATCTCAAGATCGCGTAGACGATCCTTCCGGCGCTGCGTTCCGGCAGCGCTCCCGCAGTCGGTCACACGTTCAGTACTCGACGAAGACCTTCCTCTCCCTTGTTCCAGCAGGCAGCGGAGGTTGTAGCACTCTCCTCGCGATTCCGGCAGCACAACGGCGTGGTACCGAAAGTAGAGGGGATATCTCGCAGGGCTTCGCCTTAAGCCGGAGCGAGTATGGTGGACTATGAGAGAGCCCTCGACGATCTAGGGTTTAGACACGCCGAGGAAGAGGTTCTAGGGCGGCGGCTAGGGTTTGGGGCTTGCCCAAGTCGGCGCCAAGGGGAGCCCTAGGAGGTGGCGGCACCAAATTAGGGTTTAGAGGAGAGGATCTTGTGTGTGCTAGGAGGGAGCCCTGCCCCTCCTTATATAGGTGGAGGGGCCGGCGGACAAGGGGAGGGAGGGGAGTCCCTCCCCAACTCGGCTTGGGTGGTGCGCCGGCTTGGGGAGGAGGACTCCCTCCCCAACTCGGTTTCACCTCCTCCTCCTCTTTTCCACTTTCCAAATTTAGCCGTTTGACTTTTCAATTTAGCTATTTGACTTTTCAAACTAGGATTCGATTAATCCTTTATTTGGAACAGAGTTGACACTTAGTACATGATGCAATCATTCCAACTTGCAATGACACATTCATGTACCCCTTCCCCTCCGGAGTGCCGGATATTCCGGAACCTTCTAGAACATTCCTGATGAAAACACCGGAAACATTCCACAACTCCGAAACGGGACTTTCCTTATATGAATCTTATTCTCCGGACCATTCCGGATCTCCTCGTGATATCCCGGATCCCATCCGAGACTCCGAACAACATTCGGTCTCTTACTCATCATTCCATAACTACTCAACAACATCGAATCCTTAAGTGTGTATCCCTACGGTTCGTGAATTATGCGGACATGATCGAGACTCTTCTCCGATCAATAACCAATAGAGGAATCTGGAAATTCATATGGCTCCCACATATTTCTACGATTACTTTGCGATCGAATGAACCACTTACATATGATACCAATTTCCCTTTGTCTCACGATAGTTTACTTATCCGAGGTTTTGATCGTCGGTATCTCTGCATACCTAGTTCAACCTCGTTACCGATAAGTACTCTTTTCTCGTTCCCGTGGTATGTGATCCCTTGTGAGCCAGTCACATGCTTGCAAGCTAATTGGATGACATTCCACCGAGAGGGCCCAGAGTATATCTATCCGTCATATGGATGGACAAATCCCACTCGTGATCCATGTGCCTCAACACATACTTTCCGAACACTCAATGCCACCTTTATAGCCACCCAGTTATGGTGTGGTGTTTGATGTCATCAAAGCATCCTTCCGGTGATGGTGATTAGCATGATCTCATGGTCAAAGGAATTAGGTTACTATGTATCAGAAAGCTTATAGCAAATGAACTATATTAAATGACTTGATCTTTATGCTACGCTTAACTATAGGAGTATGTCCATCACATCATTCTCCTAATGATATGACCCTGTTGTTAATAACATCTCTATGTTCATGATCAGGAAACCATGATCATATATTAACCAACAAGCTAGTTTAACAAGAGGCTTTACTAGGGACTCTTTTATGTTTACAAATCACACAAGTATTAATGTTTCCGGTTAATACAATTATAGCATGGTATGTAAACATTTATCATAAGTATGAAGATATGATAATAACCACTTTATTATTGCCTCTTGGGCATATCTCCAACAGTCTCCCACTTGCACTAGAGTCAATAATCTAGTTTCAAACCTTTGTGTATTCAACACCTATGGCTTTCTGGTGTCGTATGTACACGATTGCTAGTGGTCAACTGATCTCCGGATCTAACCCTTCCAGGTCCGTGTGTAATTGCATGTCTTTGCGTCTCTACGCATCACTCGTTCTCTAATGAGATGGCTTCGTACAAATTTGGTCCTTTGGTGTGACCTTTAGTTCTTTAGGGTTAAAACATGTTGATAATATTGTCGCACAATATATCTTTATAGTATTATCCCGTTGTGAACTACACCTAGTTTGATAACAAACTACTTGACACAAATGCCCTCTTTAGCTGCTATAGTAGCAGTCATATACTTAGCCTTTTGTTGTAGTATCTGTCACAATGTCTTAATTTTGGAACTCATCCAAATCCATTATGGAACTTACTTTCCATTATATTGTGCCACCCTTAGTTTAGATTGAGATAAACTTAATTTGTATTTTGTGACAAAACTAGTATCAATGTAGTACTTTTACAATGATCTAACCATCTATT
Source organism: Avena atlantica (assembly GCA_910589765.1). Classification (NCBI taxonomy): domain Eukaryota; kingdom Viridiplantae; phylum Streptophyta; class Magnoliopsida; order Poales; family Poaceae; genus Avena; species Avena atlantica. Next base: position 462,378,336 of record OU342736.1, read on the forward strand.
TGTCACTTCTACAAATAATATACTCTTAGTTCTTCCAAAAAGATCATAAGAATATCCTTACTATTGTCCAATGATCATATTATGAATCATTCTGGTATATGCTCATAACATTTAGAGCATAGGACATATCTGGATTTGTACATATCACAGTATGATTGATATAAATATTCTTTGTGATTTCATACATCAAGTATCAATCTATACTTGAATCTTTGTTTCACTTACCCTCTGTCAATACACTTGAATATATCATCAATATTGAACTCATTCAATCCTTTCTGTGCGACAAGAACCTTTCTTGTAGTTTCTATATTGAAATCATTCAATATCTCATCTATGTACTTCTGGCACAACCATATTGGCGTCTATTGATGCCAATTATTTGGGTTTTGCCTAAGTCTTTCATCGATATGAAATTCTTATCTTGTGTTAATAAAAAGATACATCACTTCCAATCAACAATATGTCTCCTACATAATGTATTAGAAATATGTCTTAGCGCTCCCACTTAATTTCTTGCAAACGCAAGCATCTTCATTGTCTCTGATGAATTTAAACTCCTTTAACAATTTCATCATTGTGAAGATTCCAACTCCGCTATGCTTACTTCATTCATTGAAGTTTGCATATGCTTTTAGCATCCTTTGAAAAAACCCTATGGACCGTGTTATGCACATGTCCTAGGTAACAATTCTATTAGAAGAACTTGTTTTGTTTATTCAACTACCATATAACAAAATTATATGTAGCGGTTGCTATATTAATCCGTCTAGACTAAATATCGCTATGAAAGATCAAATCTTTGTCATATTCAACCTTTGAACATTGTTGTGAATACTTTCCCAACATGTCGACTATTTCATAGATGTGAAACATCCATGTCTTATTTCTTTTATAGATCCAAATACGACTGTAAGGTCTTGTACCTTTTCAGAGGGTCTTTCAAGTTCAAAGCTTGATCTCTCGTATATGGAACTATCACGGATTTTATGGCTTCAAGCCATTTGACGGAGTCAGGGCCCATCATCGCTTCTTTGTATGTAGTCAGATCATTATTGTCAAATAATGATTTAACTCTCAAATCTTGGTATTTGATTGTTTACCCGACCTACTTGTTTCAATAGAAACTTTGACCTTCGTAACCACAACCTTTGAGGCACGTGAGCCATGAGCATTGTTGCTGCCTCCGGAACACTTTTCGGCGCTGCGCAACTTTGCATATATAGCTAAGGTTCCTTTAACCTTATCAAAGTTCTATTGTCCTCCCACTTATCTTTTCACGAAAAATTCCTTCTCAAAGAAACTTGACGTTCTAAGCGATAAACACTTTTGTCTCTGGTGTTTATGGAGGAATACTTAACAGTTATTTGAAATAACATACAAAGACAGGTTCATCCGACTTTGGTTGCAAACATCTTTCTTATGCATAGCATACCAATGTTTTAAGAAAGGACTACTTGGGTTTTATCCCAAACCATAACTTTATATGGTGTCAATTCAACGGATTATGAAGGAGCTCTTTTCAGTGGATAAACAGTAATCTCTAAAGCTTTTAATCTTTAAAATATAATGGCAGTTTTATGAATTACACCTTCGATCTTACCATGTCAAACAAGGTTTAATTACATATCTCGAACGCTCCATACTCTTATGGTGTTTCGGGAAATGCAAATCCACGGAACGATTCCTTAAATCTTAGGTATTATGCTAAACTTGTAACTCAAATATCTTCCTTTATGATCTTATCATAAACTATTTATATTCTTGTTACAATGATTTTGCACTTCATCTTGAAAGTCTTTGAACTTTTCAAATGTTTCATACTTCATCCTTATTAAGTAAATATTCATATATTCACTCAAATTTTCGGAGAAAGCATATGAAGTTGAAATCCATCGCTCTTGACTACACATAATGGACTTCGTACAACAATATGTACAAGTTCCAATAAGCTAGTCATTCGTTCCCTTTTGGCCTACGAACGAAGTTTTAGTTATCTCTAGGAAAGTTTCACAAGCGTCATGTGATAAAAAATCATAAGACTCCAAAATTCCATCCACATGGAGTTTCTTCATGTTTTCTTTCCAATATAATTTAAACGGCGATGTCACTTCCTAAGTGATCTTTCAATCAATTTGTCTTTCGACATTTTTAGCACTAGTTTTATGGATGTGATTTCTCCAACGAGATTTGTGAATCATCCATCTTTTATGGATTACGACAATTATTTGAACAACCCTTTTTGTTCTCATAATACCTGATAAAACAAATCTTGAAGGCAAGCTTTGACGTTTAACGAGCAACACAATAACCTTTTATTTGTTCTCGATGAGCATCATCACATATTCTTTTGCTAGTTACTTAGGCCATTGTAGTTCATGAATTGTGTTGTTTCGTATGACGATTCACACCAACAAATTCAGTATCAAATACTTAAGAACCACATTGTTTAATAAGCAAAGAATATAGCCATAACATGTATATCATCTATATACTTAAAATGAAAAATTCTAGTCTTTTCTTTTCTGCCATATATTTATGAGATTCTCTTTCAGTATTTCCTTTTCTGTTTGAAAGAATCTATCAACATCAACAGTGGAGTCATACATATGACACATAGTCCAAAGCGTGTATAGTTAAATACCAATGTCTTTGGACTTGCACTTTGAAGTAGATTACCATTATCAAATGTTTGGTGTTCTTTCAAATTCCTTTCTTTAGTAACCTCTTGGTGTAGTAAACATTTTACCTACATCAAATATTCACCCTCATCATGGATTTATCCATGATCAAGCTACTTTTAGCTTATAAAGATGAATCGTGAGTATAATGTTGCTATCCAAAACCTTTTGGTGGATTAGGACAACTAGTGTCTCCAACCCTTTGCAAATTCTCATCAAATATGAGAACATGACTTTTGCCATATTATACTCTGTCATGTTGCAACCAAAACTTCGTTTCAGATATCACAATATCTTCCACACATCATGGTTTCTGAAATAACTCTTTCAGATCCTAGATAACCTTGATATTAAGAAAATCCTTTTAATATCAAGAATCATGGAGACAAACATGATACTCATACACTAACTCTTGGAATTGTCACTCTTGTTTTAATACCAATTATTAAACTTCATGGAGTAACCAGAACTTACTGAAAATTTGCAATAGGACTTTTAAACTTTAGATTAACACTTCAAAAACAATACGATACCTGTTCGTAAAGTAACTAACCAGAATTCTATAGTTCTATCATCTCAATTATAACTAAGCGTAAGGTGGTAAACGGATGCCAATGACTACAACAACTATGCAAATTCACTTTGATTTAATTTATGATAAATAGTGTTCAACTTTTAATCATATTGCCGTTGAACTCCCACTCAAAACAATATCCCTCACATTGTTTTAGTGATCACACGAACCAAATCCACCACATCAAAACCGATCATCACGAGAGTTGATGTAGCTTCAATGGCGAACAATCAACATGTTCATCCTATCTACTATATGAATCATGCTTTACCTTTCGTTGATCCGTGTTCTGAGACCATGTCTATACATGCTAGGCTCGTCAAGATCAACCTTAGCTTCCGCATGAGCAAATCTCGCTTGCTCACGTTGTATACACTTGCGGAATCTAACACACCCGATCATCACGTGGTGCTTCGAAACAACAAGCTTTAGCAACGGTGCTAACTAAGGGTGAACACTTTATGACTTGAAATTCATGTGCATGAGGGATCATCTTATAATGCTACCGTCGTCTACTAAGCAATACAAGATGCATAAAGGATTAACATCACATGCAATTCATAATATGTGATATGATATGGCCTTTCTTCTTTGTGCTTCCGATCTCCATCTTCTAGCACGAACATGATCTCCATCATCACCGACATTGCATCAAGGTCAATGATGCTTCTCCATGGTTGTCGTCCACCGGCTTCAACTCTTACAACTACATTGAATAGACACGCGGGTCTTAACAGAAATTAAAGACAACCATATGGCTCCTGCCGGTTGCCGACTTACAATAAGGAACATTGCATACATCATATATAATCACAATCATGGCCATATCACATCACTGCACACCCCTGCAAAACAAAGTTAGACGCCTCTACTTTGTTTGCATGTTTTACGTGGTTTGGGGCTTTCAATAAGTGTCGTTCTAACTTACGAACAAGAACCACAACATTGATACTAGTATTGCTAATCACCCGTTGTAAATTGGATCTTAACTATGCTAGGAGAAACAGGCACCCGCAAAGCCACTTATGCAATACAAGTTGCATGTCAAGCGTGGAGCAAGTCTCATGAACGATGTCATGTAAGGTTAGCCCGGGCCGCTTCATCCCAACATACCGCAAGATGCAAAGTACACAAGAAGCAATCGACAATAAAAGCATCAACGCCCACAATGACCATTGTGTTCTACTCGTGCAACAGATCTACATATAGACACGGCTCTGATACCACTGTAGGGGTTCGTAGCATGGAAAACAAAAAATTTCTACCGCATGCAAACAAAAAAGCCAAGATCTATCTACTAGATTGTAGCAACGAGTTGATAGAGGAACTCACCCTCGAAGATTCCAAAGCGGTTAACGAGAGCATATTCTCGTGGGTGATGTAGTCGTACTCTTGCCGATCTCAAGATCGCGTAGACGATCCTTCCGGCGCTCCGGCAGCGCTCCCGCAGTCGGTCACATGTTCGGTACTCGACGAAGGCCTTCCTCTCCCTTGTTCCAGCAGGCAGCGGAGGTTGTAGCACTCTCCTCGCGATTCCGGCAGCACAACGGCGTGGTACCGGAAGTAGAGGGGAGATCTCGCAGGGCTTCGCCTTAAGCCGGAGCGAGTATGGTGGACTATGAGAGAGCCCTCGACGATCTAGGGTTTAGACACGCCGAAGAAGAGGTGCCAGGGCGGCGGCAAGGGTTTGGGGCTTGCCCAAGTCGGCGCCAAGGGGAGCCCTAGGAGGTGGCGGCACCAAATTAGGGTTTAGAGGAGAGGATCTTGTGTGTGCTAGGAGGGAGCCCTGTCCCTCCTTATATAGGTGGAGGGGCCGGCGGCCAAGGGGAGGGAGGGGAGTCCCTCCCCAACTTGGCTTCGGTGGTGCGCCGGCTTGGGGAGGAGGACTCCCTCCCCAACTCGGTTTCACCTCCTCCTCCTCTTTTCCACTTTCCAAATTTAGCCGTTTGACTTTTCAATTTAGCTATTTGACTTTTCAAACTAGGATTCGATTAATCCTTTATTTGGAACAGCGATGGCACTTAGTACATGATGCAATCATTCCAACTTGCAATGACACATTCATGTACCCCTTCCCCTCCGGAGTGCCGGACATTCCGGAACCTTCTAGAACATTCCCGATGAAAACACCGGAAACATTCCACAACTCCGAAACGGGACTTTCCTTATATGAATCTTATTCTCCGGACCATTCCGGATCTCCTCGTGATATCCCGGATCCCATCCGAGTCTCCGAAAAACATTCGGTCTCTTACTCATCATTCCATAACTACTCAACAACATCGAATCCTTAAGTGTGTCTCCCTACGGTTCGTGAATTATGCGGACATGATCGAGACTCTTATCCGATCAATAACCAATAGAGGAATCTGGAAATTCATATGGCTCCCACATATTTCTACGATTACTTTGCGATCGAATGAACCACTTACATACGATACCAATTTCCCTTTGTCTCACGATAGTTTACTTATCCGAGGTTTTGATCGTCGGTATCTCTGCATACCTAGTTCAACCTCGTTACCGATAAGTACTCTTTTCTCGTTCCCGTGGTATGTGATCCCTTGTGAGCCAGTCACATGCTTGCAAGATAATTGGAGGACATTCCACCGAGAGGGCCCAGAGTATATCTATCCGTCATATGGATGGACAAATCCCACTCTTGATCCATGTGCCTCAACACATACTTTCCGAACACTCAATGCCACCTTTATAGCCACCCAGTTACGGTGTGGTGTTTGATGTCATCAAAGCATCCTTCCGGTGATGGTGATTAGCATGATCTCATGGTCGAAGGAATTAGGTTACTATGTATCAGAAAGCTTATAGCAAATTAACTATATTAAATGACTTGATCTTTATGCTACGCTTAACTATAGGAGTATGTCCATCACATCATTCTCCTAATGATATGACCCTGTTGTTAATAACATCTCTATGTTCATGATCAGGAAACCATGATCATATATTAACCAACAAGCTAGTTTAACAAGAGGCTTTACTAGGGACTCTTTTATGTTTACAAATCACACAAGTATTAATGTTTCCGGTTAATACAATTATAGCATGGTATGTAAAAATTTATCATAAGTATGAAGATATGATAATAACCACTTTATTATTGCCTCTTGGGCATATCTCCAACAGAGACTACGACTATCGTTGTTGCGGAAACGACAGCGTTTTTCGCTAAGCTGAGGCGGCCGAAAGAGCCACTGTTCCCCAGCACCAAAGAAGAAAAAGCCTGAGTGTTCAAAATGCGAAAGACCCTTCATCAACCCGAGCCAAAGCTGTCATCAGACTATGAGCGCTCTATTCTCAAGTCACATGCGGCACAGCAAGCCTCGAAGAACAATACTGATGCAAGCGGTAAATCTGTTGCCTAGCTCGGAGAACAAGCAAAACAGTCTTGCGCCCATCTCAAGGTGATTTCCCATACCAATGTGGGGTCGAGCAAATATGCGGCCGAAGAGCAGTATGATCCAGATGTAGTTGCAAAATATGGAGAAGCTGCCGCTGATCAAGGTATGAGTATTACCCACTACTTATCCCAGTTACAGTACTTCCCCGTCGGTGAAGTAGAATACAAATACCAGTACGGAAAATCTCTTGTCAAACCTGAGGAGGTAAATAATCTTCCAACAAAAATGCGAAGATTGCATAACTGGTACATGCATGCCACAAAGGCCGGAGCTAACTGGATAATGCTGAGGGTTACAAAAAAGCATTATGGGAAAGAAATATATGACATGATATCCATTGAATTTTTTGAACTATTTCAATTATTCAATCAAGACGCCTTGAACAAATCGATCATCAGTTCCTATTGTCTGTAAGTACTAATTATGTAATTAATTTAGTCTCTAGCTATCTCACCTCGTTTATTGGATGTATATAATCATACTATAATATGCAGAATGAAGATTCTTGAATGCAGTAGAGGACAAATCTATGACATTGGGTTCATTGACCCATATTGGGTTCATCAAGCTAATCTCAAAACAACCCCCCAGGATACGGAGGATAACATCGTACACGCGTTAATGTTTCAAGAAACCAGAAGGGAAATACTATTTTCTTACAACTTCGAGTGAGTGTTATTGTCTTGTATACACTTTCTATTTCGCTTACTCGACGTTAAGTATATAATTGATTAGTTATGCATGCGCAGCTTCCACTGTATTCTGTTAATCATTCAACATGACAAAGGGTGTGTACTAGTCATGGACTCGAAATATAAACCCCTTGAGACGTGGAAGGACATGCAGATGCTTCTCCAGCGGTAATTCTAATCATTATGACACTATATCGGCAACGTTCGTGAATTTTATGATATCAAGTAACTAATAACTTCTTTTATTCGTTTTCTTCGCCGGGCAGCGCTTGGAAACGGTTCACCAAGAAGGCTAGGGGTTTTTGGAAAGAGGAGCTTACATTTAAACGACTAGATGTAAGCACCACTAGCTATATGTGCGCATCTCTTTGTTTCTAGTTTTGATACCGTTATTATCATGCTTGATTATTATTTTGATTGAACAATGTTCTCGTAAAGTGCCTGGCGCAGGGACAAGGGAACAATTTATGTGGATACTATGTTTGCGAGTTCATCCGTCAGACGTGCTGTGAGAAGGGGAGAAATTTAGAGCAACTTAACGTACGTAAACAATTTCTATAGTTTTTAATTACCATCAAAATTGTGTTTAGTTTCATTCATATAGGTTGACTCCTTTTTTTAATCAGATCGAACGTCTATGGGACGGTCTTCTGCCAATGGATCGCGTATGAGCAATTCAGGAGGAATTTGCGAGATTCTTGGATGCAAAAGTCCTAAACCCAAAAGGAGAATACTATTCGGGTGTGTATATCCAATAGGGATTGTACAAAGAGCTTATTTTGTATATGTAGTGCATGAACTCCGTGTATCGAATGTAATATGTTCGACACTTGGATCTATATATTCATGATGATATTGTGTAATATAATGATTCCTTCATTGATGAGTGCAAAACACTAAATAAAAAATAAAACAACATAAATGAATTCTCTGTCACGACACAAAAAGTGGCCAAAATGCTGCCGCGGCAAAAAAAATGTTGCCAAAATGAATTCTTTGCCGCGGACCGGTGGCGGCGAAGAGGAGGGGGCGAGGAGGAGGAGGGAGGGAGGGCGGTGGCGCGGAGGCGCCCCTCGGTCGCTCGCGGGAGCAACACGATGGGATAGGGTTTTCGGTGCATTGAAGGGGATGGTCCTGTCAAAGAAGGCAAAGGAAATCCTTGTTAAATCAGTGCTCCAAGCCACCCCTGCATACCCCATGAGCTGTTTCAACTTTAATAAGAGGCGGTGGAAAAAGTTAAGCTCGGTATCCTCGAACTTTTGGTGGGGAGACATGGATAGCACTCGCAAGGTTCACTGGATATATTTGGAGAAAATGTGCATGCCGAAACGTGCGGGTGGCATGGGATTTCGGGATTTCGAAACGTTTAATGTTGCTCTCACTAATGGAAAAACCATATTGGGTTCGACATGAACAAGGCTAGTAGTCCCGGCATGTCACAGCCCGCGACTAGTGGGAGCACTAGTCCCGGGCTGTGAGGCCTCTAACGGCTAGAAACGGCCGTAGTCACTAGTCCCGGGCTAGACCAGATCTTTAGTCCCGGTCCATAATACGGACCAGGACTAAGGACCTGGAGCAGGCCAGCTGGTCTTTTCGTGGACTATTAGTCTCGGATCATATCATGGCCCGAGACTAGTTGTCCACCACTATATATTCTGCTTCCTGTCCTGCTGCCCTAAAGCATATGGTGGCCATTTTTTTCAAATAAGCAAGAGAGTTCATGCCATTTTTTTCTCAAGATTTGTCAAAATTTAGTTTGAAACACCTAAATCCAAAGCTTTAAAAGGTTAGAACTTCATTCTTTCATCTCTTATTGCTACTTTAGCTCTATAATGCTCTATAAGTATAGAGATATGGATCAATGCTTGCATACTCTAGAAGTAGCTAGAAGGATTTTGATATATATGTGTAACTAATTTTGATTAGGCACATAGTTACTGAAAATTGAAATGTGTAACTTTAGAGTTTCAGAGCTTAAAATGGAATGAGGTTTTCACTGATAGAACAATAATAAAAAACTCCACATTTATCATGTTGATTGTTTTCTCCAATTCACAAATTGGTGCATGTACATTTTTAAAATTTCAAAATTAATGCTCTAGAAGCTCTCAATATAACTTGTAATATTTTTATTATGTTGTGTAATGGTTTTTGATATACTTTTACTATAATGAAGATGGTCCGGGAATGGATGTACGGTACTGACCGACGCTCTGACGAGTTCATTAATGACGTGCATGAATTCATACGTGTTGCTGATGCAAACAAGAGCAATGGTTTTGTATTCTGTCCATGTAATGGATGTAGGAATCAGAAGGATTACTCTGACTCAAAAACCCTTAGCAGCCACTTGTTCAAGTCCGGCTTCATGCCCAGTTATAATTGTTGGACCAAGCACGGAGAGAGAGAGGGGTTATAATGGAAGACAATGAAGAAGAGGAGGATGATGACAACTATCATGGTTTCCCTGAGTACGGAGATACTTCCATGGGGGATGCTGAAGGGGAGGATGAAGAAGATACACATGATGAACCCGCTGATGATCTTGGTCGGACCATTGCCGATGAACGAAGAGATTGTGAAACTGAAAAGGATAGGGAGAAGTTCAATCACATGTTAGAGGATCACAAAAAGTTGTTGTACCCAAATTGTGAAAATGGTCTAAAAAAGCTGGGCAGCACACTGGAATTGCTGCGATGGAAAGCTGAGTGTGCTATACCTGACTCCTCATTTGAAAAGTTGCTGAAAATGATGAAGAATATGCTTCCAAAAGATAATGTATTGCCCGCCAGTACGTACGAAGCAAAGAAGGTTGTCTGCCCTCTAGGTTTAGAGGCTCAGAAGATACATGCAATCCCTAATAACTGCATCCTATACCGCGGTGAGGAGTATCAGAATTTGGATGCATGCCCGGTATGCACTTAACTTCGGTATAAGATTAGACAAGAAGAACCTGGTGACTTTGAGGGCGAGCCCCCCCCCCCCCCCCGAAGAGGGTTCCTGCCAAGGTGATGTGGTATGCTCCTATAATACCATGGTTGAAACGGTTATTCAGAAACAAAGAGCACGCCAAGTTGTTGCGATGGCATAAAGAGGAACGTAAGTCGGACGGGATGTTGAGACACCCCGCTGATGGGTCGCAATGGAGAAAAATCGATAGAAAGTACCCGGACTTTGCAGATGACACAAGGAGTTTAAGGTTTGGTCTAAGTACAGATGGCATGAATCCCTTTGTGGAGCAGAGCTCCAGTCATAGCACCTGGCCCGTGAATCTATGCATCTATAACCTTCCTCCTTGGTTGTGCATGAAGCGGAAGTTCATTATGATGCCAGTGTTGATCCAAGGTCCGAAGCAACTCGGTAACGACATTGATGTGTACCTAAGGCCATTAGTGGAAGAACTTTTACAGTTATGGCACGAACCCGGGATACGCGTGTGGGATGAGCACAAGAAGGAAGAATTTAACCTCCGAGCAGTGCTTTTCGTAACAATCAATGATTGGCATGCTCTTAGTAACCTTTCAGGACAGTCAAACAAGGGATACAATGCATGCACACACTGTTTAGATGGGACTGAAAGTATATATTTGGAACATTGTAAGAAGAATGTATACAATGAGCATCCTCGATTTCTTTTGCCAAAGCATGCCTTAAGAAAGAAAGGCAAGAATTTCAACAGTCTCGCATGTAACCAGACGAAGCCTAAGGAGCGTACTGGTGCTGATATATTTGATATGGTCAAAGATTTGGATCAAATGGCAACCTTTGGAAAGGGTCCTGGAGGAAAATCTTTTCCGAAGGACGGTGAAGGACACGCACCCATGTGGAAGAAGAAATCTATATTTTGGGAGCTACCATATTGGAAATTCTTAGAGGTCCGCTCTGCAATCGATGTGATGCATGTGACGAAGAATCTTTGCGTGAACCTTCTAGGCTTCTTGGGCGTGTATGGGAAGACAAAAGATACACCGGAAGCACGAAAGGACCATCAACGTATGAAAGACCCAGATGGCCTGCATCCAGAATGGTTTCAAGGTCATGCCAGCTACACTCTTACCAAACAAGAGAAGGAATTTTTTTTGAATGCCTAAGCAGTATTAAGGTCCCGTCTAGCTTCTCGTCGAATATAAAGGGAATAATAAATATGGCAGAAAAAAAGTTCCAAAACCTAAAGTCTCATGACTGCCACGTGATTATGACGCAAATGCTTTCGATTGCATTGAGGGGGCTTCTACTAGATAATGTTCGAGTACCCATTGTGTAAGATATGTGCATTTCTCAATGCAATCTCTCAGAAGATAATCAATCCTGAAGATCTACCACGATTACAGAATGATGTGGTCCAATGTCTTGTCAGTTTTGAGTTGGTGTTCCCACCATCCTTCTTCAATATCATGACGCACCTGCTGGTTCACCTAGTCGAAGATATTTCCATTCTCGGTCCTGTATTTCTACACAATATGTTTCCCTTTGAGAGGTTCATGGGAATCTTAAAGAAATATATTCGTAACTGTGCTAGGCCAGAAGGAAGCATCTCCAAGGGCTATGGAACAGAGGAGATCATTGAATTTTGCGTTGACTTCATTCCTGACCTTATGCCGATTGGTGTTCCTCAATCGCGGTATGAGGGGAGACTGAGTGGAAAGGGTACTCTAGGAAGGAAATCAATAATATGTAGGGACGGACATTCTTACACCAAAGCATATTACACCGTTCTACAGAATTATATCTTGGCATCCCCATATATCGAGGAAAACAAGAAAATCTTACGCTCCAACAACCCTGGAAAGCATGAATCTTGGATTAGAGATGAACAAATGAATAGTTTTGGCGGTTGGTTGCAACATCTCATCAAAAACAACACTCTTGGAGATCAGCTATACTTGTTTTCTAGGTCATCATCTTCGACTATATCGACTTTCCAAGGGTACGAGATAAATGGGTATACATTTTACACGATAGCCCAAGATAAAAAGAGCACCAACCAAAACAGTGGTGTCCGCTTTGATGCAACAGACAACAATGGGTCAAAGACCACATATTATGGTTACATAGAGGAGATATGGGAACTTGACTATGGACCTACTTTTAAGGTCCCCTTGTTTTGGTGCAAATGGGTCAAGCTGACAGGAGGAGGGGTTGAGGTAGACAAGAAATACGGAATGAAATCGTTGGATCTCAACAATCTTGGGTACTTAGACGAACCATTCGTCCTAGCCAATGATGTGGCTCATGTTTTCTATGTGAAGGACATGTCTACCAAACTTAGAAAAAGAAAAAAATAAGAAAAAGAATACATCATACGATGAGCCAAAGCGCCACATAGTTCTTTCAGGAAAAAGAAACATCGTGGGAGTGGAGGACAAGACAGACATGTCAGAAGATTGTGATAAGTTTCATAAAATTCCGCCCTTCACGGTGAAGGATGACCCAAGCATCATGTTAATGAATGAAGATGCTCCATGGATACGGCGGGATCAGAAAGGAACACACGCGAAGAAATGATGTGTAATAATTGTAATATTTTATGAGTGAAGATGCTCCATGTGTCCTTTTTTATAGTGTTGTCTGCAAACAATCTTGAGTGTGTTAGTCCCGTTTTGTGGCTGGACCGAGACTAAAGGGGGGCCTTTAGTCCCGATTCATACTTACCATTAAGATCTGATCTCCAAACGCGCGAGGTCACATATTAGGGAGTGCCTCTATGACCAGTTTCTTGGAGATGCCGGAGGACTGGGCTCCGGCGGCATCTCCCTGAAATTGGCCGTAGTGGTGTCCCTGCTCTCGAAAACCATCTTACAGCTTGTAACTTCTCTAACTAGATCAATACTCCTGGAAGCTAACTAATTTCACATATTAGGGAGTGCCTTTATGACCAGTTTCTTGGAGATGTCGGAGGACTAGGCTCCGGCGGCATCTCCCTGAAACTAGCCGTAGTGGTGTCACTGCTCTCGAAAACCATCTTGGATATGCCTCAAACTGGCTGGAGGACTGGACTCACAAGGATGCCTATTTATAGTACAAACAGCTCGGCATAATGTCGACACTCACGACATAATGTCGACACTGACCCCTATTATTAGTGCTGACTCATGTTTTGTCCCGGTTGGTGTCTCCAACTGGGACTAAAGGTTCATCTTTAGTCCCGTTTGGTGACACCATCTGGGACAAGGTACAAGCCCCACGACATAATGTCGACACTTGTAACATCCCAAAAATACTAAACTTAGATCATCAAACACTAATCATCAAGATTAGGGTTAACAAAAACTTTTCTAAATAAACCCATGAATGCATGTATATGTGTATGCATGGATTTTGAATTTCTTTAAAAAACACCTTGTTTGTGTGATCCATTGCTTGTAAAATGTTTCTTAGGTGAAATGAACATCATCTAAAACATTTCCCACACTTTTCCTAAAGACAAGTAAATCAAAAAATATATATGAAGTGAATGGTCATTTTGACCAATTTAACTCCCATGCCTACTTTGGCTGTCTCAAACTTTCAAAACCTAACAGAAACTTTTCTGGATCTTTGCACCCCTTTAATGTACTCATAACAAGGTATAAAGGCCCACTTTGTGATCATCCAGAAACTTTTAAATGCATAGTTTAAATGACAATTCAAAATTGAATCTTCTTCATATGGGAAGATCCCACTTTTCCAAAACCCACTCAAACAAGCTCAACTTTCAAAAACCAAGCATCTGCAGAGTCACCAGAACCAATCTAGCAAACCCACCAAAATTCATTTCAAAATTGAAAACTTGATTTCATGCGGCCATTTCATCAAACAGGTTGCAGACACAAATCAAACAAAACATCAAACACTATAGTGTGCAGTGATTCTTGCCTAACTTGTTCCCTAGTTAGCTCACACACAACTCAGTAGATCATCTAGAAAGTTTACCCCAACACTAGCAACCCTGTGAGATTGCCAGTGTCATTAATGGTGAACAACCGAGAACCCCCATGTCACCCCATTGTGGACAGCAGGATAGAGGAAGAACTAGCCGTGCCAACCTTGTCTGGGAGGCAGCCCACCGTCCACCGCCACTCCCTGTCCCAGCCGCGAGCATTGCCAAGCCCTGGACCACGCGCACAAGCCGCGCCCAGACCATGCCGAGCGTGCGCCAGAGCGCCACCCTCGACCAGCGTCCACAGACCGCGCGCCGCCCTCACCGCGTGCACACACGATCACCACCGACTCAGGAGACCGCCAGACATCCCCGTTTGCCGCCCCGTGCCATACAGCCACCGCCCGCCGTCGAAGACGCCGCCTCTGCCGCGCAGAGCACCGGCCGTTCCAGACCAAACCACACGGCCCCATGCCTCGCGACCATGTCATTGAGCATCGCCAGGAGACACAACACCGTCCCCTCCCCTTGCCCATGCCATTAGCCGCCTGTAACGTCGCCCCCGACGAGCTCACCGTGCGCCCCGATGGTCCCCTCGCTCGACTATAAATAGAGGCCACCCCCCACGATTTCTTCACACCACCTCACTCCCCTCTCCTCACTGATCGTGCCACACCATTCTCAGAGCAACGCGAGCACCACCTCGCCGGAATTTCACTGAAGCCTGCCGCTGCCGGAGAAGAAGGGAGCCAGCGATTGGAGCCGCCCCAGGAGAAGCCACCGGTACCAGGAGGTTCGCCGTCGTCGACTTCGTCGTTCGCCCTCCTCGCCGACCCTCGCCCGTACCCCGGTGAGCCCCCAGCACCCCTCACTGGCCGCGCTAGGTTTCGTTCTCGCTGGAGTTGTCTCGCGTCGATGATGACTCTCAGCCGTTAGATTAGAACTAGATCGAACGATCCACGTTGCCCCATACCTCTTCACCCAGCCCCGTGTCACTAACGAGTGGGGACGCCCACTTAAGCAGCCCGCGGGAGCACTGCGCTTAGCAAGCCGGCCCGTTAGAATTTCCCGCACAGCCCAGCAATTCAAATTAAAACTTTTTCTATTTCTTTTCAAACACACTTCAGCACCCAACTTCAAAAATCAACCCAGATCAATTCAGTACACCAAATTGAATGAAACCAATTTTGTTGGAAAGGTCTGTGAATGCTTAATCCAAGCACGTTGGATTCAAGTCATTTGGATCTGTAGATCACCCATAGTAAAAATAACAAGGCAGAAGCTTTTCTGCATTCAAACATTTTTCAAATTTAAACCATAAAAGCTTTTGAGTTGATTCCAACTCTCAAAAATCACATTTAACCATACCTTTCAGAATATATAAAAATATATAGATTTACTTGCAGAAATAATGTTCAAGTAATAAAAGAATGCTTCATAAGCATTTCTAGCCACTTTAATTAATTAAAATAAAAGGGTAAAACCTTATTAAATTGTGACACCACTTTAAATCACATTCCCATGGACTACAATATGTGGTGATGACATGTGTCAACATGATGCCATGTTTAGTTTGGAGAATATTAAATCTTAAGTAGTTTTTCAATGAGTAGAAATTACTTTTCTAAAAATAAAAGGAATTAAATCAAGCCTTAACCTTGTAATGTTAGGGATGATGCTAGATCATCCATAGGACCCTTGTGTGTGATGATTGCAAGTATTTAAGTATTGTTTGGTGATTGTGTACCTCGTATTTATTCATAGACGCTAGTACCGACCAAGGATACTACGAGGAGGAAGGAGGATACTATGAAGAGGAAGCCGATGAGAACTTCAACCACTGCTCTGCACAAGGCAAGCTAACACTTTCAAGATACTATACCTATGCAAGCTAGTAACTATGCAAGCTTATACTGATATTGATGCAAGCTAACCCTTGCAAGATACCCTACTGATGCCACAAACCCATACTTGTGATCCTACCTACTTGTTAAACCAATCCTAGTTTTATGGCAAGCTTCTTACTTTATTTCTTTATCAAAGCTTACTTAGAGTCTAAGTAAGAGTTTGGTATATACCAGACAGTTGTGCTGAAGATTGCATAAAGAGCATAAAATTTGCCCTAAGCTAGAAACCTTGATATCACCCTAATATATAAGGTTGGACTTAGTTGAAACTCCACTAGTTACCACCCCTCATCATTACTACCCCCACCTGTAGATGCTAGTGCTAAGCTTAAAACTTGATCAACTTTTAGATGGGAATACTTGGTGGAAAAATGGTTATGAAAACCTTAGAATGATGGATCATTCTATTGAAATGTTTTGGACATGTGTTTCCGAACACCTGATGATTTTGGTGAATGAAAATGTTGAGGCATGAGCCTTAGCCCCTTATAAAACTGATGGTTGTCTGGATGCGATACCATTCCAATTTTATCGTATAACCACAATACCCGAATATTGGGTAGGGCTTGACTGGAAACTTATATCCCTTAGTATTAGTTCCCTCCCGGCCAAGGTCTGAGCTGAGGCTACCTTGTGAAGATTGTCCACCTGTGCAGTACCCAAAATGACAGTGGTCAGTGTTGGGAGGCCAAACTCACAAGAGAGGTGCTTATACTAGGGCGTGTAATTGAAAGGTTAGGATTGATTATCCGCATACTAAGTATGGTGAATTCAGGATTTTTTCCTGACGGATGTATCGAATGTTGTGGTGAAAGTGTACAATCTCTGCAGAGTGTCAAACTATTCGAATAGCCGCGTCCGCGGTTATGGACAGTTGGAGTGGCCATACTGTTTCCCCCGTCAGACTTTTCAAAATGACTTCTGAAATGAATTGAGACTTTGACTTGACCACAACAGAGTTGTGACCTGAATTACAAGACCCCACTTAGGAGTTATAAAATTTTGACTAGCTTTGGAACTTAGTAAAGATAAACCTGGCTTTTTGCAAAACAACCCTAGAGCCTAGTGTCCTATTATCCAAAAACCCCCCCTTTACTTGTTAGTATTAGTTTGCGAGTACTTAAAGAGTACTCATGGCTTTGTCCCTGGCTATTCCCATGGCTAGACTATGAAGAGGAGTACCTGGAAGATGGACCCCAGGAAGGTTACGACAACTAGGATCATCTCCCATCGTCAGCATTGCCTGTGACCCCGAAGATGGAGCTTCGCCTACGCTACCGTTATTATTACGTATTCCGCTGCCTGATGTTGTATTAAGAACTGGATCATGAGATCCCTATTTGTGTAAGAACTTATGTATCGTTTGTAATGGATGATGTACTATGATATCCAATTCTGTTATGTCTCGCAAAAATGGTAATCCTGGGATTGCGATGTATGGCATAACAGGCATCTAGGATTGAAAAATCCGGGTGTTGACAAGTTGGTATCAGAGCCATCCTGACCATAGGAGACCCTAGTTAGATGGGACGTTGAACCAAAAACATAGTTTCAAAACCAAAGAACAAAAATATTTACGAAAACTTATTCTCATTCTTACCTCTTTAATTCTTTAATAAAACTTCATGTTCCTCAAAAACTCTTGTAAAATAGATAAAATTTTGACACACTTGATCACTCTGCTAATCTACTCATCCTCTATTTTTATAGATGTACGTGAAGTACAGCAAGTTTTACCAACTTGGGAATGGGGGAGACCTTATCTTTGAGAGGGATCTGGATCAGCTTTCGGAACTTCTGGAGCGTCCACACCCCAAGTTCTTCGGAGCTCAGCTCAGTGATCAAGGAGGAGAAGATCTGCAGTGGCTAATTGTTGCAAGTCTCCGAGGAAAGATTGTACCTCCCACTGCAGAGGGAATTCAGTTTACCTTGAGGGAAAACAACTGGCTCGATGGACTTGCCAGAGCAATGCAGGAAGCTCTTTCCCGTCTGTGTGGGCAGAGCATTAATCAGATCAAGGGTACTCGCTTTGAGTTTTGCCCAAGGCGTGATGCAAATGGCCAACCACTAGAATCCCCATACCACCCCGAGCTGAAGACTCAATTGGACTACCTTAGCTTCATGATGTATGATCGTCAGCAGGAATTGGACAACTGCCGTGACTATTGCAACCACAAGTCTGCCATCATCAAGACGAAGGACCAGACCATCGCCATGCTAGCAAAGGATCGCAAGTCTCGCCGCCGTCAGCTCGACAAGAAGGAGCGCATTATTGCCCGTCTTCGCCATCGCATCTCATCTCTGGAAGAGACCATCCACGAGAGATACATGCAGTTAGAGGAAAGGGAGAATGCCGGAGAGGATCTTCGCGGAGACCCTTACTCCTATCTCAGCGACGACGATGATTTTCTGGAGGATCAGGCCATGGACTTCTTCACCGATGAGGATGATTTCGCCTTCATCGATGATGCTGAAGATGATGAAGCCACAGACTCCGATGAGTAGTAGCACTGAGCACTAGCGTAGTGAGTAGTAGTCGGTCCCACTGTATCGTAGATTCCAGAATGGTTCTTAAAACCATCTGTTTTTCTTTGTTGTGGTGTGTGTTGTATTGTGTTCTATGAGTGAATGAATGAAAAATCAAGTTGCTAGAAAAACCTGAGTCAAACTCTAAAAACTTTTCAAAAACCCAAAACCTTAGTAATTTCCCTCTTTTCTCATAATCTATATCAATCTTCAGATGCCACGTGGAGGAAGTGGTTCAGCCCCGGACCCGATGTTGCAGATCCTGCAAATGTTGACTTCTGACCGCGAAGCTGAAAGAGCGGAACGTCAAGCCAACCTAGCCACTCTGCAACAGATAGCCGAGCTAGCCCACAACAACCAAGGCCACGGAAATTAGGACAACCATGGATCTAAGCTCAAGAATTTCCAGAATACCAACCCACCCGTTTTCACCAAGTCAGAAGAACCCCTAGACGTCGATGATTGGCTGCAAACCATGGAAAATAACTTAGAAGTAGCAGGAGTGGAAGCCAACGAGAAAGTCCTATTCGCCACCCATTATCTAGCCGGAGATGCCAGAGCATGGTGGAACAGTGTTCGTGCCATGACCGGAGGCCAGATGATGACCTGGGAGGAATTCAAGGTCAAGTTTAGCAGAACCCATGTGCCACCAGGTTTGATCAAGAGAATGAGAGACGAGTTCAGAGAGATGAAGCAACGAAGGATGACTGTAGTGGAATACCGTGACAAATTTTTGTCATTAGCTAGGTATGCCCCGGACGAGATAGACACCGAAGCCAAGAAGAAAGAAAGATTCCTGAATGGTCTGCATGACGAGATGCAGACGGTGTTAGTAAATATCCCCTTTGTTGATATTGAAGCCCTTGTCGACTCTGCTATCCAGATGGAAGGAAAGATCAACCAGGCCAATGAGAACCGCAAGCGTCGCATGATGCATCAACCAGGAACCCATCAGACCCCAAAGTATCGCCGCAACCCATCTCCCGGATTTGCCCCAAGAACCAGCAGACCCCCTATGACCCGTCCAACCTATCCCAACCGTGGAAAACCTAGACCCGTAGGAAATCACAACAACCCCGGCAACTCTAGCAATTTCACCCGTGCCCCACCCAAGTTCAACACCAACAATGCTACCGCCAACCCCAACACTGCCCCGAGGACTAGAAGCAATGTTGTGCCTGTCACAGCCAAGGACAAGTCACAAGTGACCTGTTATGACTGTGGAAATAAAGGCCACTATTCCAACGAATGCCCCAACAAGAAGAATGCTATAGCCCCCAACGCCAATGTCCCAGCTCAGCAGCAGCGTCGTGTCCAGCCAGGGAGAAGATTTTCCCTAGGGAATTCACTGAACCGCAATGGCCGTCTTTTTCTCATGCATGTTGAAGAAGCTCAGGAAGTGCCAGACGTCGTGCTGGGTATGTTTTCTGTTAATTCAGTACTTGCAAGAGTGTTGTTTGATTCTGGTGCATCGCATTCATTTGTCACCGAAGAATTTGCCTGCACTAGTAAAATTCAACCAACCAAATTGAAGCATGTGATGATTGTACAAATTCCCGGATCAACCACCAAGGCTAGGCAAATTTGCAAGGCCGTCCCTATCCGAATCCATGGCATAGATTTTTATGCTAACCTAATAGTACTTGGAACCAAAGGTTTGGAAGTAGTACTAGGAATGGATTGGATGTACAAACATAAAGGATTGATTGACTGTGCCAAGAAAGCCATCACCATGACCAGTACCGCCAGAATATCAGTCGAGCATATATCTGCAACCTTACCTCGCCAATTCAGGTGTAACAAGAGTCTAGCCCAACCTACCATTGACCAAGTTCGGATAGTCTGCGAATACCCCGATGTATTTCTAGATGTTTTGCCCGGTATGCCCCCAGATCGGGATATCGAGTTTATCATTGAACTAATCCCCGGAACAGGACCCATAGCCCAGAGACCCTATAGTATGAACCCGTCAAAACTAGAAGAACTGAAGAAGCAACTGGATTCCATGTTGGAAATCGGATTAATTCAACCGAGTGTGTCCCCATGGAGATCACCTTTCTTGTTTGTGGACAAGAAGGATGGAGGTAACCGTTTCTGTACGGATTATCGAAAGTTGAATGATGTCACCATCAAGAACAAGTACCCCTTGCCTAAGATAGAGGATTTGTTTGATCAATTGACCGGTGCCCAGGTGTTTTCTAATATTGATCTTAGGACTGGCTATCATCAACTCAAGATTCGTGCAGAGGATATCCCAAAGACTGCCTTTACCACCAGATATGGATTGTATGAGTATACAGTCATGTCTTTTGGATTAACCAATGCCCCCGCTTATTTCATGAACCTCATGAATAAGATTTTTATGGACTTCCTGGATAAGTTTGTCGTTGTTTTCATCGATGACATTCTGATTTATTCCAAATCAGAAGAAGAACATGAGCTACACCTAAGGACCATTCTTGGAACCCTTAGAGAGCATCAGTTGTATGCCAAGTTCAACAAATTTGAATTATGGTTACAGGAAGTAGGATTCCTCGGTCACATTGTATCAGCCAGAGGAATTGCCGTTGACCCTGCCAAAGTGAAAGATGTAGAAGATTGGCAAGCCCCAACCACTCAAACCCAAGTTCGTGCTTTTCTCGGATTGGCGGGATATTACCGCAAATTTGTAGAAGGATTCTCTAGTATCGCCAGACCCATGACCCAATTGCTGAAGAAGGACAAGAAGTTTGAATGGACCGACAAATGTGAAGCGAGTTTTCAAGAACTCAAAAGGAGATTGATTTCAGCCCCAATCTTGATCATGCCGGATATCACGAAGCCCTTCGATGTGTATTGTGACGCATCCAAGATTGGTCTCGGATGTGTGCTAATGCAAGAAGGCAGAGTTATATCTTATCTATCGCGACAATTGAAGCAACATGAACAAAATTACCCAACCCATGACCTCGAACTCGCAGCCGTAGTTCTAGCCCTAAAGACATGGAGACATTACGTGATGGGAAATCGTTGTGAGATTTATTCAGATCACAAGAGCCTAAAGTATATATTCACTCAGAAGGAGCTGAATATGAGGCAGAGAAGATGGATTGAGCTAATCAAGGATTACGACCTGGACATTCATTATCACCCTGGAAAAGCCAACGTAGTAGCCGATGCCCTTAGCAGATTGCCGTGCCGCTTGAACTCCATGATTTTGAAGGAGCAACCAAGTTTGCACAAGGAGATGGAAGATTTTCGACTAGAATTAGTAAGTGAAGGATTTTTGGCTAGCACAGAACTTCAGCCCACTTTGATCAGTCAGGTTAAAGAGGCGCAGAAAGGAAATGCTAGTATCGACGGAATTAAACGTCGTATCAGTACAGGCAAAGTACCCGGATTCACCGAGGACGAAGAGGGAGTTTTGTGGTACAAAGGACGCCTTTCTGTACCATCAGATTCTGAGTTGAAAGAAGTTATCTTGAAGGAGGCTCATGATACTCTTTATTCTATCCATCCCGGAGGAACTAAGATGTATCAAGATTTGAAAGAGCAATTTTGGTGGCATAAGATGAAGAGAGAAATTGGAAGCTATATCGCCAAGTGTGATATATGTCAGCGAGTCAAGGAAGGACATCAAAGACCCGCTGGATTGTTGCAACCTTTGCAAATTCCGGAATGGAAATGGGATTCCGTAGGAATGGACTTTATCACTGGACTACCTACTTCTAGTAGGGGAAATGACTCTATTTGGGTCATAGTGGACAGATTGTCCAAAGTCGCCCATTTCTTGCCCGTTAAAACCGCCTATCAGAGTTCGAAGCTAGCAGAGTTGTACATCGCTAGAATCGTTAGTTTGCACGGAGTCCCCAAGAACATCGTATCGGATCGAGGAACTCAGTTTACCTCAAGATTCTGGAAGAAAGTCCAAGCAGGTTTAGGAACCCGCCTAGATTTCAGTACCGCGTATCACCCTCAGACCGATGGACAAACGGAGCGAGTAAACCAAATACTCGAAGATATGCTTAGAGCATGTGTGCTAGAATATGGATCCAAGTGGGAAGACTGTCTGCCATTTGCAGAATTTTCATACAACAACAGTTACCAAGCCAGTTTGCAAATGGCCCCATTTGAATTCATGTACGGAAGAAAGTGCCGCACCCCTTTGAACTGGTCGGAAGTAGGAGAGAGTCAGATCTTCGGACCCGACATCCTACGAGAAGCAGACGAGAAGGTTCACAAGATTCGTGAGCACCTTAAGACCGCCCAATCCCGACAGAAGAGTTGCGCCGACAAGAGATGTCGAGACCTCGCCTTCAATATAGGAGATTTTGTTTATCTGAAAGTGCCGCCATTGAAGGGAATGCAGCATTTCCAACTCAAAGGAAAGTTAGCCCCCAGATATATCGGACCTTTCAAAATTCTGAACCGTCGAGGAGAAGTATCGTATCAATTGGAACTACCTGAAGAGATGTCAGCTGTGCACAATGTGTTCCATATCTCATTACTTCGCAAGTGTCTCGAAGTCCCCGAGAAGACTGAAGTGTTCAGGAATATCGATCACCGGACCATAGAGATCAACGATGACCTAACCTATTCCGAAGTACCCATCCGTATTTTGGAAGAAGCCTTTCGAACTACCCGAACCCGAAGCATCAAGTTTCTCAAGATTCAGTGGACCAACCACACAGAAGAGGAAGCTACCTGGGAACGCGAATATCACATTAGGACGGAGTTTCCAGATCTCTTCAAATCCTAGGTAACCTTTTCGTCCTTTTTCAAATCTCGAGACCAGATTTTGTTTAAGGGGGGAAGGTTTGTAACATCCCAAAAATACTAAACTTAGATCATCAAACACTAATCATCAAGGTTAGGGTTAACAAAAACTTTTGTAAATAAACCCATGAATGCATGTATATGTGTATGCATGGATTTTGAATTTCTTTAAAAACCACCTTGTTTGTGTGATCCATTGCTTGTAAAATGTTTCTTAGGTGAAATGAACATCATCTAAAACATTTCCCACACTTTTCCTAAAGACAAGTAAATCAAAACAAATATATGAAGTGAATGGTCATTTTGACCAATTTAACTCCCATGCCTACTTTGGCTGTCTCAAACTTTCAAAACCTAACAGAAACTTTTCTGGATCTTTGCACCCCTTGAATGTACTCATAACAAGGTATCAAGGCCCACTTTGTGATCATCCAGAAACTTTTAAATGCATAGTTTAAATGACAATTCAAAATTGAATCTTCTTCAAATGGGAAGATCCCACTTTTCCAAAACCCACTCAAACAAGCTCAACTTTCAAAAACCAAGCATCTGCAGAGTCACCAGAACCAATCTAGCAAACCCACCAAAATTCATTTCAAAATTCAAAACTTGATTTCATGCGGCCATTTCATCAAACAGGTTGCAGACACAAATCAAACAAAACATCAAACACTAGAGTGTGCAGTGATTCTTGCCTAACTTGTTCCCTAGTTAGCTCACACCCAACTCAGTAGATCATCTAGAAAGTTTAGCCCAACACTAGCACCCCTGTGAGCTTGCCATTGTCATTAATGGTGAACACCCGAGCACCCCCATGTCACCCCATTGTGGACAGCAGGCTAGAGGAAGAACTAGCCGTGCCAACCTTGTCTGGGAGGCAGCCCACCGTCCACCGCCACTCCCTATCCCAGCCGCGAGCGTTGCTAAGCCCTGGACCACGTGCACAAGCCGTGCCCAGACCATGCCGAGCATGCGCCAGAGCGCCACCCTCGACCAACGTCCACAGACCGCGCGCCGCCCTCACCGCGTGCACACACGATCACCACTGACCCAGGAGACCGCCAGACATCCCCGTTTGCCGCCCCGTGCCATACAGCCACCGCCCGCCGTCGAAGACGCCGCCTCTGCCGCGCAGAGCACCGTCCGTTCCAGACCAAACCACACCGCCCCATGCCTCGCGACCATGTCGTTGAGCATCGCCAAGAGACACAGCACCGTCCCCTACCCTTGCCCATGCCATTAGCCGCCTGTAACGTCGCCCCTGACGAGCTCACCGTGCGGCCCGACGGTCCCCTCGCTCGACTATAAATAGAGGCCACCCCCGCACGATTTCTTCACACCACCTCACTCCCCTCTCCTCACTAATCGTGCCACACAATTCTCAGAGCAAGGCGAGCACCACCTCGCTGGAATTTCACTGGAGCCTGCCGCTGCCGGAGAAGAAGGGAGCCAGCGATTGGAGCCGCCCCAGGAGATGCCACCGGTACCAGGAGGTTCGCCGTCGTCGACTTCGTCGTTCGCCCGCCTCGCCGACCCTCGCCCGTACCCCGGTGAGCCCCCAACACCCCTCACTGGCCGCGCTAGGTTTCGTTCTCGCCGGAGTTGTCTCGCATCGACGATGACTCTCAGCCGTTAGATTAGAACTAGATCGAACGATCCACGTTGCCCCATACCGCTTCGCCCAGCCCCGTGTCACTGACGAGTGGGGACACCCACTTAAGCAGCCCGCGGGAGCACTGCGCTTAGCAGGCCGGCCCGTTAGAATTTCCCGCGCAGCCCAGCAATTCAAATTAAAACTTTTTCTATTTCTTTTCCAACACACTTCAGCACCCAACTTCAAAAATCAACCCAGATCGATTCAGTACACCAAATTTAATGAAACCAATTTTTTTGGAAAGGACTGTGAATGCTTAATCCAAGCCCATTGGATTCAAGTCATTTGGATCTGTAGATCACCCATAGTAAAAATAACAAGGCAGAAGCTTTTCTGCATTCAAACATTTTTCAAATTTAAACCATAAAAGCTTTTGAGTTGATTCCAACTCTCAAAAATCACATTTAACCATACCTTTCAGAATATATAAAAATATATAGGTTTACTTGCAGAAATAATGTTCAAGTAATAAAAGAATGCTTCATAAGCATTTCTAGCCACTTTAAATAATTAAAATAAAAGGGTAAAACCTTATTAAATTGTGACACCACTTTAAATCACATTCCCATGGACTACAATATGTGGTGATGACATGTGTCAACATGATCCCATGTTTAGTTTGGAGAATATTAAATCTTAAGTAGTTTTTCAATGAGTAGAAATTACTTTTCTAAAAATAAAAGGAATTAAATCAAGCCTTAACCTTGTAATGTTAGGGATGATGCTAGATCATCCATAGGACCCTTGTGTGTGATTATTGCAAGTATTTAAGTATTGTTTGGTGATTGTGTACCTCGTATTTATTCATAGACGCTAGTACCGACCAAGGATACTACGAGGAGGAAGGAGGATACTACGAAGAGGAAGCCGATGAGAACTTCAACCACTGCTCTGCACAAGGCAAGCTAACACTTGCAAGATACTATACCTATGCAAGCTAGTAACTATGCAAGCTTATACTGATATTGATGCAAGCTAACCCTTGCAAGATACCCTACTGATGCCACAATCCCATACTTGTGATCCTACCTACTTGTTAAACCAATCCTAGTTATATGGCAAGCTTCTTACTTTATTTCTTTATCAAAGCTTACTTAGAGTCTACCTAAGAGTTTGGTAGATACCAGACAGTTGTGCTGAAGATTGCATAAAGAGCATAAAATTTGGCCTAAGCTAGAAACCTTGATATCAGCCTAAGATATAAGGTTGGACTTAGTTGAAACTCCACTAGTTACCACCCCTCATCATTACTACCCCCACCTGTAGATGCTAGTGCTAAGCTTAAAACTTGATCAACTTTTAGATGGGAATACTTGGTGGAAAAATGGTTATGAAAACCTTGGAATGATGGATCATTCTATTGAAATGTTTTGGACATGTGTTTCCGAACACCTGATGATTTTGGTGAATGAAAATGATGAGGCATGAGCCTTAGCCCCTTATAAAACTGATGGTTGTCTAGATGCGATACCATTCCAATTTTATCGTACAACCATAATACCCGAATATTGGGTAGGGCTTGACTGGAAAGTTATATCCCTTAGTATTAGTTCCCTCCCGACCAAGGTCTGAGCTGAGGCTACCTTGTGAAGATTGTCCACCTGTGCAGTACCCAAGATGACAGTGGTCATGGTTGGGAGGCCAAACTCACAGGAGAGGTGCTTATACTAGGGCGTGTAATTGAAAGGTTAGGATTGATTATCCGCATACTGAGTATGGTGAATTCAGGATTTTTTCCTGACGGATGTATCGAATGTTGTGGTGAAAGTGTACAATCTCTGCAGAGTGTCAAACTATTCGAATAGCCGCGTCCGCGGTTATGGACAGTTGGAGTGGCCATACTGTTTCCCCCGTCAGACTTTTCAAAATGACTTCTGAAATGAATTGAGACTTTGACTTGACCACAACAGAGTTGTGACCTGAATTACAAGACCCCACTTAGGAGTTATAAAATTGTGACTAGCTTTGGAACTTAGTAAAGATAAACCTGGCTCTTTGCAAAACAACCCTAGAGCCTAGTGTCCTATTATCCAAAACCCCCCTTTACTTGTTAGTATTAGTTTGCGAGTACTTAAAGAGTACTCATGGCTTTGTCCCTGGCTATTCCCATGGCCAGACTATGAAGAGGAGTACCTGGAAGATGGACCCCAGGAAGGTTACGACAACTAGGATCATCTCCCATCGTCAGCATTGCCTGTGACCCCGAAGATGGAGCTTCGCCTACGCTACCGTTATTATTACGTATTCCGCTGCCTGATGTTGTATTAAGAACTAGATCATGAGATCCCTATTTGTGTAAGAACTTATGTATCATTTGTAATGGATGATGTACTATGATATCCAATTCTGTTATGTCTCGCAAAAACGGTAATCCTGGGATTGCGATGTATGGCATAACAGGCATCTAGGATTGAAAAATCCGGGTGTTGATAACACTCACCCCTATTATTAGTGCTGCCTGGCCCAGTCTGCCGCAATCCTTTCAGTCGCGGTTGGTTTCTCCAACTGGGACTAAAGATGAACCCTCTCTTTATAGGCATTTCCCTCTATTTATACGCTGCTCTATTTATAGGTTGCTCTATTTTTAGGCCTTTTCCTCTATTTATAGGCCGCTCTATTTATAGGCCTTTTCCTCTAAATACAACATCTTCATATTTAGGTAACACTCAAGACATTTATTAATATTAAAAACCGGGACAAACCGGGACTAGCTAACACTCAGGACTAAAGCCGCCCCCTTTAGTCATAATCATGTTTAGTCCTATAGTACGCGGGAAATATCTTTAGTCCCGGTTAGTGACTACAACCGGGACTAAAAGCTCTCGTAAAAAGGAAAGGGCTGGAAAACTTAGCGGGGAGCGGTGGGAAATAGCGAGAAATATCTTTAGTCCCGGTTTTTATTAAGAGTCTTTATATTTTTCTGATAATAATAGACATATTACTTGTTTTATTTGGATTTTTACAATAAAAGATATGATTTTCCAAAGTTTTATATTTGATTTGAATTAAAAAAGAAAATTTACAAATTAATTAATTTATAAATGATGCAAACAGATATATGGATATTATATTAAGATTCTTTATATTTTTCTGATAATAATAGACATATTATTTGTTTTATTTGGATTTTAAAATATATGATTTTCCAAAGTTTTATATTTGATTTAAATTAAAAATAAAATTTACAAATGACATAATTTATAAATGATGCAAACAGATATATGGATGTTATATTAAGATTCTTTATATTTTTCTGATAATAAAAGACATATTGTTTGTTTTAATTGGAGCTTTACAATAAAAGATATGATTTTCCAAAGTTTTTATATTTGATGTGAATTAAAAAAGAAAATTTACAAATGAAATAGTTTATAAATGATGCAAACAGATATATGGATAGTATATTAAGATTCTTTATATTTTTCTGATAATAATAGACATATTATTTGTTTTATTTGGATTTTTACAATAAAAGATATGATTTTCCAAAGTTTTATATTTGATTTGAATTAAAAAAAGAAAATTTACAAATCAAATAATTTATAAATGATGCAAACATATATATGGATATTATATTCAGATTCTTTATATTTTTTTGCTAATAATAGACATATTATTTATTTTATTTGGATTTTTACAATAAAAGATATGATTTTCCAAAGTTTTATATTTGATTTGATTTAAAAAAAAAGAAAATTTACAAAAAATAAACTAGTCGCGGGTCGTGGCTGGACCCGAGACTAGAGGGTGCGTGCGCGCGTGAAAACCAAGCGACCGAAAAAACACATTAGTCCCGGGCCTTAGCTTAACCCGCGACTAAAGGGGGGGGTCTTTAGTCGCGGGTTAAGCCACGGCCCGGGACTAAAGACCCTTTAGTCCCGGGTGGTGTCTTAGCCCGGGACTAAAGGGTGTGTCCCTATATATTCTGCGCGCCAGGATGTGCTGCCCAGCACTTGGCATTCCTCGACGAAGACGAAGCACACGCGCACAGACGAAGACGAAGCACACGCGCACAGACGAAGACGAACACGCAGGGGAGGTGTTGTCCGCCGCCGCCGTGCTGCTCTGGTGTGCCGTGCTCTCCGCGCCTTCTCTCGTGTCGCCGCACGCCTCACCGCCTCGCCGGCGCTGCCTCTCCGTGCCGCCGCGCCCGCCCCGCCTTGCCGTCACGTGCTGCCGCCGGCGTCGATCGGTGCTCGAGGGAGGGGTACGGGCGGCGGGTGTTTTTTTTTCTAATTATTAGTTAGCTAGGGTTAGGATTATAGATTTTGTTCTTTAGAATTATAGTTTTTGTTATTAGGATCAGGATTATATTGTTAGCTAGGGTTAGGATTAATTATAATTATTTTGTTATAGTTTTTTCTAGCTAGAGTTAGGATTAATTATAATTAGCTAGAGTGTTAGGATTAATTATAATTATTTTGTTATATTTTTTCTATAGTTTTTTATAGTTAGGATTATTATAATTAGGATTATAATTAGGATTATTATAATTAGGATTATTATAATTAGGATTATAATTAGGATTATTAGGGTTTTTTGTTATAGTTTTTTCTATAGTTTTTTTATAGTTAGGATTATTAGGGTTTTTTGTTATAGTTTTTTCTATAGTTTTTTTATATTAGGTTTTTTGTTTTAGTTATTAAGATTATTGTTTTACCGCAAATAATATTAAGGTTATTGTTTTTTTGTTTTAGTTATTAGGGTTATTATTTTTTCTAACCTGTTTAACTCTCTTTTTGTTATAGATAATTAAGTCATGGATCCATCCGAAGATCCTGGTCGCATCGATGAAGGTTTTCTTCAGGGCATGATAAGAGGTGAAATTCCTCTTAATATTACTACCGGCGAAGATATTTTGCTCGAGGAAGAGATATTGTCATATCTGAATCCATTCGGTGATGGACTAGAGGAAAACCTAATGTACCAAGGTGAAGAGCGGATGGACGAAGGGCAAACAAATAACAACAATAATGATGGTCCCTCGACAGGATCCGGCGAGGTACATATATATATAAAGCCTCGTGTTACCTATATTCATTAACTAATCTAGATATATATTAATCACTCTCTCTTCTTCTTTTAGCCCACCGGATCAAAACAATCGACAGCTCGAACGAAACAAGGGACGAACAAAAAGTTGGATGGTAATCAGAGGTTCACCATCGAAGAAATAGATGATGATGGTGAACCGATTGCTCCAGAGAAGCACCGGAGGATGTTTATAAATCAATGCGGGGTGCTTGTTAGGGACAACCTGCCGATCACCATCCAAGTATGGAATCCAACAACTATGACACCGATGATGCCAAAGATGACCTTTTGCATAAGCTCATAGCGCATTTCATACTACCTCAGAGTATGAAGAATTTGAGGTAGATGGTATTACCCCAAGGCCGGGTGGGCTTGAAAATAGAGCGAAAGTGAAGGAGTGGGCTCTGAGCAAGATGGCTGAACTGTACCGGAACCACAAAAAATGTTTATACGCGAAATATGTCGCGGAAAAGAAAACTCCAGACTTCAAAGGAGTAAACGAGAAGTTGAGAGAACAGTGACCCGATTTTGTACAGTACAAGCAATCTGATAAAGCAAAGGCCAAGTCGGAAAATAACGCTTTAAATGCTGCCCAAAAGAAATACCATCATAAAATGGGGACAAGTGGCTACAAGAGTGTCGTCCCTAAGTGGGAAACTATGGGGAAGAAAATGAGGGCTAGAGGCGTCACTCCTGGTACAGATGGATGGCCCGAGAGGTCATAGCACTGGTGGTACGGGCACGGGGGATCCTTGGACCTAGAAACAGGGAAGACATTATTTCATGAAAAAATTCTAAAACCCTCCCAAGACCTTATTCAAGCAATGAACGATGCTCAATTGGGATTGTTCCGTCCCGAGAGAGAGAACGACGAGCTGACACGCGCCCTAGGGAATCCTGAAAAGGGAGGACGAACACGAGGAAAAGGCGTCGGTGTCTCCTGGAAGAAAGGGTTTCCTCAGTACGATGCCAGTTATAGAAGTTGTCAGAGAAAGAAGGACCGGGAGGCGGACTGGATCTCCAGGAGCACTCCACCATTCTCTTCCGATTCCACCAGGCTATGCTCGTGTCACGGTGGATGACATAGTGGAGGATTTTGCGGACCTAGAGATTGAAATCTCTACGCCTGAAGGCCTTACGAAACTAGGAGATGTCAAGCGCAACATCATTCTATGGAATAAGAAGTACATCAGGTTTCCAGGCTCGCGCGCCAAGGCCACCGACTCCGAGGAATCCAAGTCCACCCCGCATCGAATATCGTCAACCTCCAAGTCCACCCCAACCCGATTATCGCCAACCTCCAAGTCCACCCCGCCCCGCTGACGATCGCCACAGCAGGAGTACATCAACTCGATCTCTGCCTACGTGCAATACTAGATCTCTGCATCCGCCTCCGTGCAATACTACTACCTCGTCGAAGAAACGAAAGTTCGACGGTGCCCCGTGCCCCACATCGAAGAAACGTCAAACGGCGAAGATAGTCGACATCCCGCCGGCTATTCCAAAGAGACCTTATGACAAGACCGATGAGGAAACTAACGCGGATGTGGCTGCCCAAGTTAAGGCGCATTTTGCACCCAAAAATCCTGAGCCAAAGCCGGTATATGATGAAAAAACCAAAAAGTGGGCTAAGTCCTTTCTTGAGCAACCATCCCAGATATCAATGAATCTAGAATCAGACTATGACCAGGAGATTATTAAGCAATCATTGAAGAAAAAAATCACAAGTGCAAAAAGCGGGAAGCAAGTTGCCCAGCTCGGAGCATAGAAGAATCAATCGATCGCCCCGCTCAAAGTCATTTCAGACCTTTAGAGCTGGAATGGATATGGACATGCAAATAATGGACCCCAGAGCCCGTAATAATGTTGCACTTATGGGAATCACTGTATCTCAGGCCAAAGCATTTGCTACCGAAGAAAATATGTCTCTTGGTCAATATTTAGGCTATTAAGATACGCCAGTGGGTCAGATAGTACGGCAGTATGTCCAAGGGGAGCCTCTAGTCAGTAATGAGGAGCTCGCGCGTCTATCCACACATATGTAAAATCTGCACGAATGGTACATGTCGCAAGCAGAAAAAAAGCATCAGAAAGATTGGTTTCCGGTGGACGTTAGAAAGGAGCATCACTTCAAACCATACTCGATACAGGTTCAAATGACCGAACTGTTTCAGTTATACAACTAGCGCGCTCTCGATAAATCTATCATTGGTTGCTACTGTCTGTAAGTGATTTATTTCTATAATTAAGTTTATTGCGTTATTATCCTAACTATATATCCTTTTGTATCATGATATTATATTCTGCAGAATGAAGATGCTTGAATGCAAAAGAGCTAGAAGATACGATGTTGGGTCCATTGACCCATATATCGTTAATGAATATACGTTAAAGAATTACCCCAAGGACGTGGAGGAAGACCTATGCAGGTTCTTAACTGAGAATAATTTTGTTAAGGAAATACTATTTCCTTACAACTTCAAGTGAGTGTTTATATCTTGTACAAATTTTATTTTTTCTTACTGGATGAGCTATGCATGTATGCTTATGTAAACGTCCGCAGATTCCACTAGGTCTTGCTAAACATTCAAGTTGACAACTCCCTGGTTGAAGTCCACGACTCATTAAATTGGGACCAAGAGCAGTGGAGCGACATGAAAGCAATGCTCCATAAGTAATTTCAATCATTATCGCATTATATCGTCCTCTTTCATTCATTTCCTGACATCAAGTAACTAATAACTCATTTGTTCGTTTTATTTGCCGAGCAGGTGTTGGACACGGTTCAGACAGGTCCATTCAAAGAGGAGTTAACTTATAAAATGATGAAGAGTTTACAGCAGCCACCGGAAACTCATTTATGTGGATACTACGTCTGCGAGTACATCCGCGAGTTGACCAGTGAGCAGAAAGTTGACTCATATTATATTTATGATTTACGGGAGAAACTAGAGCCAGACCAGCGCATAAGAGCAATTCAAGAGGAGATGGCGGCATTGATGATGAAGGAAGTCCTTGATGTACATGAAGAGCATTATGCGGATGACGTGGAACTCGATTTGCCTTAGTGATCTCCATGTAGCTGATATGATATATATATTCATCAATGACCATGTCATTTCAAAACATTTCTTCTTTTTTGATATATATATCATCAAGGTATGCTTGTGAGGGATCGATTTATTATATAGATGCATCAACGTGTACTGTGTATGTAGTAGCGTAGAATATGTGTACTTAAATATATGTTTGAAATTGTAGTGAAACACAAAATAAAAAAGGAACGAAATGGCCAAAAAAGGAAATACACAATCTCTGTCGCGGCAGAGAAACACACAATTCTCTGCCGCGGTAGAAAACCTTATAGTCCCGGGTGGTGTTACGGCTCGGGACTAGAGGGTTTCTGCCCCCGCGGCGCTGAAACAGCCACGTGGCTGTTATCAGTCGCGGGCCGTAGCGAGCCGGGACTAGAGGGGGAGGGGCCTCTAGTCCCGTTTTCGCAGTCTCGGGCCCAAACCGGGACTAAAGCCAGTTGCGGCTCGGGACTACAGGCCCTTTTTTCTCCAGTGTCTCTTAGCAAAACAGGCTTAGAGGATTCTTACGGTACTCTCTTCCCTTTGTGCCAGGGTTCTAAAAGCTCGTTATTTCAATGCCACCGATCTGCTTCATGCGAGATGTCCTAGATGGGCATTCTACACGGACGAGACTTGCTCAAAAAAGGCCTAGTATAGGTGATGGGTCAAGCATCACCCCGTGGAGGTATACGTGGATGCCTCGAGCTCGAGCTCAGCGTCCACTGGGCTGGCGAGCCAATGCACCAGGAAGAACTATCAACTGAGTCTCTGGACTCACTACAGGAAAAATTTACGTCGGCCATCGGCACAGCTACAAATTGCCGTCGGCACAGGCTGTGCTGACGGTGGCCGTCGGCGTACGTCCTCGTCGGCACAGCTCTGTGGCCGTCGGCACGGCCCTCTCCCCTCGGCATAGCGTCTTCCAGTGGACCCCGCATGTCAGTCAATGGCCGTCTTCGATAACGTTCTGGCCTGGAGCTATGCCGATCTACGCCGACGGCCTAGCCGTCGGCATATCCTAATTTTTTAATTTTTTTAATCTTTGAATTGTTTGACTCCTTAATATCTCGCTTTAATCATTTTAACACTATTTATAGTTAATAATTGATTAAATTGCTGTCTTAGTCAAAGTTCCCGTTTGGTCAGCCATCCTAGCACTACTCCAGCTCTAGCACGCTTAACTTCCTCGTTTCTTCAGAATCTCTTCCCGCAAAGCAATTTACACATTGTTGTCAATACTATGATATCATTCCTATTAAGTCTTATATCATCATGTCACATGGTTGTATTTTTTTAAATTACAAGCAATTATTTAGTAAACAACAATAAATAAGTAAAAATATTATTGAATTCAAATAAAAATATAATAATTTTATTTTATTTGTATTTTTTATTTAATATGTAATAATTAATATCTTTAAATCTGTAAATTGGAATTCGGAAAATTATATGTCTAAATTTATTAGAAAAATGAGAGGAATCCAAATATGATATCAATGTCAACTTATCACAAACTATGTCGTAATTCTTATCATAATTTTATTTGCCAGTTTAAAACGGCACGCATAAAAATTCTTAGCTCGGGGCTGAGACTCGCTAAACTTGAAGTGGATCTATGATGAAACAACATATTTTGAACCTAAAAATGATTTTTATAAAAAATAATGAGCATCCGATCATGTACCTGTAGTTCATATCTGACACACTTCCTACCGATTCGGCGGGAATTTGTCTTTTTCACCAGGAATAGACAGAAATGTTTGAGATCCCCCTGTTATGGCATTATCCATGTAAGGTGGTTTAGTATTTTTGAAAAATGTGACAGTAGCATTTTGAATTAGCCATTTGGTGGTTGCTTCACAAAACCGTCCATTTTTTGCACTCGGAAAATGGAAAACGGCTTTTTGGTGCGACGAAAAGAAAAACTTCCTCCTGAAACATTGTTCGACATCCCATTATGCACAGTTATGCATAATATCGACACATTATCACAAACTATGCCTTCATTCTAGCCATAACATTGGTCATTTGACCCGAAAGCCAAGAAACCTCGAACGAGATAGGTCGTTTTGTGAAGGGTTTTTTGAGACATAATCAATATACCAAGTTTGATATTTTTCCTTATAACTATTTCACATAATATGACACCACGCGAACGTTTCGCATTGTTTGGATCGTTTTTGAATTTATAATGCCCGTTTTAAACCATCGTTATACTTTGTCGAAGGGCGGGCATGAAGATTCTTAGCTCGGGGCTGAGACTCGCTAAAATTGAAGTGGATCTATGATGAAACAACATATTTTGAACATAAAAATGATTTTTGTAAAAAAGCATGAGCATCCGATCATGTACCTGTAGTTCATATTTGACCCTCTTCCTTCCGATTCGGTAGGAATTTGTCTTTTTCACCAGGGATAGACGGAAATGTTTGAGATCCCCCTGTTATGACATTATCCATGTAAGGTGGTCTAGTATTTTTGAAAAATGTGACGGTAGAATTTTGAATTAGCCATTTGGTGGTTGCTTCACAAAACCGTTCGTTTTTTATACTCGGAAAATGGAAAACGGCTTTTTGGTGCGACAAAATGGAAAACTTCCTCCTGAAACATTGTTCGCCATCCCATTTTACACAGTTATGCACAATATCGACACATTATCACAAACTATGCCTTCATTCTAGCCATAACATTGGTCATTTGACCCGAAAGCCAAGAAACCTCGAACGAGATAGGTCATTTTGTGAAGGTTTTTTTGAGACATGATCAATATACCAACTATGTCACATAATTTGACACCACGCGAAGGTTTCGCATTGTTTGGATCGTTTTTGAATTTATAATGCCCGTTTTAAACCATCGTTATACTTTGTCGAAGGGCGGGCATGAAGATTCTTAGTTCGGGGCTGAGACTCGCTAAACTTGAAGTGGATCTATGATGAAACATCATATTTTGAACCTAAAAATGATTTTTGTAAAAAATCATGAGCATCCGATCATGTACCTGTAGTTCATATTTGACCCTCTTCCTACCGATTCGGTAGGAATTTGTCTTTTTCATCAGGGATAGACGGAAATGTTTGAGATCCTCCTGTTATGACATTATCCATGTAAGGTGGTCTAGTATTTTTGAAAAATGTGACGGTAGAATTTTGAATTAGCCATTTGGTGGTTGCTTCACAAAACCGTTCGTTTTTTATACTCGGAAAATGGAAAACGGCTTTTTGGTGCGACGAAAAGGAAAACTTCCTCCTGAAACATTGTTCGTCATCCCATTATGCACAGTTATGCACAATATCGACACATTATCACAAACTATGCCTTCATTCTAGCCATAACATTGGTCATTTGACCCGAAAGCCAAGAAACCTCGAACGAGATAGGTCATTTTGTGAAGGTTTTTTTGAGACATAATCAATATACCAAGTTTGATATTTTTCCTTCTAACTATGTCACATAATTTGACACCACGCGAATATTTCGCATTGTTTGGATCGTTTTTGAATTTATAATGCCGGTTTTAAACCATCATTATACTTTGTCGAAGGGCGGGCATGAAGATTTTTAGCTTGGGGCTGATACTTGCTAAACTTGAAGTGGATCTATGATGAAACAACATATTTTGAACCTAAAAATGATTTTTGTAAAAAATCATGAGCATCCGATCATATACCTGTAGTTCATATCTGACCCACTTCCTGCCGATTCGGCAGGAATTTGTCTTTTTCACCAGGGATAGACGGAAATGTTTGAGATCCCCCTGTTATGATATTATTCATGTAAGGTTGTCTAATATTTTTGAAAAATGTGACGGTAGCATTTTGAATTAGCCATTTGGTGGTTGCTTCACAAAACCGTCCGTTTTTTGCACTCGGAAAATGGAAAACGGCTTTTTGGTGCGACGAAAAGGAAAACTTCCTCCTGAAACATTGTTCGCCATCCCATTATGCACAGTTATGCACAATATCGACATATTATCACAAACTATGCCTTCATTCTAGCCATAACATTGGTCATTTGACCCGAAAGCCAATAAACCTCGAACGAGATAGGTCATTTTGTGAAGGTTTTTCTAAAGAGCGTGCCGTCGACACAGCCTGTCTGCTTAACGCCGTTTCCTTCGTCGTGTCTGAACTGGGGCTACGCCGAGGGCTATATCTACGCCGAGGGCCACCGTCGGCACAGAACCCGCTACTACGCCGATGGCCACACTACGCCGTGGGCTACCCTCGGCACCGTCATCTACGCCGACGGCCGGGCTGGTCGGCTGGCCAGAGAAGGCAGCTACCCCGTCGGCGCCTTACTTCTTTCCTGTAGTGACTCATGTCGGAAGATGGGACGCAGAGGGATCAAACCAAGCGGCAGCAGTACTTGTATGACTTTGACGTTAATGATATCAAGAAGATTGCGATCGGGGGGCCAGGGACGGAAGATTATCATGCATGTAATTATACGAACAACAAATACTTCTTGGTCCGATCCGCCTATCACCTTATGATGGAGCAGAAGAAGATTGGTGCGGGAGGAGTTGGAGCCTCAAATTTGGTAGAGGCTCATAGTGGATGGTTATCGCTGTGGAATGCAAATAATCATGGAAAAATCTAAGTGTATGTTTTGTGGCTGCTAAAAAATGGCCTAGCGGTGGGTGATGAGCTTCAGCGCCGGAATATTAAGGGTGGGATCAAATGTGTGGTTTACGGGCGGGAGGAGACAGCCCTCCATCGCTTCTGGCAGTGCCCCCACTCCCAACACCTACGGCTTTCTGTCCGTGACAAAGTAGGGGTGCCAATACCTCAGCCGCCGGCGGATGTTTGTGACCAGCGGGACCTTCGCCTTTGGCTCCTGGAGTGGCTCAGCTTAACCCAGCGCCTGAGGTGATCGATATCACCATGATGGTGCTATACCAGGCATGGCTAGCCAGTAATGATGCGAGGGATTCGAGGATGATAGAAGATCCAGCAAGCATTGCTACGCATTGCTTTTGCTTGCTCGAGGAGTGGCACAATGTGCAAGAAATCAAGGTTGCCAAAGCACCGGCGCCGAAGGAGCGGTGGCTACCTCCTGAGGAGGATTGGGCTAAAATCAACACTAATGGAGCAATGCACAAGGACTCAGAGAAGGGTCGTGGAGGTGTGGTTATTCGTGACCACCATGGACGTTTCTTAGCTGGTGCGTGCCATTTTTTCCCTTCGCTAGTCGATGCTGAGGATGCGGAGCTGCGCGCGTGCATGCATGGCCTGGCTTTGGCGAAAAAATTGAATCTTCAGAAGATTATCCTCGAGATTGATAGTGCTTCAGTGGTCGCCAAGCTGCAGGCGAAGGTGACTGACACTGACAGGTCTATGCATGGTCGTGTGGTTGAAGAGGTGAAAAAGGAGCTCCGGGGATGGCATGATGATAAAGTAAAGTGGGCAAGGCGTTCTTCTAACGGGGTTTCCCATGTCTTAGCGAAAGAGGGGTGCATCTTAGAAATGTCTTGTAATTGGTTTCAAAACTTTCCTAGTTGTATTGAATCTTGTTTAGTCCAAGACTTGGTTGGGAGTTAATAAAGGCCGAAACTATTCCCTCTAAAAAAAGAAAAATTGCAAATGATCGCGTTTCTATGGAGCTGGTGGTCTGAACGAAATCGTGGCAATCATGGAGAGCAACGACAGACTTTTGAACAATTCCAGTTTAAAGTCAGGAGGCATGCTGATGAATGCATGGCAACAGTTCCTTGAAAAGAAAAAAACAGGATACTGCAGTCAAGGATAATCAGTGGTCTCCACCTGTCAAAGGGGTGTATAAAACCAATATTGATGCTTCGTTCCGAGAACAGTCGAAGAGTGGGGGATTGGGAGCCATATGTTGCGACATCGATTCTGATATATATTTTGCTGCTGCTGGATCTTTGATGAGTGTGACTGATGCTTTTCATGCTGAAGTTTGCTATTTGGCTGGGTTGCTTTTAAAAGGATTGCTTAAACCTGAAAAATTCTATGGCATCGTCATCGGACATATGATCTGGGACCCCTAGGTATCCTCATACGTGACATATGGAATTTCGTGTCCATACGTGTTTTATTGATACGACTGTGATGTATGCTCCAAGGCGTTGTAATAATCCTACGCATGGTTTAGCGGCTTTGGGTATAGGTGTAGCTCAAGGACATCATGTGTTATGGACGACGAGCTACCCTAATTTTATAACCCGTCTGGTGACCGGCGATTGTGTGCCGTGTCTTAATGAAATACAAGTGTTCCATGTCAAATAAAATCTATCAGCGAAGACGTTAAAGCCTTCTTTCCTGATCAAACTACTTCTCCATGTACCCATGAGACGACTAAAAGGTCGCCGCTGCCACCATGGGGCCGGCTCTCGTAATCCTATATTAGTTCCTACCATGTTGCGGGAGCACACTCAAATCTGAAGGTAGGTATACACAGACTAGTACTGGTAGCCTTTTGTCTGTCTCTCATATGGATTACAAGTTATTAGTCTGATTAATTACTTGCATATATGAAAATGCATTTGTTTACTAGTTGGATGTGTTTGTCTAATCTTGTATGCATCTATTATATTGGAGAAAAAAACTAACAGAATGTGGATATTTTTATAAGCCATTTTCGTCCTAAACTTAATCTATAAAAATTTGTTTTTGTATGGTGGCAAAGGCAAACATTTATATTGACTAGCAAAAGTACTCATGCGTTGTACCGGGAAGACCAATCTAATTCGCATGAAAAACTTTTGTCTTACCTCATGACACTGGTCTTGATCTAGTTGGGCGTTTTTTTTATCTTGGACGAACCTATTCATGGAGTTATGCCACGACTTAAAAATTATTTCTACTACCTATACCGAGATGATTTGTCGATTTTTAGATAAAGCATACTCCAAAATATAGCATCCTCTAATGGTCATACGGATTTCATGTAAAAGGACAGACGCATTCGTTTGGCGGAGCTTAATAGGAACGTAGGCATTTTTTTTATTTTGTAAACCCCTATTTCTTTTTCTGCAAAATCAAAAATTAAAAAAAGCAAAGAAAAAACATTGAGGAGCTCTCACCTAAGAGTCCAAGTAGTCTACTAATCTGCCGGTACTATCAACACTCCCTATTGTGTATATCTTCCATGCATTAGTCATTACCAACACTCTTTAGTCTCTCTCAAATCTCTAGCAATACTAACGTATCTTATTCTATATACTGTATTTCTTTCAAACAACAGTTCTAGACTTTTTTTTGCAAAAAAAATGAGAAGGAGGCCGTTGCTCCTCTTGCCTTGGACGACCAACTGGTCCGGCTCGCCGTCCACACCCTCATCCAGGGGCGGAGCTAGAAAAATAACCCTTGGTGCACAACTTTGAATAACAAATTGATACTCCCTCTGTTTAAAAATATAAGACGATTTAGCTTTGTGAATCAAATGTATCTAGACATATTTTAGTGTATAGGTTCGGGGGGAACCTATACATTAAAATGGGTCTAGATCACTACTGGAAAAACCATCTTCGGTTCGATCACTAGAAGCCCAGCAGTCCCGGCCCGTCACGAACCGCGACTAGTGCTTGCACTAGTCCCGGTCCATGAGGCCTCCAACGACTAGAAATGGCCATAAGCATTAGTCCCGGGCCGAACCAAAGCATTAGTCCCGGTCCGTAATACTGTCCGGGACTAATAAGCTGGAGCGGGTCAACAGCTCTTTTCGGGGACTATTAGTCCCGGGTCATATCACGGCCCGGGACTAATTGTCCATCACTAGATATACAGCTCCCTGGCCAGCTGCCCTAAAGCATATGGTGGCCATTTTTCTCAAAGAAAGCAAGAGAGTTTATGCCTTTTTTTTGTCAAGATTTAGTTTGCAACACCTAAATCCAAAGTTTAAAAGGTTAGAACTTCATTCTTTCATCTCTTATTGCTACTTTAGCTCTATATAATGCTCTAGAAGTATAGAGATATGGATCAAATGCATGCATGCTCTAGAAGTAGCTAGAAGGATTTTGATATATATGTGTAACAAATTTTGATTAGGCACATAGTTACTGAAAATTGAAATGTGTAATTTTAGAGTTGCAGGGCTTAGAATGGAATGAGGTTTTCACTGATGGAACAATAATAAAAAACTCCACATTTATCATGTTGATTGTTTTCTCCAATTCACAAATTGGTGCATGTAAATTTTTCAAAATTCAAAATTAATGCTCTAGAAGCTCTCAATATAACTTTTAATAATTTTATCATGTTGTGTAATGGTTTTTGATATACTTTTACTATAATACAGATGGTCCGGGAATGGATGTACGGTACTGACCGACGCTCTGGCGAGTTCATTAATGGCGTGCATGAATTCATCCGTGTTGCCGATGCAAACAAGCACAATGGTTTTGTATTCTGTCCATGTAATGGATGTAGAAATCAGAAGGATTATTCTGACTCAAAAACCCTTCACAGCCACCTGTTGAAGTCCGGCTTCATGCACAGTTATAATTGTTGGACCAAGCACGGAGAGAGAGGGGTTATAATGGAAGACAATGAAGAAGAGGAGGAGGATGACAACTATCATGGTTTCCCTGAGTACGGAGATACTTCCATGGGGGATGCTGAAGGGGAGGATGAAGAAGAGACACTTTTAATTTATAAGTCAGAAAAATACAAATAATATATCAAAATGTTCAGAAAATTGAAACCTATCTATTTAACCTATAATCATGAATTGTTGAACAACTTAAATGACAAGTATAATTATAAGAACAAATGCACCCCTCTCAGATGTTCCGGTGTTTGGTGCTTCTCGGTAGAATACGATATCGAGATCGAGATCGAGATCGAAGCCCTTTAGGATTAGGGTTATTTTTTTGTTTAAGTTATTATAATTAGGATTATATTGTTTTAGTTATTAGGATTATTGTTTTTTCTAACCTGTTTAACTCTCTTTTTGTTATAGATAATTAAGTCATGGATCCATCCGAAGATCCTGGTCCCATCGGTGAAGGTTTTCTTCAGGGCATGATAAGAGGTGTAATTCCTCTTATTACGGGCACGGCCGAAGATATTTTTCTCGAGGAAGAGATATCCTCATATCTGAATCAATCCGGTGATGGACTAGAGGAAAACCAAGGGGAAGACCAGATGGACGAAGGGCAAACAAATGACAACAATAATGATGGCCCCTCGACATGATCCGACGAGGTACATATATATATATATATATATATATATATATATATATATATAAAGTCTCGTGTTACCTCTATTCATTAACTGATCTAGATATATATTAATCACTCTCTCTTCTTCTTTTAGCCCACCAGATGGAAGCAATCGACAGCTCGAACGAAACGAGGGCCGAACAAAAAGTTGGATGGTAATCAGAGGTTCACCATCGAAGAAATAGCTGATGATGGTGAACCGATTGCTCCAGAGAAGAAACACTAGGAAAATGAGGCACAATCAAGATAAAAAACAATATTTACATACCCTACCCATCAATGTTGTATTTAAGGAAATTAAATTAAACCTACAAGTTTCAAAATGAGCCTAAATATCCATTAGTAGGAAGCTATAAATGAATAGTGAGCATCAAGTTTACCTATGAATGCCAATTATATATCACAAGCTTAGTAATGCTCGCCGAATTATTGAGAAATTTGGAGAAATTAAGGTTCCCTGAATAATTCCATATATCCATGAAAGCATACTCCAGATATAGAAACTCCCCAAAGTTCCATCCAAAATGCTGTGTCGAAACAATTTTGACACGCCGGAGATTGGGCGCCTGAATCAGTCACCCTGTGAATTCACTTGGGATATCCACATCCCAAAGTGTCAAGGCCTTGAGTGATGGAGATGTCGTAATTATCTTTTCTAGTTGGTCCTCACCATTGCTCTCTTGTAACTGGACGTGGATGATATCTAGATTCCTGAGCTCCACAAAGCCCTCGAAGCCCGAGGGTAGGGGCAGGATGGCGCAATTGCGGAGAGTGAGGGAGGTGAGCCGACCATAGGAGAATATGTAGGAGGGGAGGGAAAACTTGTCATCGATGAAGTTGGGGATGAGATCGAGAGTTCGACACCCCGACGGGAGAGGATGAAGAGCCAGTCGTGGATGCGGCCTACGTAGATCTTGTTAAGTCGTCTTGCATAGAAGCGTCAGACACGGCCAGGGTAGCGAAAGAGAATGCCATATACAGCGTTCAACCCCTTTGATGCACTCTTGTCGCCTTTGGTGCTCGGGAAGTAGAGGTCAAGGGATGGGAGAGCCTCCCATCGGTGTCACCAGTTGCGGAAGAGCATTTATGTGCGTATGGCGTCGCGTAGGCCAAGGCGACTAAGGAT
The DNA here is from genome assembly GCA_910589765.1 of Avena atlantica. Classification (NCBI taxonomy): domain Eukaryota; kingdom Viridiplantae; phylum Streptophyta; class Magnoliopsida; order Poales; family Poaceae; genus Avena; species Avena atlantica. Next base: position 462,421,830 of record OU342736.1, read on the forward strand.
TTCATCAAGAATTTCCCTGGGCAAGGAGATTCAGGGCGTCTGCCCACCATAGTGACCTTAGTCGTCCGACACTTCCTATAAGGGCGGCATGGTGGCAACATTTCTATTGAGGTCAGGGAAACAATTCTATGGTGGTCAAGCGGCGACACCGTTCTAGGGTTTTGTTTTTGGGCAGAGCACTGCTTTGCGGTGATTTGGAAATGTGAGCTCTTTTTATCATGGTGGGATTTGGTGTGTGATGAAGCGATCTCTATTTGTACGACAGAAAAAATCAAGATGGCGACCCAAGGGCTGGTATGTGTGTATGTGCACGAGGCATTTATATGTTTGGGAGGGGAGGTTCTACCATGTTCTCCTTTTTTGTGGATCAATATTTTTATTTCTTTATGTTATAATAGTGCAGCCAAACTCTCGTGTATAGAAAAAAGCACTAGCATAATATAGCAAACCACAGGTTAATTATAAATGTGAATTTACGAGGTACTCAATATATTATTCAAAAGTAAATACATGATACGGATAATTTCTGAATGAATTTTTTTACCGCCCACTAGTGGAAATAGAGTCTCTAGTCCCGGTCCGTAAGGGCCTTTAGTCCCAGTTTTGGAACCGGGATTGGGCAATCATGACTAGAGGCCCATCACTAGACTCGGCCCAGTTACCATCCAGGACTAGTGGATGTCCACGTGGCTGCCCGGCGCGCTCAGGGTGCCCCCACTAGTCCTGGTTGGTGTTAAGAACCGGGACTAGTGGGTCTCTGTCGCGGCAGCATTTTACGCCTTTTATCTACCGCGGTAGAGCATTACCTTGGACTAGTGGTTCTCTGTCGCGACAACATTTTGTGCCCTTTCTCTGCCGCGGCAGAGATTTCATTTTTTTATTTACTTACTTTTTATTTTAACATAGTTTTTGAATATTTCTACACCACCACACTTATATCGTACATATTCGTGCATATATAAGATAACTTGTATTACAATATCGAGCATACAAATATATATAATTTACATAGTTACATGGAGATCACAAAATACCAGGACTAGAGCCCGTCTATTCGATTACATGGAGATCAGTAGCGCCTATTAACACTAAATTCTCCGGCATCGTCTACGATCTCTTTGAAAATAAATCCCGCCAGCTCCTCCGTAATTGGTAGTACGCGTTGCTCTGGTAGTAGTTGATCCCTCATTCTCTCGAACTATATATAAGAAAAAGAAGATCAATATGAATATCAATCATGATAACAAAAGGTGAGGGCAATAAAATGATGGTATGAATGCATTGCTTACGTCGACTTTATAATCATTGTGTTCGGTGGTAAACGTGCGAATGAACTCGCAAACGTAGAATTCACATAGATTCGACCCCTGTGGCTGCCTCACGCACTTTACGAGAATAGAATTCAATCAAAATAATAATCTAGCATCATTATTATATTGAAACAAGAAGTAAAGAGATGCGCGGACATATCACGTGCTACTTATCGAGACCACCTTAAACGCCAGCTTCTCACTAAATACACCCGTAACCTCGCGCTTGAACCGGATCCAAACCCTGCCCGGCGAAGAAAATGAATGAATGAGTTATTCATTACCTAATATCTCAGGAAATCAATGAAAGATACCGATATAGCGCGAAACTTACTTCTAGAGCATGTCCTGCATGCTGCGGAAATCTTCCAGGTTTCTCTTTTATGGGTCCATGACATCAACTCTTCCCTTATCAAGTTGAATGTCTAGCAGAACCCAGTGGAAGCTGCAAACATTTATATATACATCAGCAACTCATCAGTTACACTTAGCATCTACTAATCAAAAGTGAATGTGTACAACAGAGTAAGATCCTCACCTGAAACTGTAAGGAAACAGTATGTGGTCAGAGAAATTTTGCTCCATTAGAAACCTTAAAATGTTTTCCTCCGTCTCCTCGGGGTTATCTGTTAGCTTGGTTATATGCACTTTATCTGGGTCAGTGAACCCAATATTATAGATTCTTTTTCTTTTACATTCCAGTATCTTCATTCTGCATAATAAGGATAATTACATGTTCTGAATTGAACAATGAAAAACTGAACATGTAGACAATGAATTCAACAACTTATAGACAATAGCAGCTGAGGATGGATTTGTCCAGGGCGTCGAGATGACATAAGTAGAACAGTTCTAGAAACTCAATATGGACCTCTTCGTTTATGAAGTAGTACTCATGTGGGATTTTGGCTATGATCATTATTCTCCCCTGCTTTATGACCGCCGAGTACCATTGATGGAGATTCCGCATTTGTGTTGGCAGTTCTTTCAACCTCTCTTTGCTGACCAAATCCTCACCTGCGACATATCTAAATAGTTTGAAAATTTTCCTGTGGAATGGGACAATATATTTCTCCAACCTTGATGCTCTCAATATTTTCAATGGAATTCAGGCAATAGCTTCTAACAACCTTCTAGGGGAAATAAACAGTATGCTCTTTGTCATCAATATTGAATGTTACTTTTCCTTGATTACAATTAATGACAGCACCTACAGTATTAAGAAAAGGTCTCCCAAGAATAATAGACATATTATCATCTTCAGGCATTTCAAGCACAACAAAATCAGTCAAAACCAAGCAATTATGAGCCACTTAAACAGTAACATCCTCAGATATACCAACAGGAGCAGTAGTTGACTTACACTACTGGAAAAACCATCTTCGGTTCGATCAGAACAAGCCCAGCAGTCCCGGCCTGGCACACAGCCCGCGACTAGTGGGAGCACTAGTCCCGGGCCGTGAGGCCTCTAACAGCTAGAAACGGCCGTAGTGACTAGTCCCGGGCCGTACCAGGTCATTAGTCCCGGTCTGTAATACGGCCCGGGACTAATAACCTGGAGCAGGCCAGCTGGTCCTTTCGTGGACTATTAGTCCTGGGTCGTATCACGGCCCGGGACTAGTTGTCAACGACTATATAATCTGCTTCCTGTCCTGCTGTCCTAAAGCATATGGTGGCCATTTTTCGCAAAGAAGCAAGAGAGTTCATGCCATTTTTTTCTCAAGATTTGTCAAGATTTAGTTTGCAACACCTAAATCCAAAGCTTTAAAAGGTTAGAACTTCATTCTTTCATCTGTTATTGCTACTTTAGCTCTATAATGCTCTAGAAGTATAGAGATATGGATCAAATGCATGCATGCTCTAGAAGTAGCTAGAAGGATTTTGATATATATATATGTGTAACAAATTTTGATTAGGCACATAGTTACTGAAAATTGAAATGTGTAATTTTAGAGTTTCAGAGCTTAGAATGGAATGAGGTTTTCACTGATAGAACAATAATAAAAAACTCCACATTTATCATGTTGATTGGTTTCTGCAATTCACAAATTGGTGCATGTGAATTTTTAAAAATTCAAAATTAATACTCTAGAAGCTCTCAATATAACTTGTAGTAGTTTTATCATGTTGTGTAATGGTTTTTGATATACTTTTACTATAATGCAGATGGTCCGGGAATGGATGTATGGTACTGACCGACGCTCTGGCGAGTTCATTAATGGCGTGCATGAATTCATCCGTGTTGCTGATGCAAACAAGTGCAATGGTTTTGTATTATGTCCATGTAATGGATGTAGGGATCAGAAGGATTACTCTCACTCAAAAACCCTTCACAGCCACCTGTTGAAGTCCGGCTTCATGCCCAGTTATAATTGTTGGACCAAGCACGAAGAGAGAGGGGTTATAATGGAAGACAATGAAGAAGAGGAGGAGGATGACAAATATCATGGTTTCCCTGAGTACGGAGATACTTCCATGGGGGATGCTGAAGGGGAGGATGAAGAAGAGACACATGATGAACCCGCTGATGATCTTGGTCAGACCATTGCCGATGCACGAAGAGATTGTGAAACTGAAAAGGATAGGGAGAAGTTCAATCACATGTTAGAGGATCACAAAAAGTTGTTGTACCCAAATTGCGAAAATGGTCTGAAAAAGCTGGGCAGCACACTAGAATTGATGCGATGGAAGGCTGAGTGTGCTATACCTGACTCCTCATTTGAAAAGTTGCTGAAAATGATGAAGAATATGCTTCCAAAAGATAACATATTGCCCGCCAGTACGTACGAAGCAAAGAAGGTTGTCTGCCCTCTAGGTTTAGAGGTTTCTAAGATACATGCATGCCCTAATGACTACATCCTCTACCGCGGTGAGGAGTATGAGAATTTGGATGCATGCCCGGTATGCACTTCACTTCGGTATAAGATTAGACGAGATGACCCTGGTGACGTTGAGGGCGAGCCCCCCCCCTCTGGAAGAGGGTTCCTGCGAAGGTGATGTGGTATGATCCTATAATACCACGGTTGAAACGCTTATTCAGAAACAAAGAGCACACCAAGTTGTTGCGATGACATAAAGAGGAACATAAGTCAGACGGGATGTTGAGACACCCCGCTAATGGGTCGCAATGCAGAAAAATCTATAGAAAGTACCCGGACTTTGCAGATGACGCAATGAGTTTAAGGTTTGGTCTAAGTACAGATGGCATGAATCCCTTTGGGGAGCAGAGCTCCAGTCACAGCACCTGGCCCGTGACTCTATGCATCTATAACCTTCCTCCTTGGTTGTGCATGAAGCAGAAGTTCATTATGATGCCAGTGTTGATCCAAGGTCCGAAGCAACCCGGCAACGACATTGATGTGTACCTAAGGCCATTAGTGGAAGAACTTTTACAGTTGTGGCACGGACCCAGGATACGCGTGTGGGATGAGCACAAGCAGGAAGAATTTAACCTCCAAGCATTGCTTTTCATAAAAATCAATGATTGGTCAGCTCTTAGTAACCTTTCAGGACAGTCAAACAAGGGATACAATGCATGCACACACTGTTTAGATGAGACTGAAAGTATATATTTGGAACATTGTAAGAAGAATGTATACAATGAGCATCGTCGATTTCTTTTGGCCAAGCATCCCTTAAGAAAGAAAGGCAAGCATTTCAACAGTCTGGCATGTCACCATACAAATCCTAAGGAGCGTACTAGTGCTGATATATTTGATATGGTCAAAGATTTGGATCAACTGGTAACCTTTGGAAAGGGTCCTGGAGGAAAATCTGTTCCGAAGGACGCTGAAGGACACGCACCCATGTGGAAGAAGAAATCTATATTTTGGGAGCTACCATATTGGAAATTCTTAGAGGTCCGCTCTTCAATCGATGTGATGCATGTGACGAAGAATCTTTGCGTGAACCTGCTAGGATTCTTGGGCGTGTATGGGAAGACAAAAGATACACCGGAAGAACGAAAGGACCATCAACGTATGAAAGACCCAGATGGCCTACATCCAGAATGGTTTCAAGGTTATGCCAGCTACGCTCTTACCAAACAAGAGAAGGAAATATTGTATGAATGTCTAAGCAGTATTAAGGTCCCGCCTGACTTCTCGTCGAATATAAAGGGAATAATAAATATGGCAGAAAAAAGTTCCAAAACCTAAAGTCTCATGACTGCCACGTGATTATGACGCAAATGCTTCCGATTGCATTGAGGGGGCTTCTACCAGATAATGTTCGAGTACCCATTGTGAAGCTATGTGCATTTCTCATGCAATTTATCAGAAGATAATCAATCCTGAAGATCTACCACGGGTACAGAATGATGTGGTCCAATGTCTTGTCAGTTTTGAGTTGGTGTTCCCACCATCCTTCAATATTATGACGCACCTGCTGGTTCACCTAGTCGAAGAGATTTCCATTCTCGGTCCTGTATTTATACACAATATGTTTCCCTTTGAGAGGTTCATGGGAATCTTAAAGAAATATGTTCGTAACCGTGCTAGGCCAGAAGGAAGCATCTCCAAGGGCTATGGAACAGAGGAGGTCATTGAATTTTTTGTTGACTTCGTTCCTGACCTTAAGCCGATTGGTCTTCCTCAATCGCGGTATGAGGGGAGACTGAGTGGAAAGGGTATTCTAGGAAGGAAATCAATAATATGTAGGGACGGACATTCTTACACCGAAGCACATTACATCGTTCTACAGAATTCTATCTTGGCAGCCCCATATATCGAGGAACACAAGAAAATCTTACGCTCCAACAACCCTGGAAAGCATGACTCTTGGATTAGAGATGAACAAATGAAGAGTTTCGGCGGTTGGTTGCAACATCTCATCAAAAACAACACTCTTGGAGATCATCTATACTTGTTGTCTAGGTCACCATCTTCGACTATATCAACTTTCCAAGGGTACGAGATAAATAGGTATACATTTTACACGATAGCCCAAGATAAAAAGAGCACCAACCAAAACAGTGGTGTCCGCTTTGATGCAACATACAACAATGGGTCAAAGACCACACATTATGGTTACATAGAGGAGATATGGGAACTTGACTATGGACCTACTTTTAAGGTCCCCTTGTTTCGGTGCAAATGGGTCAAGCTGACAGGAGGAGGGGTTGAGATAGACAAGAAATACGGAATGACATCGTTGGATCTCAACAATCTTGGGTATTTAGACGAACCATTCGTCCTAGCCAATGATGTGGCTCAGGTTTTCTATGTGAAGGACATGTCTACCAAACCTAGAAAAAGAAAAAATATGAAAAAGAATACATTAGACGATGAGCCAAAGCGCCACATAGTTCTTTCAGGAAAAAGAAACATCGTGGGAGTGGAGGTCAAGACAGACATGTCAGAAGATTGTGATAAGTTTCATGAAATTGCGCCCTTCGCGGTGAAGGATGACCCAAGCATCATGTTAATGAATGAAGATGCTCCATGGAAACGACGGGATCAGAAAGGATCAGACGCGAAGAAATGATATGTAATAATTGTAACATTTTATGAGTGAAGATGCTCCATGCATGTGTCCATTTTTATAGTGTTGTCTGCAAACAATCTTGAGTGTGTTAGTCCCGTTTTGTGGCTGGACCGGGACTAAAGGATGACCTTTAGTCCCGATTCATACTTACCATTAAGATATGATCTCCAAACGCGTGAGGTCACATATTAGGGAGTGCCTCTATGACCAGTTTCTCGGAGATGCCGGAGGACTGGGCTCCGTCGGCATCTCCCTGAAATTGGCCGTAGTGGTTTTCCTGCTCTCGAAAACCATCTTGCAGCTTGTAACTTCTCTAACTAGATCAATACGCCTGGGATCTAACTAATTTCACATATTAGGGAGTGCCTCTATGACCAGTTTCTCGGAGATGCCGGAGGACTGGGCTCCGTCGGCATCTCCCTGAAACTGGCCGTAGTGGTGTCCCTGCTCTCGAAAACCATCTTGCAGATGCCTCAAACTGGCTGGAGGACTGGACTCACAAGGATGCCTATTTATAGTACAAGCAGCTTGGCATAATGTCGACACTCACCACATAATGTCGACACTCACCCCTATTATTAGTGCTGACTCATGTTTAGTCCCGGTTGTGTCTCCAACCGGGCCTAAAGGTTCATCTTTAGTCCCGGTTGGTGACACCATCCGAAACAAGGTACAAGCCGCACGACATAATGTCGACACTCACCCCTATTATTAGTGTTGCTTGGCCCAGTCTGCCGCAATCCCTTCAGTCGCGGTTGGTTTCTCCAACCGGGACTAAAGATGAACCCTCTCTTTATTAGGTAACACTCAAGACATTTATTAATATTAAAAACCGGGACAAACCGGACTAGCTAACACTCAGGACTAAAGCCGCCCCCTTTAGTCATAATCATGCCTAGTCCTATAGTACGCAGCTTCAGGGTCTTCTTCGTCATCGTCATCATCATCGTCATCGTCACCTGCCACTCCAGGGATCCTTATCCCATATTATTTGTTTTATTTGGATTATTATAATAAAAGATATGATTTTCCAAAGTTTTTATATTTGATTTGAATAAAAAAAGAAAATTTACAAATGAAATAATTTATCAATGATGCAAACAGATAAATGGATATTATATTAAGATTATTTATATTTTTCTGATAATAATAGACATATTATTTGTTTTATTTGGATTATTATAATAAAAGATATGATTTTCCAAAGTTTTTATATTTGATTTGAATAAAAAAAGAAAATTTACAAATGAAATAATTTATAAATGATGCAAACAGATAAATGGATATTATATTAAGATTCTTTATATTTTTTGATAATAGTAGACATATTATTTGTTTTATTTGGATTATTATAATAAAAGATATGATTTTCCAAAGTTTTTATATTTGATTTGAATAAAAAAAGAAAATTTACAAATGAAATAATTTATAAATTATGCAAATAGATAAATAGATATTATATTAAGATTCTTTATATTTTTTAATAATAATAGACATATTATTTGTTTTATTTGGATTATTATAATAAAAGATATGATTTTCCAAAGTTTTTATATTAGTTTTGAATTAAAAAAAATTTACAAAAAAACAATTAGTCGTGGGTCGTGGCTGGACCCGGGTCTAAAAGGTTCCTGCGCGCGCGAAAACGAAGCGGCCGAAAAAACCCTATAGTCCCGGGACGTGGCTTAACCCGCGACTAAAGGGGGGGTCTTTAGTCACGGGTTAAGCCACGGCCCGGGACTAAAGACCCTTTAGTCCCTTCCCGTGGCTTAGCCCGGGACTAAAGGGGTGGCCACTATATATTTCGCGCGCCAGGGCAGGTGCTGCCCAGCACTTGGCATTCTCGACGCAGCGAAGATGAAGCACGCCCATATCAAAGACGACGTAGGGGAGGTGCTGTCCTCCGTCGTCGTGCCACTCCACTCCGCCGCTGCCGTGCCGCTCCGCCACTGCCGCTCCGCCGTGCCTTGACGTGCCGCCACGCGACACTGGCCGCCTCTCCGCCACGCGCCGCCGCCTCGCCGCCTCGCTGCTGTCTCGCCGCCCCTCGTCGGTGAGCTCGATCGAGAGGCCGCGCGCGCGGGTGTTTTTTTTATAGTTTTTTGTTATAGTTAGGTTTATTATAATTAGGATTATAATAATTAAGATTTAGTTATTAGGATTAGTATTAGGATTATTATAATTAGGATTATTAGGGTTTTTTGTTATAGTTTTTTATAGTTTTTTATAATTAGGATTATAATTAGGATTATTATAATTAAGATTTAGTTATTAGGATTAGTATTAGGAATATTATAATTAGGTTTATTAGGGTTTTTTGTTATAGTTTGTTTCTATAGTTTTTTTATATTAGCATTTTTTGTTTTAGTATTAGGATTATTGTTTTAATTAAAATATTAGAATTAGGATTAGGATTATTGTTTTAGTTATTTTTTGTTTTATTTATTAGGATTATATTGTTTTATTAGGGTTATTTTTTTGTTTTAGTTATTATGATTATTGTTTTAGCACAAATAATATTAGGATTATTATAATTAGGATTATATTGTTTTAGTTATTAGGATTATTGTTTTTTCTAACCTATTTAACTCTCTTTTTGTTATAGATAATTAAGTCATGGATCCATCCGAAGATCCTGGTCGCATCTGTGAAGGTTTTCTTCAGGGCATGATAAGAGGTGAAATTCCTCTTAATATTACTACCGGCGCCGAAGATATTTTGCTCGAGGAAGATATATCCTCATATTTGAATCCATCTAGTGATGGACTAGAGGAACACTACAAGAAATGTGTCAACTTGTGACCTTCTCGTAGTGACGGGAAATGAAATCGTCATAGATTTATGACGATTTCGCACAAGATGGTCGTAGGCTATTTGGAGAGGTCAAAATCCTGTAGAATTACGACGTTTTTGTTAGAATCGTCACAATTTCATCTGATGAAATCGTCATAATCTACACTGTATATATTTGATCCTTATTTGTAGTCGATTATGACCAATTTAAAACGTCATATTGTCTAAAATAAAATAAATTAATTGAACTCATTGGCCACATCAGCAGTTATGCTTACGTGGCATGTCCATGTGTCTATAGTCAAACAGCGGGAAACCAATTTGAGAAGAGCAGCGCGCGGGCAAACCCTAACCCTAAAACATTTCCCCTCGCCCCACATCCCCACGCACGCACCCTAGCGCCGCCCCTTCCCTTTCTCTCCCAGCGCCGCCCCTGCCCTTCCTCTGCTAGCGCCGGTTGCGGCCCCTCCCACCCCAGACCCCCTCCTCTTGCTCGATGCGCACCACCACGACATGGATGTCAGTTCTCCCATCCGCACCAACCTCCGGCCACCCCCCGCTGGCGGAAACCCTAGCCCGGAATCACCGGCGCCCCTCCTAGCGGCAAGACCCCGAACCCCACGATTCCATCCTCCCAGTGCCGCATTCTCTCTGGAGTTCCCCTTTCCTCCCACCTCCGCCGCCGACCTTGGTCCCGGCCGATTCCAGCCACTCCGTGCGATGCAGACCACCTTCCCTGAACCCCCTCCTCCACCCTCTCCATTCCACCATATGAATCCACCAAAATTTACCTCCAATCGAAACCCTAGACCCAGACCCCGGCTATACAGTTCGTGGATTCGAAGCCCCGCCATCGCCACCTGGTAGAGCACGTCGGCAGCAACTCGTGGGCGGAGCCATGGATCTCTGGATCTCTGGCTAGGGTTCGCGTGGACGCTATGCAGGACCTGCACAACATCCGCAATGTCAATCAGCCCAAGACCTACAACCCTCTTCCCGCACACGTAAATTTCTTCCTCACCCCCTTCTCTCTGAATCCCCATACCCATATCTCCTTCTAACTCCTATATCTTTCCACCATAGGGACGGCCACCAACCAGGGCGCCGCCAGATCTCCTCGTCCACAACCAGGGCACCGCCAGATCCCCTCGTCCTGGTCATGCAGCAACCAGATCTGCTTATCCCCAACAAGCCCACGCCAGATGAGCTCCTCCCTGACAACACGACGTGTGTGTGGTGGCCGACAAGGAAGCGCCATATCCAGGTATGATAGTGTTCTGGACTCTTAGGCGTGCTTCACTTTCTATTGGATCTTGGTTGACCTCTGCTTTCTCGTGTATGTTTTCTTGCTTCTATATGCAACAGACAGAGCTTGAATGCGCCACAGAACGAGAGCAATGAGCGGCATGGTTGGGGGAGACCAACCTCGTCCAGCCTAGAGGACAGGGCATGCTGCCGTTCGGCATGGCCCTAGTGGACGAGCTCCGGGATTGGGGCGGTGTCTCCAGCCGTCGTGGCTCTAGGGAGCTGAGCCGAGATCATATTGTCGGGTAACCACTTAATTCTAAAACCTTATTAGATTTTTTTAGTTAAGTTGGGGTTTGTGGACCTTAATTCTGAAATCTTGTCCAACACTTCAATACTGAAACATGCGGAACTGCATCCCACTCATGTACCAGGAACACATAAGCAGTATAGTTGTGGTGACCGAGAAGTGAAATTTCATGACGTCATGTTCAGTTGTAGCTTTGCTTGTCCTGCTCTTTGGTGAAATAAGACAACCTTACTTAAACGACCATAATAAGCAACCATCTGATTTTTTTTGAATGGTCAATGGTGGCATTTCTGCTACCAAGTTAGATAGGAGTGTCTTGATATGCTTGAGTTTCTGTTTGTGCAGAGTGCAGACACATGTTCCATCACTATTATTCATGCCCCAAGAAAGCTGGTAATACTATGCTAGATTAGTTGTCTATAATGTTGATTGTGTCTTACTTCGTATTCTCTAAGTTCGATTGTGCTTTAGTGCGTATTTGATCATCTCTCAACATCATATTAATTTGTGCCTTGCATGTTAATTAAGAAACTTCTGATTGCCAACATGTGATTGTGTAGACATGAAGAGTAGTAGAGTTTCTTTCGAAATGTGAAGAGGAATAGAGTTGAATCAATTTACAAATTAATTTTGAATCTTCATTTACTTAAGGCAAGCAATAGTTGATAGATTGGAAAATAAATTGGAATAAAGGTCACCTACAATGATGTTATTAAATCAGAAGAAAGTCTAATTTGAAAATTAAGCTAATATATAACACTTCTTATATTATGATGTTTTATTTTCACGTTGTTTCTACTACAAAACAACAAACATTCATTTAGGTGCATGTCAGGGAAAAAAATAACTCATGTACAATCGTTATCCTCTTCACCCCCATCATGGTGAAATCCTAGCTCCGTCCCTGATAGTACTAGCTAGTACAATCTCAGTCTTATGATATGCAAGAAGATATAAATTTACATGCTTCCTAAAGACTGCACACTCATTTGTATTCATAATACATTATTTAATTAACACGTGACATTCACAAGATACAGGCAACACCTTTCAGTGCAGTAGTACATAGCATGCCAAGGTTGTTTTGTCTGCACACATCAGTGTCTATAATCTTTTGCACTTACTTCTTATAGGTGTGTCTGGTCACATCTTCTTGTATCGAGTCACTGATTTTTTCCAGCTTATCTTCCATTAGCTTTAACTTCACATAGTCAATGTTGGAGTCTAGATTCTTGATCTTAGTTGTGCCTGAGAAATCATAGAGAATATTTGTTAGTGATTAGATGCTAGTGTATTGAAACAAACATTTGTGTGTCCATCTTATGTTTATCCCGTCTATGTTTTTCACTTGCTAATGTAATGTATATTCTGCTCCAAGAAATGTGTGCTTGCCCTTACCTGCAAATCCTTTGTCGCTGCAAATGGAATCTGCACCAACTTATTCATGGTTTTTTCTGCTTTCAGCACATCTTCTCTTTGCTCTTGATGCAAAAGTCACTCAAGACTAGTCCGCCAAAACCCATGGCAGTTTCAATGAGGGACGTGAATCCTGCATTTCAAGGAGCTGGTCAAAAGGAGTATCCTTCACTTCCTCACCAGCTTATTCTTATATTGTTCTGTTGTACGAATATCATATATCGCTCATTACTACCACACACAAAATTGTTCCTGTATACCGAGTAGGAAACTTTTAGTAAACATAGTCCAGGCACATTTCTGTTACTAAATAGTAGTAGTATAAATGCCTCATTAACCATGTATATAATTTCATGGCCAGCTTCTTAGCTCTAATGGTAGTTGCCTCACCTATCTTATTACTGTGTTTCATGTATTGCTTGTTCTTTTTGACTGTTCTACTATGATCACTGAAGTAGTTTACTTCATAGAGTTTGTGTTCACTTCTTGAAATTGACTGCTTAAATGATATCACACAAAGATACTGTAGTAGTTTACTTCATAGAGTTTGTTTAATGTGGCATCTTCTTATTTTTACTGTTGTATTTCAAACATCCTGGACACATGGCTATGATAGAAGAAGTTTACTTCATAGAGTTTGTTTAATGTGGCATCTTAGTAGAGTTTGTTATATGAGACATGGCTATGATAGAAGAAGTGTTTATCTACTCTTGTGTCATCGGGATAACTGTGATACTCGTGAGATAAATGTCCCCACGTCTCTAGATCTGCCGGCTAGGTCTTCAAGTCTTCAATGTCTAATCATCTTGATGATCTCCATGGTCTAGATAAGCCCTTGGTTCCTCCCTTTTCTCCTCTTCAAAAGTTCATGGTCTAATCATGTTCTGTTTACTTGCATTATGTGTTTTCTTCATAGAACTTGTTAAGAAAGCTACTAACATAAAACTAATAGAGTCACATGGTTGCTACTGTTACATTGTTTGTGATTAGAATGAATAAGAAATGGAGTCACGGAAAACTTGCCTTTAATTCATACCGTACTTAGTAAACATAGAACATATTATTCTTTCTTGCTGTTGCTCATATGTTTATATGTTAACAGTGGCTCAAGTATGTAAAGTTGTAAACATATCTTAATAAATCTGGCTACCATAGTTTATAGTGGTTATGAATCTGAAATTTCTTAAGGTCATTCTACTTTACTATCCAAAAGCACACAGTTTTGTACACCTACGTTGTTAGACATTGTTAGTCAACTTGACTATCCATAGAAGCCATACGTTCCTAGTCCCCCATGTGCACTTCGTTTTTCTTAATCACGACTCTCCTCAATTATCCAATCACCACATAATATACTCCATTATTAGTCAAGTATGATCCTCGATTAATTGTTTACTTAGCCTTGTCCTTCTATATTTAGCCTTATACTACTATATATCCTGATTAATTCCTTATAGTCAATTAGCTGGAAGCCTGGAACCATAAGTCCATAACTAGCATGTCGCCATGTAGGGTGCAGGTTCATGGCTGCACTGTAGGTACCACCTGATGATGTCCATAGTGGCACTGCCGCTGCTGAGCCTGCCATTCACGTTCGCTGGGGTGGTCGACCGGGATGATCTGCCTTGTCGTGGGCGTTGTGATCACCTTCTACTCACAATCTCATCTCCCGTGTCCTGGAGCACCAAGTGCAGCAAGGCTGTCGCCATCTCCGCTTCACGGACATGGCCACTGACATACTAGGTTGGTACTACCATACTAACTGAACAAATTCATCTTGCTAAATTACACAAGTTCTAGTTTACAGTAGGCTATGATTGCATGGACAACCATATGGATAACGGTCCATGTAAACCACTTCCATGGTCAACAAATTGATCAACCAACTATTCTAATGGAGCCTTATATCATAAATACCAGCTGTAGTTAAATGTTAGGAGTATATAAATACATTGTATAGTTATTTTATTTAAGTAATACATTGTACTTGTAAACTGGGCTTTGAGCATATGTTGTTACCATTATACCATCTCATAGTAGAGTTTAATTCAGTATTGATGATTGTGTTAAAGAGCCAGGACATAACTTGTATAATTTGTGCAGATGCTTGGTGAAAGCTTGTACCCACCTGTTGATCGGCTGGATCATGATCTTGCTGCTAAGGTTTTACTGGAATGCTTGTTGAGATGGACCAGGCATGTTCTTCATCTTATTGAGTCTGACTGATGCTTTGAAGGCCAAGGTGACAGAAGCTATGGAGCTATTATCCGTAGTGCCTAGAAGCTGATCAGCCCAAAACTGTGCTTGGAGTTTGGTTAAATATTGAGATGGACCAGACAAATTATTGAGTCGCCTGATGCTCAGCTGATCATCTTGCCGCTCTCTCCCTGAGAGATCGCTTTGTACCTGCTTAGTAAGAGCGTGTGTTCTCTTATTTTTATATGTGCTTGGTGTTTGAAATGCATCTTAACTGTGTTGATTATCAACATATGAGACTTATGTTTGGTTAAATGTTGCGATTGTAATTTGATTTCTTTGTGGATTATTTGTTTTGTTTGTCCGTTATACCAGTGAAATAGATCGTATTTGGGCTCTAAACAAATTCTGATTCGGAACAGTGTACCATTCAGAAAAAAATAATATAAAGACGAATAAAGGAAAAAAATGTACTGTGAATAGGCCGAAGCCCAAAACTTAGAAGCACCGAAAATGGCCAAAGCCCAATGATTAAATGGATTACAAAAGGCCTAGGACTAAAAGACAAGCATTGCAAAGGCCAAGGTCTAGTTAATAAAAGGCTGAAATTATTTGGGCTTGGCCCATGTAGACCATCAAAATGGACTGGGCTGATTTCTTGCCACGTCGGATTGGCCACGTAGGATCTGATCTGGCGAGGCCAATTTAGCCATGACGATATTGGATCGTCATAATTTTTATGACGATCTAATATCGTCACAAACGGTTATGACGATTTTACCAAAATCGTCGTTATAGTTCATTTGCGACGCCCAGCTTTCGACGATTTCATTTTCGTCATAGAATCGTCATAGATGAACTACCGTGACGATTTAGTGACGAAAATGGAGGGTCATAGAAGCCCAGATTCCTTGTAGTGGAAAACCTAATGTACTAAGGGGAATACAAGATGGACGAAGGGCAAACAAATAACAACAATAATGATGGCCCCTCGACAGGATCCGGCGAGGTACATATATATATATATATATAAAATCTCGTGTTACCTCTATTCATCAACTGATCTAGATATATATTAATCACTCTCTCTTCTTCTTTTATCCCACCGGATCGAAGCAATCGATAGCTCGAACGAAACAAGGGCCGAATAAAAAGTTGGATGGTAATCAGAGGTTCACCATCGAGGAAATAGATGATGATGGTGAACCGATTGCTCCAGAGAAGCACCGGAGGATGTTTATAAATCAATGCGGGGTGCTTGTTAGGGACAACCTGCCGATCACCATCCAAGAATGGAATAAGTCAAAGAAAGTCGGTGAAGAATCCAACAGCTATGTCACCGATGATGCCAAAGATGACCTTTGGCAGAAGCTCATAGCGCATTTCATAGTACCTCCAGAGTATGAGGAATTTGAGGTAGATGGTATTACCCCAAGGCCGGGTGGGCTTGAAAATAGAGCGAAAGTCAAGGAGTGGGCACTGAGCAAGATGGCTGAACTATACCGGAACCACAAGAAAAGTTTATACGCAAAATATGTCGCGAAAAAAAAACTCCAGACTTCAAAGGAGTAAACGATAAGTTGAGAGAACAGTGGCCCGATTTTGTACAGTACAAGCAATCTGATAAAGCAAAGGCAAAGTCGGCAAAGAATGCGTTAAATGCTGCCAACAAGAAATACCATCATAAAATGGGGACAGGTGGCTACAAGAGTGCCATCCCTAAGTGGGAAACTATGGAGAAGCAAATGAGGGCTAGAGGCTTCACTCCTGGTACAGATGGATGGCCCGAGAGGTCAAAGCACTGGTGGTACGGGCACGGGGGATCCTTGGACCCAGAAACAGTGAAGACATTATTTCATGATAAAATTCTAAAACCCTCCCAAGACCTTATTCAAGCAATGAACGATGCTCAATTGGGATTGTTCCGTCCCGAGAGAGAGAACGACGAGCTGACACGCGCCCTAGGGAATCCTGAAAAGGAAGGAAGAACACGAGGCAAAGGCGCCGGTGTCTCGTGGAAGAAAGGGTTTCCTCAGTACGATGCCAGTTACAGAAGCCGTCAGAGAAAGAAGGACCGGGAGGAAGACCGGATCTCCAGGGTAGAGCAGGACCTAGCTGATCTGAAGAACCTCATGCATGAAATTAGCCAAAGGCCACCATCGTCAACTCACCCGCGGTCTAATGATCCTGCATTGGATCTTAGCCAACGGAGAAGTAGCGTGGCTTCCACGGAGGTCAGTGCTGATGATCAAGCACTGCTGGATGATGCACCGGCTCCTCACTACCCCGTGGATGATGTCAGAGAGATGGCACAATGTGAGCTACATCATCCAATGAACAACCTGTCCTTCAAGGTGGCGATCGGCACTGCTTTACCTTGTCTACCTGGAGCACTCCACCATTCACTTCCGATTCCACCAGGCTATGCTCGTGTCACAGTGGATGACATAGTGGAGGATTTTGCGGAACTAGAGATTGATATCGCTACACCTGAATGCCTTACGAAACTAGGAGATGTCAAGAACAACATAATTCTATGGAATAAGAAGTACATCAAGTTTCCAGGCTCGGCGCCAAGGCCACCAACTCCAAGGAATCGAAATCCACCCCGCATCGAATATCGTCAACCTCCAAGTCCACCCCAACCCGATTATCGCCAACCTCCAAGTCCACCCCAACCCGATTATCGCCAACCTCCAAGTCCACCCCGCCCCGCTGACGATCGCCGCAGCAGGAGTACATCAACTCGATATCCGCCTCCACCTCCGTGCAATACTACTACCTCGTCGAAGAAACGGAAGTTCGACGGTCCCCCACGCACCACATCGAAGAAAGGTCAAACGCCGAAGATAGTCGATATCCCGCTGGCTCTTCCAAAGAGACCTTATGACAAGACCGATGAGGAAACTAACGCGGATGTGGCTGCCCAAGTTAAGGCGCATTTTGCACCCAAAAAGCCTGAGCCAAAGCCGGTATATAATGAAAAAACCAAAATGTGGGCTAAGTCCTTTCTTGAGCAACCATCCCAGATATCGATGAATCTGGAATCATACTATGACTGGGAGATTATTAAGCAAGCACAGAAGAAAAAATCACAAGGGAAAAAAGCAGGAAGCAAGTTGCCCAGCTCGGAGCACAGAAGAATCAACCTGTCGCCCCGCTCAGTCATTTCAGACCTCGACAAGGCCTTCAGAGCTGAAATGGATATGGACATGCAAATAATGGACCCTAGAGCCCGTAATAATGTTGCACTTATGGGAATCACTGTATCGCAGGCCAAAGCACTTGCTAATGAAGAAAATATGTCTCTTGGTCAATATTTAGGCTATGAAGATACGCCAGTGGGTCAGATAGTACGGCAGTATGTCCAAGGGGAGCCTCTAGTCAGTAATGAGGAGCTCGTGCGTCTATCCACAGATATGCGAAATCTGCATTAATGGTACATGTCGCAAGCAGAAAAAAAGCATCATAAAGATTGGTTTTCGGTGGACGTTAGAAAGGAGCATCACTTCAAACCATACTCGATACAGGTTCAAATGACTGAACTGTTTCAGTTATACAACCAATGCGCCCTCGACAAATCTATCATTGGTTGCTACTGTCTGTAAGTTATTTATTTCTATAATTAAGTTTGTAGCTTTAGCTCGTTCATTGCATTTAATATATTATCCTAACTATATATCCTTTTGTATGATGATATTATATTCGCAGAATGAAGATGCTTGAATGCAAAAGAGCTAGAAGATACGACATTGGGTTCATTGACCCATATATCATTAATGAATATACGTTAAAGAATCACCCCAAAGACGTGGAGGAAGACCTGTGCAGGTTCTTAACCGAGCACAATTTTGTTAAGGAAATACTATTTCCTTACAACTTCAAGTGAGTGTTTATATCTTGTACACATTTTATTTTTGCTTACTGGATGAGCTATGCATGTATGCTTATGTAAATGTCCGCAGATTCCACTAGATCTTGCTAAACATTCAAGTTGACAACTCCCTAGTTGAAGTCCACGACTCATTAAGTTGGGACCAAGAGCAATGGAGCGACATGAAAGCAATGCTCCATAAGTAATTTCAATCATTATCGCATTATATCGTCCTCTTTCATTCATTTCCTGATATCAAGTAACTAATAACTCCTTTGTTCATTTTCTTTGCCGAGCAGGTGGACACGGTTCAGACAGAAAATACCAGGTCCATTCAAAGAGGAGTTAACTTATAAAATGGTGAAGAGTTTATAGCAGCCACGGGGAACTCATTTATGTGGATACTACGTCTGCGAGTACATCCGCGAGTTGACCAGTGAGCGGAAAGTTGACTCACATTATATTTATGATTTGCGGGAGAAACTAGAGCCAGACCAGCGCATAAGAGCAATTCAAGAGGAGCTGGCGGGATTTATGATGAAGGAAGTCCTTGATGTACATGGAGATCATTATGCGGATGACGTCGAACTTGATTTGCCTTAGTCATCTTCATGTAGCTGATATGATATATTCATCAATGACCATGTAATTTCAAAACATTTCTTCCTTTTGATATGATTGATTATATGTATGCTTGCAAGGGATCAATTAATTATATAAATGCAACGACGTGTAGTGTGTATGTATACTGAAATATATGTTTGTTATAGTGGTGTTACAGCCCGGGACTAGAGGGTTTCCGCCCCCCACGGCGTTGAAACAGCCACGTGGCGGTTATCAGTCATGGGTCGTTGCGAGCCGGGACTAGAGAGGGGGGCCTCTAGTCCCGTTTTCGCAGTCCCGGGCCCAAAACTGGGACTAGGGCCCGTTGCGGCCCGGGACTACAGCCCTTTTTTCCACCAGTGTTATCAGCCATTTGTAAAGATATATCAGTTGGTATCAACTTTTCTAGCTGGAGTCTCTTGTAGAGAGACAAAGGCATAACACTAACTCCAGCTCCCAAGTCACATAAAGCGGTTCTAACATAATTGTTCTTAATAGAGCAAGGAATAGTTTGTATACCTGGATCACCAAGTTTCTTTGGAACCTTACCATTGAAGGAGTAATTAGCAAGCAAAGTAGAAATCTCCTCATTAGGAATCTTCCGTTTATTAGAGACAATATGCTTCATATACTTCGAATAAGGAGGAAATTTAATAGCATCAGTCAAAGGAATTTGCAAAAATAAAGGTTTCATCCACTCACAAAACTTGTTGTAGTGTTCTTCCTCCTTTGACTTTTGTTTCTTACGTGGAAAAGGCATAGGTTTATGCACCCAAGGTTCTCTCTCTTTACCATGTTTATTAGCAATAAAATCTTCCTTTGTGTACCTAGTATTCTTAGTGTGCTTCTCAGGTTCTTCCTCAACTTCCTCCTTATCAGGAGCCTCATTTTTATTACCACTCTCAGTTTCAGCATCAGAGACAGATATACTATTAGGATCTACAGCAGGTTCAGCGGTTCCTCAACTATCTTATGTTTCTTTTTCTTTCTCTTACAAGGACTATCACTACTCTCAGCTTGCTGAGAGTCCTGCTCAATTCCTTTAGGGCGTCCTTCGGGATATAAACGATCTTGAGTAGCTATACCACTCCTAGTTCTAATTCCATAAGCATGTTTATTTCCTGAGGCATTCACTAGCATATCCTTTTGTACCTTAGAAAGTTGATCAAGTTGGGTTTAAACCATTTGATAGTGTTTACAAATCATTTTAATATCATTAGAAGTTCTTTCCACAATATCTTTCAACTCATGGATAGCTCTAGAGTTTTCCAATAAATGATTCTGAAGTTGTTTATTAAAATTACCTTGTTTAACAATAAATGTGTCAAGTTCCTCTAAGCATTGATCAAGAGGCTTACCATAAGGAATATCACCTTCATTAAAGTGGAGAGAGTGTACCTCAATAGTAGATGAGTGGGGAATTGGCTTACATAATTCTTCTATAAAAGGTAGATTCTTCACATCTTCAGTTCTAATACCTTTCTCCTTTAGACACTTCTTAGCTTCTTTTATCACTTCCTCATTTAATGCAATAACTCCTCTCTTTTTTGGTGTTGGTGTTGGAACTGGTTCAGGCACAACTGGTTTAGGAGTAATAGGCTCAGGTGTATTTAGCTCAGTTGAAGTCCAATCATCATAATTCTTGCTTATCTTAGCCATTAATTCTTCAACATCTGTAGGAGTTCTTTTCCTGAAAACACAATCAGCAAAGCTATCTAGGTATGTCCTAGAATCATCAGTTAGTCCATTATAATAAATATCAAGAAGCTCATTCTTAGGCAATGGACATCCAGGATGTGCATGAATCAAGGCACAGAACCTTGTCCATGACTCAGGAAATTTCTCTTCTTCTCCCTGTTTAAAATCAAAAAGTCTCTGCAAAGCAGCATGTCTAGCACTAGGAGGAAAATATTTCTGGAAGAAAGAAGCAATCAAGCAATCAGGGCTATCAATGGAACTAGGAGGTAATCTATTAAACCAAGCCCTAGCTTCTCCTTTTAGTGAAAAATGTAAGATCTTAGTAACAAAGTACTTGTGCATCTTAAAATCATCAGAGAACAAAGCACTCATAGTAGAAAGCTCATTCATATGAGCCACAACACTCTCATTTTCAGTCCCACAAAAAGGTTCTTTCTAAATAAGATAAATCAAGAGAGAAATCATAATATTTATCTTTAATATCTATGGGAGAGGTGGCAAACTTAGGATCAGAGGACAGTTTAGGCATAATGGTGTGTCTAGCAAGGAGACTCTTAATAGCACTAGTACCATGTGTGTTTCAGCACTCTTCAACAAATTCATCAGTGAACTCAATGTAACCATCATTAATATCATAACTTTCTCGAGACTCGGGTGAGCTAATAGGGGTAACAGTGTCTTCACTAGGAGTTTCAGTATTTCCTAGACTAGCCATAGTAGCATCTAGGAAAGGACCTAATGAACCACTCGCATCAAGCACAGTAGAAGTAACATCATGAGCATCGAAAGCAGTTTCAGATTCAGCAGTAGTAGCAGTGTGTGTAGCATGAGTATGTGGTGGTGGTGTGACAAGCTTACTTATAACAGATGGTGAATCAAGAGCAACAGAGGTGTTTAGGACTATACCTCTTCTTGTAGTGGATGGTAAAATAGGGAACTTTCCATCATTAGACTTACCCATGATGAACGGAGTAGCAGTGAACAATAATAGATCCAAGTGAACTTACAAATAAAGCTATGCTCCTCGGCAACGGCGCCAGAAAATAGTCTTGATGACCCACAAGCGTAGGGGACCGCAACAGTCTTCACGGGTACTATTTCCCAATTTATTGATTTGACACAAGGGGAGCCAAAGAATACTTGCAAGCCTTAACAATTGAGTTGTCAGTTCAGCTGCACCTAGAAATAGTTCTTGCTCACAGAAGTTTATCAGTAGCAACAGTTTGTACTAGCAACATCAAAGCAATAGCAGCAGTAAAACAGGAGAAATAGTAACAGTAACGGTAACAGTGAGATTCGAGTGAAGTAGGCATAGTGATGGATGGACGGGCATTGCATGGACGAGTCTAAACATGTAACTCCAAGATCTAGGGAATTATAGATAAATAATAACAAGCATCCAAGTACTAAAAAATCCTAGGCATGTGCTCCAAATATATTCATACATGCTCGCAATGAGAAGTTGCACAACATCTTCTGTCTAGCCAACCCGTGGCAGCGGGGCCTCTAGGGAACTACTGTCAATTAAGGTGCTCCTTTTAATCGAGCACCAGAGCAAAGCATTAACACTCCATGAACACATGTGATCCTCACACCACAGCCATCCCCTCCGGTTGTCCCAATTATTATCACTTTGAGGCCTTTGGATTCGGACAATGATATGTGTACACAACTTGCAGATAAGACCACAAACAATACTATCATAATGATTCAATAATAAGTTCAGATCTGAGATCATGGCACTCGGGCCCTAGTGACAAGCATTAAGCACAACAAGTTGCAACAAAGTCAAATAGCACTAACAGAGATACTAGGCACTATGCCCTAACTTATCTTATTCGATTACATGATAGAACTCATCTAATCCCTACCATTCCCAAGACTACGGCGGGGGATTACTCACCCATGGATGAGGGAAACATTGATAGTTGATGGAGATGCGTTGGTGATGACGATGGCGATGATTCTCTCCAAATTACCCGTCCCGGCAGGGTGCCAGAACGGAGTTTCTGGATCTGAATCTTGGTTTCTGGTGGAGGCGGCGGAGCGGAACTCTTTCTGGAAAACTATCGAACCCCCCTCGGTTTTTATGTCGAAAGGCAACTTATAGGCGCAGAGGGAGTCCGAGGGGGTGCCTGCACCCCCTAGGCGCGGGGCAGGGCCCACCCGCGCCTGGCAGGGGTGTGGGCCCCCCGGGCTCCTTCTCCGTCTCATCTTCTGGCTCCGTGGGTCTTCTGGTGAAATAAAAAAATTAGCATATTTTCCAAGATTTTTCTTGATAGTTGATTTTTTGCACAAAAACAAGACACCAAGGTGATTATGCTAAAAACAGCGTCAGTCCGTATTAGTTGTATCCAAATCATACAAGTTTAGAGGAGAAACAATAGCAAAAGTGTTCGAGAAAGTAGATACGTTTTGCACGTATCACCGGCCAACGCCGAATAGGAAGGAGGTTATCCTTTTTATGGTTGACCCTCCTTCGATCAATGTCACCACTTCAAAGACGAGCATACTTATAGCACATTCGGGGACAACACTAGAGGAAAAAGGGCCATCCGTTCGCCACCCCTGGGAGCATTAGTCCCGGTTGCACCACCAACCGGGACTAATGCTGGCACGCGTCCCGGTTGGAGCGGGCACGGGGCCAGGGGGCATGGGTCCCGGTTGGTAAGGGGGCATGCGTCCCGGTTGGAGCCAGCAACCGGGACTAAAGGTGCGTGCCACGCCACGTGGCTGTGGCCAAACCTTTAGTCCCGGTTGGTGGCTCCAACCGGGACTAAAGACCCCTTGCCCTCTATAAATGCAACGCCCCGGCCCCCTATGCCTCCACTCTGTTTTTTCGAATGGTGTAAGGTGTGAGGGTGTGTGCTAGTTTTTTCTCATGCATGCATTGAAGGTGTTTGTTGAAATGTTTGAGTGTTAGTCCCATTTTGTGGCTGGAGCGGGAGTGCCTCTATGACCAGTTTCTCGGAGATGCCGGTCGACTGGGCTCCGTCGGCATCTCCCTGAAACTGGCCGCAGTGGTGTCCCTGCTCTCGAAAACCATCTTGCATCTTGTAACTTCACTAACTAGATCAATACGCCTCGGAGCTAACTAATTTCACATATTAGGGAGTGCCTCTATGACCAGTTTCTCGGAGATGCCGGAGGACTGGGCTCCGTCGGCATCTCCCTGAAACTGGCCGCAGTGGTGTCCCTGCTCTCGAAAACCATCTTGCAGCTTGTAACTTCACTAACTAGATCAATACGCCTCGGAGCTAACTAATTTCACATATTAGGGAGTGCCTCTATGACCAGTTTCTCGGAGATGCCGGAGGACTGGGCTCCGTCGGCATCTCCCTGAAACTGGCCGCAGTGGTGTCCCTGCTCTCGAAAACCATCTTGCAGCTTGTAACTTCACTAACTAGATCAATACGCCTAGGAGCTAACTAATTTCACATATTAGGGAGTGCCTCTATGACCAGTTTCTCGGAGATGCCGGAGGACTGGGCTCCGTCGGCATCTCCCTGAAACTGGCCGCAGTGGTGTCCCTGCTCTCGAAAACCATCTTGGAGATGCCTCAAACTGGCTGGAGGACTGGACTCACAAGGATGCATATTTATAGTACAAGCAGCTCGGCATAATGTCGACACTCACGACATAATGTCGACACTCACCCCTATTATTAGTCCCTATTATTAGTGTTGTCTGGCCCACTCTGCCGCAATCCCTTTAGTCCCGGTTTGTGACTACATCCGGGACTAAATGTGTGCCGAACAATGATCATGTTTCGCAAAATACCAGACTTGGTATATTGATCATGTTTCGAAAAAACCTTCACAAAATGACCTATCATGTTCGAGGTTTCATGGCTTTCGGTCCAAATGACCGATGTTATGTGCTGAATCACGGCATAGTTTGTGATGTTGTGCCCATATTATGCATGTGTGTGGACATTGGTATGTAGAACAATGTTGCAGGAGGAAGTTTTCCTTTTTGTCGCACGGAAAATCCCTTTTCCATTTTCCGAGCGCAAAAAACGGGTCGTTTTGTGAAGTAACCACCAAAATGCCGTTTCAGAATGCTACCGTTCTATTTTCCTAAAATACTAGACCACCTTACATGGACTATATCCCAACCGGTACATCTCAAACCTTTTGGTCCATCCCGGGTAAAAAGGACAAATGTCTGCCGAATCGGTAGGAAGTGGGTCCGGTTTGTACTATAGGTACATGATCTATCGCCCGTGATTTTTTGAAAAAATCATTTTTAGACTCGCAATATGTGGTTTCTTCAGAGATCCAATGCAAGTTCTAACGATGCCCGTCCCCTATCTTCATGCACACCGGTTCGACCATAGTTAGAAATTCAGATAATTCAAAACGGGCATAATAAATTCAAAAAAAACCCGAACAATGAAAATCCTTCGCGTGGTGTCATATTATGTTACATAGTTGAAAGGAAAAATACCAGACTTGGTATATTGATCATGTTTCGAAAAAACCTTCACAAAATGACCTATCATGTTCGAGGTTTCATGGCTTTCGGTCCAAATGACCGATGTTATGTGCTGAATCACGGCATAGTTTGTGATGTTGTGCCCATATTATGCATGTGTGTGGACATTGGTATGTAGAACAATGTTGCAGGAGGAAGTTTTCCTTTTTGTCGCACGGAAAATCCCTTTTCCATTTTCCGAGCGCAAAAAACAGGTCGTTTTGTGAAGTAACCACCAAAATGCCGTTTCAGAATGCTACCGTCCTATTTTCCTAAAATACTAGACCACCTTACATGGACTATATCCCAACCGGTACATCTCAAACCTTTTCGTCCATCTCGGGTAAAAAGGACAAATGTCTGCCGAATCGGTAGGAAGTGGGTCCGGTTTGTACTACAGGTACATGATCTATCGCCCGTGATTTTTTGAAAAAATCATTTTTAGACTCGCAATATGTGGTTTCTTCAGAGATCCAATGCAAGTTCTAACGATGCCCGTCCCCTATCTTCATGCACACCGGTTCGACCATAGTTAGAAATTCAGATAATTCAAAACGGGCATAATAAATTCAAAAAAAAACCGAACAATGAAAATCCTTCGCGTGGTGTCATATTATGTTACATAGTTGAAAGGAAAATACCAGACTTGGTATATTGATCATGTTTCGAAAAAACCTTCACAAAATGACCTATCATGTTCGAGGTTTCATGGCTTTCGGTCCAAATGACCGATGTTATGTGCTGAATCACGGCATAGTTTGTGATGTTGTGACCATATTATGCATGTGTGTGGACATTGGTATGTAGAACAATGTTGCAGGAGGAAGTTTTCCTTTTTGTCGCACGGAAAATCCCTTTTCCATTTTCCGAGCGCAAAAAACGGGTCGTTTTGTGAAGTAACCACCAAAATGCCGTTTCAGAATGCTACCGTCCTATTTTCCTAAAATACTAGACCACCTTACATGGACTATATCCCAACCGGTACATCTCAAACATTTTCGTCCATCCCGGGTAAAAAGGACAAATGTCTGCCGAATCGGTAGGAAGTGGGTCCGGTTTGTACTACAGGTACATGATCTATCGCCCGTGATTTTATGAAAAAATCATTTTTAGACTCGCAATATGTGGTTTCTTCAGAGATCCAATGCAAGTTCTAACGATGCCCGTACCCTATCTTCATGCACACCGGTTCGACCATAGTTAGAAATTCAGATAATTCAAAACGGGCATAATAAATTCAAAAAAAACCCGAACAATGAAAATCCTTCGCGTGGTGTCATATTATGTTACATAGTTGAAAGGAAAAATACCAGACTTGGTATATTGATCATGTTTCGAAAAAACCTTCACAAAATGACCTATCATGTTCGAGGTTTCATGGCTTTCGGTCCAAATGACCGATGTTATGTGCTGAATCACGGCATAGTTTGTGATGTTGTGACCATATTATGCATGTGTGTGGACATTGGTATGTAGAACAATGTTGCAGGAGGAAGTTTTCCTTTTTGTCGCACGGAAAATCCCTTTTCCATTTTCTGAGCGCAAAAAACGGGTCGTTTTGTGAAGTAACCACCAAAATGCCGTTTCAGAATGCTACCGTCCTATTTTCCTAAAATACTAGACCACCTTACATGGACTATATCCCAACCGGTACATCTCAAACCTTTTCGTCCATCCCGGGTAAAAAGGACAAATGTCTGCCGAATCGGCAGGAAGTGGGTCCGGTTTGTACTACAGGTACATGATCTATCGCCCGTGATTTTTTGAAAAAATCATTTTTAGACTCGCAATATGTGGTTTCTTCAGAGATCCAATGCAAGTTCTAACGATGCCCGTCCCCTATCTTCATGCACACCGGTTCGACCATAGTTAGAAATTCAGATAATTCAAAACGGGCATAATAAATTCAAAAAAAACCGGCATATAAATTCAAAATCCAAACACTTCTTATGTTTAAAGTTTTTCTAAATTCCAAATTGATATTAAAAAAATATAAGTTAATTCATTTTTAATTGTAAATGGTTCATATTTTAAATGGTTACATTAATTATTTTTTTAAAACAGAAAATGTTTTTGAATTATTTATTTAAATCCAAACACTTTTTATGTTTAAATTTTTTCTAAATTCCAAATTAATATTCAAAAATATAAGTTAATTCATTTTAAAAGGTTACATTAATTATTTTTAAAAATAGAATATGTTTTTGAATTATTTATTCAAATCCATACACTTCTTATATTTAAAGTTTTTCTAAATTCCAAATTAATATTCAAAAATATAAGTTAATTCATTTTAAAAGGTTACATTAATTATTTTTTAAAAATAGAATATGTTTTTGAATTATTTATTCAAAATCCAAACACTTCTTATGTTTAAAGTTTTTCCAAATTCCAAATTGATATTAAAAAAATATAAGTTAATTCATTTTTAATTGTAAATGGTTCATATTTTAAATGGTTACATTAATTATTTTTTAAAACAGAAAATGTTTTTGAATTATTTATTTAAATCCAAACACTTTTTATGTTTAAATTTTTTCTAAATTCCAAATTAATATTCAAAAATATAAGTTAATTCATTTTAAAAGGTTACATTAATTATTTTTTTAAAATAGAATATGTTTTTGAATTATTTATTCAAATCCATACACTTCTTATATTTAAAGTTTTTCTAAATTCCAAATTAATATTCAAAAATATAAGTTAATTCATTTTAAAAGGTTACATTAATTATTTTTTAAAAATAGAATATGTTTTTGAATTATTTATTCAAATCCATACACTTCTTATATTTAAAGTTTTTCTAAATTCCAAATTGATATTAAAAAAATATAAGTTAATTCATTTTTAATTGTAAATGGTTCATATTTTAAATGGTTACATTAATTATTTTTCAAAACAGAAAATGGTTTCGAATTATTTATTCAAATCCAAACACTTTTTATGTTTAAAGTTTTTCTAAATTCCAAATTAATTATCATTTAAAAAACATTACAAATTTAAACCCCAAAATAAAAAAAAAGGCGGGAACAGAGAGAAAATAACTGAAAAAATTTGAAAACAGGGGAATACGTCCCGGTTGGAGCCACCAACCGGGACGGAAGAGTCCCCTGCGCGCGCGCCCCTTCACCTGCTGAAAATTGGACTATAGGTCCCGGTTGGTGGCTCCAACCGGGACGTATGCCCTTTTAGTCCCGGTTGGAGCCACCAACCGGGACGTATACTCCCTCCCCTTTATAACTTCTCTTCTTCTCTTCTCTGCTTCTCTGTTTCATTGACCACGCCGCCAGGCTGCCCGCGCCCTCTGTCGTCGTCAACGCCTCCGCCTCCGGCCGCCACCGCCGCGCGCTCCCCGTAGCGGCTCCTCCTCCGGCCGCCACCGCCGCGCGCTCCGTAGCGGCTCCTCCTCCGGCCGCACCTCCTCCGGCCGCACCTCCTCCGGCCTCCGCTCCTCCGGCCACACCTCCTCTCCTCCGGCCGCACCTCCTCCGGCCTCCGCTCCTCCGGCCACACCTCCTCTCCTCCGGCCGCACCTCCTCCGGCCTCTCCCCTGTCCCCTTCCTCGGGTATGTCTCCCGGCCCGCGCGCCCTTCCCGCTCTCACTCTCCCCAAATTTCCGCAAATTTGTAGTATTAGATTGATTGGTGTTTGTAATGTAGATTGATTGGTGTTTGTAATGTAGATTGATATTGTTGTGTTGAAAGAATTTGCAATATATGTGAGTGATATTGTTGTGTTGAAAGAATTTTGCTAGTTTGCTTGTCGTAATTATGTCTAATAGTTATTCTAATAATTATGTAATTTGTCACAATTTGTTGGATAATGCATTTGATAATGGATTCTTTGGTATTTTTTGCTATTAATATAGATGGCTTACGCAAAGTTCTTCATGTGCATCACGTTGGGTATGTTGTGCAATCGAATTGTGGTGTTCAGATTGTGGACGTGGCAAATACTATAATATTTTTTCCCGACTAGTCCTAGTCTTAGACGGCGGTCGGCGGCTCGGGAAAAGGGGATGTCACGAACCGGGACTAAAGGCCCTTTAGTTATAACCGTGCCTCCTCTTCTTCTTCCCTTCCCCACTCACTTCTCTGCCTCTGCCCGCGCCCTCGGAACCCTAACAGGTGATTCCGGAGTTCCTTGAGTTAGGGTTTGCGCCCCTCGGAACCCCGATTAACTTGTCGAGAATGCTTTAGGGTTACATTCCAATGCACATTAACTTGTCGTATCATCATCATTGCTTGAGCATTGCATCGATGCCATGTGTTGATTGTTTCCCTTTCTTTCCGGTGATTTGGTTCTTCTCGGTAGAATACGATATCGAGATTAAGATTGAAGACCGAGATCAAGACCATAGATAGATCGAAGACCTTTTGTAGCCTTATACTCATGTTCCCCTCTCATAGCCTTAGGGTTTAGGATTTCTCTTCATTTTTATTATTGTGTATGTATATATTAGGGTTTCACCTTCGATCCGGAAAATATTCGTTAGCCGCTTTGACTTATTCGTAACTTTCTCCTTTAGCCGCTTTGACTTATTCGTTTTTCCACCTATGCAGAAAATATGGACCCACACGTCAGAGACGAAGAAAAGGAAGAGTTGATCCAAGGTGTGATCCGTGGGGAAGATAATTTAGACGTATCAACGTTTCTGAACAACTCCGGTGAGGGTGATCCTCTTTTTACCGGAGTAGACAACTTGTTTGAGGTTGAAGGTGTTGCCTTCCGCGAGGGAGAAGGCGATGCCTTGTGTAACCGAGAAGACGACCGCTCCGGCGAGGTGCATGTAATATAAATCAATTCATTAATTAATCATTTGCTATCTATATAGAAATAGTAACGACGATCTTTCTTCTTTTAGCCCTCCGGATCGAAGGAATCTACTGAAAAGAGCAGACGAGGCCCAACCAAAAAGTTGCAAGACCATGAGAGGTTTAGGATCGAAGATGTCGCTGAAGACGGCAGACCGACAGCTCCCGAAGTTGTCGCAACCAAATTTGTGGCACAATGCGGAGTAATCGTTAGGGACTTAATCCCGATCACCATTAGAAATTGGAATAGGCCTGCTAAAGCGGATGAAGAGGGAACATTTTTATTTGTCCCTAACCACGCCAAAGATTTACTGTGGAAGAGGCTCATGGTTAATTTCAAACTACCGAAGATAGAGCTGGATCCAAATGCGGAGGATCCAGTTGAGGACGCCTTACAACATGGGAGAGCCATGGAGGCTAAGGTCAGGGAGTGGGCTTTGAAGAAGATGGCCCAGTGTTTCACCAACTGGAAGAAAAGATTGCACCTTGACTATGTCGTGAAAAAGAAGACTCCCGATTTCAAGAATATTCAGTTTGAGAAGATAAAACCATTCTGGGATGAGTTTGTGGAATACAAGAAATCAGAAAAAGCTAAGAAAATGTCTGAAACGAATAAGGTGAATGCTGCTAAGAAGAAGTATCACCATACTATGGGGCAAGGTGGCTACAAGGTTGGCATTCCTAAGTGGGAGAAACTTGAGCAGGAACTGCGTGATAAAAATATCACCCCAGAGACAGACGATTGGGTAGAACGTGCAAGGAATTGGTTTTACGGGCATGGGGGCACGTTGAACTCGGAAGGGAGGTGTATATATAACATACGACATAAAGAAGACCCCTTGCCAATCGAGAGGATGAGAAAAGCAGTAAAGGCTGTTAAAGATGGGGACTTCATTCCCGATAGAGAGAATGATGAGCTCACACTCGCCCTTGGAAATAAGGAACATGATGGACGAACACGAGGCACAATAGGCTCCCAATCATGGAGGACTGGGTTTCCCGAAGAGAGGAAGAAATATCCTGATAGAAGCCGTCAGAGGAGTAAGGACAGGGAGGCAGTTGAAGCAGAAAGTCAGAAAGAGCGAATGCGTTTAATTGAAGAACGATTAAAGCAACAACAAGATGAAATTAACTCACTTAAAGAGCAAAGTACTACCGGCCCATCTCAGCAGCACACTGCATTCGATGCTACCGGCCTATCGAATAATCGAAAAAGCAGTGTGGCTTCCACCGAGGTCCCGGGTGATGACAATGGCGATGCCGATGATGCACCGACGATGGCTCCTGTTGGCTACCCAGTGGATGATATCACAGAGATGACACACTGCGAGCTACATGTCAAAGTTGTGAACATATCAATGAAGGTGGCGGTCGGCTATGCCTTACCAATTGGACCCACACCAACTTACCACAGTCGTCCGGTTCCAGAGGGCTACGCTGTTGTCGGCGTGGATGAAATCATGCCCACCTTTGAGGTTTTGGATCTTCACTACCCTGCTGGTGAAGGGGATGTGACTGTGCTGGGTGACGCAAAAAACGTCACCATTCTATGGCCGAAGGATTGTATCGTGCTTCGAAATCACACGCCAAGGCCATCTTCGCCGCCGCCTCACCCGTCTCCAGCGAGGTCGTCGCCGCCGCGGCAGCCGTCTTCGTCGCCTCACCCGGCTCCGTCGCCTCACCCGTCTCCGGTGCAGCCATCACCGCGGGAGCCATCGCCGGCGCCTCAGGATAAAAAGCGTAAGCGTACCGCTACTGTGCGTCGTAAGCGATCGCCGAAACGTAAACAAGAGCCTCTTCCAAAAGTACCAACTGTTCCTCCCAAGAGAGCTTATGACTGTACTGAAGAGGAGACTGCGGCGATCGTTGATGCGGAAACGACAGCGTTTTTCGCTAAGCTGAGGCGGCCGAAAGAGCCAGAGTTCCCCAGCACCAAAGAAGAAAAAGCCAAAGTGTTGAAAATGCTAAAGACTCTTCATCAACCCGAGCCAAAGCTGTCATCATACTATGAGCGTTCTATTCTCAAGTCACATGCGGCACAAAAAGCCTCGAAGAGCAGTACTGATGCAAGCGGGAAATCTGTTGCCCAGCTCGGAGAACAAGCAAAACATACTTGCGCCCCTCTCAAGGTGATTTCTCAAACCAATGTGGGGTCGAGCAAATATGGGGTCGAAGAGCAGTATGATCCAGAGGTAGTTGCACAATACGGAGAAGCTGCCGCTGCTCAAGGTATGAGTATTGCCCAGTACTTATCCCAGTTAGAGTTCTTCCCCGTGAGTGAAGTAGCATACCAATACCAGTACGGAAAACCTCTCGTCAAACCTGAGGAGGTAAACAATCTTTCAACAAAAATGCGAAGATTGCATAACTGGTACATGCATGCCACAAGTGCCGGGGCTAACTGGATAGTGCTGAGGGTTACAAAAAAGCATCATGGGAAAGATAAGGATGACATGATATCCATTGAATTTGATGAACTATTTCAATTATTCAATCAAGACGCCTTGGACAAATCGATCATGAGTGCCTATTGTCTGTAAGTACTAATTCTGTAATTAATTTAGTCTCCATCTATATTATTTTGTTTATTGCATGTATATAATCATACTTTAATATGCAGAATGAAGATTCTCGAATGCAGCAGAGGACAAATCTATGACATTGGCTTCATTGACCCATATTGGGTTCATGAAGCTAATCTCAAAATAAGCCCCCAGGATATGGAGGATAATATAGTACACGCGTTAAGGTTTCAAGAAACCAAAAGGGAAATACTATTTCCTTACAACTTCCAGTGAGTGTTATTGTCTTGTATACACTTTCTATTTCGCTTACTCGATGTTAAGTATATAATTGATAAGTTCTGCATTCGCAGGTATCACTATATTCTGTTAATCATTCAACTTGACAAAGGGCGTGTACTAGTCATGGACTCGAAACATAAACCCCTTGAGACGTGGAAGGACATGCAGATACTTCTCCAGCGGTAATTCTAATCATTACGACACTATATCGGCAACGTTCGTGAATTTTATGATATCAAGTACTTAATAACTTATTTTATTCGTTTTCTACGCCGGGCAGCGCTTGGAAACGGTTCACCAAGAAGGCTAGGGGTGTTTGGAAAGAGGAGCTTACATTTCAACCACTAGATGGAAGCACCACTAGCTATATCCGCGCATCTCTTTGATTCTAGTTTTGATACAGTTATTATCATGCTTGATTATTATTTTGATTGAACTCTGTTGTCGTAAAGTGCCTGACGCAGGGACCAGGTAACAATCTATGTGGATACTATGTATGCGAGTTCATCCGGCAGACGTGCGATGAGAAGGGCAGAAATTTAGAGCAACTCCACGTATGTAAACAATTTCTATAGTTTTTAATTACAATCAAATTGTGTTTAGTTTCATATTCATATAGGCTGACTCCTTTTTTAAATCAGATCGAACGTCTACGGGACGGTCTTCTGCCAAAGGATCACATACGAGCAATACAGGAGGAATTGGCGGGATTCTTGGATGCAGAAGTCCTAGACCCAAAAGGAGAATACTATTCGGCTGTGTATAGACAATAGGGATTGTAAAAATAGCAACTTTCAAGGGATTGTAAAATGTTGTCATGATGATCTTGTGTAATATAAGGTTCCTTCATTGATAAGTGCAAAACAGTAAATAAACAATAAAACAACCTAAATGAATTCTCTGCCGTGGCACAAAAAGTGGCGAAAATGCTGCCACTGCAACAAAATGTGCCAAAATGAATTCTCTGCCGTGGCAGAGAAATGGGCCAAATCTCTGCCGCGGCAGCAGGTTATTAGTCCCGGTTCGTGTTACGAACCGGGACTAATGCTCCACCCCCCTCGCGCTCTGATGCCGCCACGTGTGCCCCCATTTGTCCCGGTTGGTGGGGCAACCGGGACTAATGGTTGGAGCTTTAGTCCCGATGCCCCCGTCCCGGTTGGGCAACCGGGACTAATGGCCCTTACCAACCGGGACGCATGGGAAGTTTTCTACCAGTGCAAGCACATGGAATTAGTTGTTATGAAGAACTTCACTTCTGATAGACAACATATATGTCGACAACAACAACGAGATGTTTTAATTCCTTGCTGCTCTTTTTATTTATGTGCTTTTTGAGAAAATGTGCTCTTTTTGCTTAAACTTTATAATAACGATTCCTTTCCGGTGATGGGGTGCATATGTCATGTTCATTTGGAGAAATGAAACATTTATATTAATTTAGAAAGTTCCAAAGTGTAACTATTCCTATGTATTGTGTTATTCTAACATTTTTGACGAGGAGTTTCATGTATATATTATCAATTGGACTAATGAACCACTTAGATAATTGTGTTGAACACTGTAGTTCTTGAAGGACACACACTATGTTTGAACTTATTAAAACTTAATTACCTCCACCACTGAATTATTAGTCTATTGAAATAAATATATCTATATCAAAACGGAAGATGCTACCATAAAAATATTTATAGACTATAATAGAAATGTTGATGCTTCCACCACATGATCCTATTGGAGGGAATACGCTCGTCACATCCGATGTCGAAGTAATTCTCTAATATCCCATGACAGTTACCCCACCATTTGGCATCCGAAGATGTTGTATGGGTGCAGTACTAAGAGTGTTTAGAGGAATTGTGTGGCATGGTTATACATTTGGTATCTAGGTAGGCATGATTTTTTTCACCCTCTAAAACGCATGTAAGGTCTTGAGTCTTGATGTAAACTATAAGAAAACATATCATGAAACACTTGTTGTTTTTACAATGGATATCAATAATGAGTACATCCATTTGGCATTATAACGAATAATTTTTAGATTGAATTATATTTTTATCCCCATTTTATATGTTTGTGACAACATTTACCCCCATTTTCTGTTTCTGCCACATTTTCACCTATGGTTGTTATATTATGTCAAGTTTTTAATTACCTCATTTAAAAAAAATCCCCTGATTTTGACCTAGCTAGTGAGTGGGTTGCCAACTCGAAAGCTTAAACTAGGTGGGCATGTCTACACAACCTATGTGACCTGGTCTGCAAACTAGGCAGAGCTATTCAGATGAGGGTGGGGTTGTGGGTCTGGCACAATATTAGTCAGGGGGTCCATGGGTTGGCCAGACACATCTAGATGTTTGACGCTTTCGAGTTGGCATCATAGTCACTAGCTATGCCATTTTAACTACTAGCCGGTCAAAATGGTAGGAAATTGTTTATCAATGTAAAACTTGACACAAAGTAACAACATGAATATGTTGAAACATGACAAACAAGATAAAATCGGATAAACATTGTCACGAATGTACTAACACGGAGTAACCCCATAGCTAAAAATTGTCTTGAGTAGTATGAAAAACCGTGAGGAAACATGAAAGCCATCGCTTTCCTAACGGAACCCTAGTGGTCATCGATAATTTTGAGTACTCCCGTCAGAAAGCATGAATTTCTGGTAGCAGCCCTACTCAATTCAAATGTTGAATGGCTTTGTATAAGCATGTGTATGAAGGAATTGCCATGTTAATTTGCTTATTAATTATCCCATCGTGTGTACATGTCTAAAATATAATGCCAAGTTTGAATTGTGTTGCGAATTAGGTAAGAAATGCAAGCCAATCCACTCCATTTGTGACATGACTGATCAATTGATGGACGCCCGCCTGTACGCAGCCAACTCTCTTTCTCAAACTCTCACCACCTCGGCCCGTATATACCCACCCCAACTCTCTTTCTCAAACTCTCACCATCCCCATATATACCCACCCAATAGGAGGCGTCCCATACACTACTCCTCGCCCGTCTCGTTCTCTCGCTCTCTTCTCCCATCGCACTGCACCGCCGCAGCGATCCCCTATCTCAGAAGATCCATCCATTTTCTTGGTCGATCTGCGAATTCGACTTTAACTTGTATGGGCGTGGAGTCTTTCCAGGTGAACATGGAAGTGGGAAAGGAAGCGTCGGACAAGGATCTGGTGGTGACCTCTAGCCTATTAGAGGAGTGCATCATGTACATGTTCTAACCACATAGAGAGACGAGGGACATGCAGTTAATATATCGTGTGTACTAATCGTTTTCTATAATGATCTATTTTCTTGCATGATGATCGATTATTGATGTACCCCTTGTATTGTGCTTATATTCTTATACTAGATTAGTAGTTCGCTTTACTTGTGGCAGTAGCATATATTAGCCTTTGTGTTAATAGGTAGAATTATGTCTTTGGCCGGTAAATCCGGTGAACACTTTGGCGTCTTTGGCATGCTTCTGCGGACGTGTGCCTTTTACATTTTCTGAACCTGAACTTACAAATTATATTCCGTCATCGATCTCAGTATTTGACCCGGGTTAATTCCGAGTGAAAATATTATGCAGTGATGTTGTGGCTCATTTTAAGACCTTAGTATAATTACAAATTGTAGATTCAATCAGCACACGAGATCATTGATTTTTGTTATGAAACAACGGATCATCTATTTGAAATATGAATTCGTATTAACTTTCCCTAGAAATAAAAACATGCAAATCAATTTGTGCATGTAGCTTCTGCCGCGACATCATCAACAACATGTGATTGTGTGTGTTGTGCATTTTTGCACTTTGAACTGACACTATATATATTTCTCCGTCTTCATAATGAAATGCAGATTAATCTTCATGATATGTTTTATATTCTCTTTTGGGCTATACTTTTGGTATATTTTTAACATTGCAAAACGAATGTTTCTTATGGTTCTAAATCTTTTGTTCACTTCATGCTTGATATACTAGTGTTGATGAAACGCTCGACAAGAACGAAAAAGATGAAGAGCTGGACTTGGAAGGAGATGATGATGTCGATGATGATGGGCTAGAGGAGGATGAAGTAGAGGAATGTGATTACCCAACAACGATGATCACATTGGAAGTGCACCGTTGTAATCGCAACAATGGCCATGGGTGGATCTACCCCGAGCTGGAAAAGCCTGGATTTTCCACATACATGCGACGCACCATCCATCACCGTGAAATATACCAAAGATTTCAGTTGAAGAAGCTGCAAGGTAGCATTGGTGGGTCTAAGGCCACTGTTGAGCTACCAAGATAGATGAAGCAACGCCAGCAGTGGTAGACCAGGAGAAGGCCTCCCGAGACACTTGGTCGTTCCAAGCGAAGCAAAGGAGGTGATCCCAATGAAGCCTCTTAATATGTCAACATCGACATCCAATAAAAGTGAGATCGACACTTTGATTGATCTTTGGAATTTACAAGTGTTAGAGGATATATATAAATCCTCCCTTTGAGTTGGGGCAGAATGGCCTCCTTCTATGTTTTTTCCTATCAGTTTTCTATGAACTGGCCACCATCATAACATTACTGCACTATCTGCAGACCATGTTAGTGTTAATCATTTATACTATTATTTTTTGTGGGATGTTGTTTCTGCATGTCATAGACGAAATCACACTGAATTGGACATCTTCACGACAAATAAAACATCCGAGGATATATATTAAAAAACATCTAAAAATTGGTT
Organism: Avena atlantica; assembly: GCA_910589765.1. Lineage (NCBI taxonomy): Eukaryota > Viridiplantae > Streptophyta > Magnoliopsida > Poales > Poaceae > Avena > Avena atlantica. The sequence continues at coordinate 462,459,583 of OU342736.1, forward strand.
TGGTGGAGTTTTTATGACTTGTGTTAGATCATCGTCTAACCAGGTTAAAACCGTGGGAGCTTTGTAAGTACAGACGACAGGTCAAGAGGTTTATAAAAGAACAATAGATTGTGGTCGGCTGGTTGAATATTTTGTTTTGTAGTGATATTTTCTAAACACGTTCTCTATTTATTTGGATTCATCGTATGTTCTTTGAAACGTAAGGTTTTCTATCAACACATATGAACATGATATTCAAATGGAGAAAGCAACAATTAAAATACAAAAAAAATTATGTTAATTTTTTGGGGTGCTTGTATATTGTTTTATGCAATAACATTTTTTTTGAAGTTAATAAATGAATTCTATTGACTGTTAAAGCAACTATATAGTAAGAATTTTCATATTAACTTGGCCTAATCGATTCCTTCCTACGTTTATTCCCTTGGTTATGAAATACTCATCGATCTTCATTCACTTAAAAATATGTTACGTTTTAGACATGAATGCATCTCCAAGATGAAATGTGATCTTTTAAATAAATATATTAAAAACTAAATCCAAAAATAATTTCCTCTATCAAATTTAATGATACAATTTTGTTCAATCCATGCTCATATTTGATTTGTTTTCCCAAGCTCCCTAAATCTTCCACCCTTCGACTTATTTGTTCTACGTTAGCTTTCACATTTATTTGTTCTACATTAGCTTTCACATGTATTAGACATGACTACGATCCATACTAGCATCTCCTTTAACTGATACACTTTTGTTTTCTTGTGTTTTTCTCATATGACATTCTTTGAATCAACGGATCCCACTACCAATTTTTCCCCTAGCCAGTCATCAAACCCCTCAATTAGAAGTGTAATATTACCACCATAATATTTTACTGATTTATACCTGCAATTTTTTTATTGGATTATGTAATTCACAAGATTGAAACAAAATAAAAATGTATAGTTTAATTACAATGAAACACCCTCTTAAGTTTTGAGCGATGATAAGTTATGGAGGTGGACAATAAATTATGCATGCTTGATTATGTCATTATATTTGTACATGTAATCCTTGTTACTTTAAAATGGTTGTGGGTCGTAAGTGCAGATTTGTTGATATGAACAATAAGATGATGTTGTAGTAGCATTACTTTGATCCGCACATATTCATAGTTTGACATACTTGTATTTACCCCATAAAGATTTAAATGGATGTCACCTGCATGGTGTCCCTGTAAAACACTAATGAACAAAACTCAAGCTGACAACATCGTGGGTATACTTATATGGCTAGAGAAGAGAACAAAACAAATACCTAGGTGGATCTAAGCAATTATAGCTTAATTCAACCTACAATTTGGAAGATCTATCTGTTGTAATCCGCTAGCATATTCAGAAAATATAATAGCTATGATTCATTAATTGAGAGCGCGTCCATGCAAATTAGAGGAGATCTTGTGTAGTGTGTCGGAGATATTACTTAATTATGTTTATCTTACACGTGCATTTGTTATTTATGCTCACTCTTTCAAAATAAATGATCTTTAGACATGGATAAATTCTTCATTCACTTCAAAATATGTGAAAATACATGAAAGGTATCAATGTATTAGTTGTTGAAATAATTAGCAGTTTTCGCATTAATTTAATCCAAGTATAAATCATGACAAAACAATTTCCAAGACTAACTAGCATACGTATAGTAGATATGCACCATACAGGCAAGTGAAAATCTAGCACATCTACGCATACTGCAATACTAGTGATCATCATAGGAAATAGCAGGAGGGCAAAGAACACGTACGAGTTTGTCGATGGTATGACCAACGGCGCAACAGAAGTGGAGCCACCACCAGCAGCAGCGTCGTCAGACATGGCGATGAAGTCGAGGGAGAGCTTGAGCAGTCGCGTCTAGACGCTCGCCAAAAACCTTATCGCCTCTCTCCCGGTGCAGGATCAGAGAGACGGGGTTCCGGAGGCCTGCTCTCCCGGACGACCGTGCACGCAGCCGGCGGGATGGAGTAGCAGAGGGCAGCGCAGAGAGATGGAACAGCGATGCGCAGGTAGGCAGATGCAATCTAATTTCTGGTAACTGCTATGGTTTACGTCTGCATGCTATATAGTGCGGGTCGGGTAGGACGTGGGGCAACAGTCCACGACCGAGTCAGTGCCAGCCCACGATATGGAAACGACCGGTTAATTAACGCATTCGTAATGACGCATTAATGACTCATAATTAATACACAATTAATTTTCCTAACGAGCAAAATAAAGCTCGGCGAGGCGAGGCGAGGCGGGCGGCATCGGAGGAGGAGTGCGTGAGGTCTTCTCTTCTTCTCACACCTTAGTGAGTGGTGCAACACTCTACTATATAAGGTGATCCAACTCTCCTTCCATTAGCAATGTGGGACTAAACTTTGGCACCACTAGCACACACATGAGCTGCTATGATAATGGGCCAAAGAGAATTTCAGAATTTGTATTTGTTATGGGCCAAAAGCCCAACATAAAATATGCCTCAAATTCTAACAATCGCCCACAAAGTCTCACTGGCACGTCACACCATTCTGTTCCAAATCGCTGTTTTGATATACCAGCATTTTTCAGTGGAGACTGTTAAGTTGAACTTCCACCTAGAGCATTAGACTACGCTCATCAACAATTGACAATGGACTAAGCCTTGAATTGCCAGTTTTGTGTAAACGAGTTTCACCTAATGTCATACTGATACTAGGCTGCCGAAGGCTACCCCTCGGGTGGATATATAAGTCACACTCCTGGCCTTTTTCATGAGCTTCCTAGAGATTACCCTATCTCATAGACTGTGACCAGCAGTCGGGCTCAAATAGGTGCGTTCTTTCAAGACTGCTCTGTAGGATAGCATCTTGGCTTATACAAGCCTATGAACACATTAAGAATAAGTCAACATGCCATACATATCGTGAGAGTAATGCATCTTCAGCGGAGTGGGTTAATAAAAGTTACTCTCCTCCAGTTAGCCACTGGCTTGTTTCCCCAGGTCCTAATTCACGGGATCTCCGATCACATAGGTTGGGTTACTACCATGGTAACTCATGTTGGTCTCAAACCCATCTCCTTTGATGCAATATCTATCATATTTCTTGATAGACCTATTGTGAAAGGATCTGCTAGATTCTTAGCTGTTTGGATATAATCCAATGCTATTACTCCGGAGTTTCTCATTTTCCTAACAGATGCCAATCTTCTCTTTATATTTCTTGATGACTTCATATTATCCTTTGAACTACTCACTTTGACGATCACAGTTTGATTGTCACAGTTCATAAGAATAGCCGGCACAGGTTTATCAACAACCGGCAAGTCAATCAAGAGTTCACGAAGCCAATCTGCTTCGACAGTAGCTGTATCTAGTGCTGTGAGTTCTGCTTCCATTGTTGACCTCGTTAAGATGGTCTGCTTGCAAGACTTCCATGAAACAGCGCCACCACCATGAGTGAATACATATCCACTTGTGGCTTTCAACTCATCAGCAACAGAAATCCAATTTGAGTCACTATACCCTTCAAGTACCGCAGGGTCTCCGGTATAGTGAATACCATAACTCGATGTACCCTTTAGATAGCGCATTACTCTCTCAAGAGCATGCCAATGATCATCTCCTGGATTGGAAACAAACCGGCTAAGTTTGCTCACAGCAAACGCGATGTTAGGCCTTATTGCGCTAGCTAAATACATTAACGAGCCAATTATCTCAGAGTATCTCAGCTGATCTCTAGTTGTTCTTTTGTTCTTTCGAAGCATATTGCTTGGATCATATGGTGTCGGTGAGGGAGTACAATCTGAGTAGCCAAAGCGACTCAACACCTTCTCCACATAGTGAGATTGCAGAAGTGTAATTCCGCCATTCTCATCTTTCAGCAGCTTAATGTTTAGAATAACATCAGCTTCTCCAAGGTCTTTCATGTCAAAACTTTGAGACAAGAAACTCTTGACATGTTCGATGACAATCATATTTGTCCCAAAAATCAGTATGTCATCAACATACAAACAAAGTATAACTCCTTTGCCCCCACCATGGCGATAGTATACACATTTGTCGGCTTCATTTACAACAAAGCCAGCAGATGTTAAAGTTTGATCAAACTTCTCATGCCATTGCTTAGGTGCTTGTTTCAGTCCATACAAAGACTTCAATAGCTTGCACACCTTGCCTTCTTGACCATTTACTACAAAACCATCTGGCTGATCCATATAAACTTCCTCATCCAACTCTCCATTAAGGAAAGATGTCTTGACGTCCATTTGATGAACGATAAGACCATGTGAGGCAGCCAATGAGAGTAGAACTCGAATAGTGGTCAATCTAGCCACAGGCGAATAAGTATCAAAGAAGTCGTCGCCATATTTTTGGGTATAACCCTTGGCAACAAGCCGAGCCTTGTACTTTTCAATCGTACCATCAGGCCTAAGCTTATTTCTGAACACCCACTTACATCCTACAGGTTTGCACCCATAAGGACGATCAGTGATCTCCCAAGTTTTGTTTGCCATGATGGAATCCATCTCGCTACGAACAACCTCTTTCCAGTAGTTTGCATCAGGGGATGCATAAGCCTCTGAAATAGAGGTGGGAGTATCATCCACGAGATAGACAATGAAATCATCACCAAAGGACTTTGCAATCCCCTGTCTCTTGTTCCTTACAGGAACTTCATTGTCTACCTCCTCAGGAATTTCATCATGTGCTCGTTCATAATATTCCATGGGAATAGCAGGTTCAGGAGTTTCAACAGATTCCTGTCTAGATGTACTAGGCATATCTTTCATCGGAAAAATATCCTCAAAGAATGTAGCATCCTTAGACTCCATAATTGTACCGACCTTCATGTCAGGTACCTTAGATTTCACCACTAGAAATTTGTATCCAACGCTATGATGAGCATAGCCAAGAAAGACACAGTCTACGGTCTTTGGTCCAAGTTTACGCTTTTTGGGAATTGGCAAATTCACCTTTGCCAAACATCCCCAAGTACGTAAGTACGAGAGTGTTAGTTTTCTCTTCTCCCATAATTCATAGGGAGAAGTTTCATTGTCTTTTGTGGGAACTTTATTCAGGACATGACATGATGTCAATATCGCCTCCCCCCACCATGCCTTGGATAAACCCGAAGTACCTAACATGGCGTTAACCAAGTCTGTTAGAGTACGGTTTTTCCTTTCGACAACTCCGTTAGATTGGGGATAATGGGGAGGCGTCCTCTCATGAATAATGCCATGTTCCGCACAAAATAAATCAAACTCATTGGAGAAATAATCTCCACCACGATCTGACCGGACTCTCTTAATCTTTCTCTCAAGTTGATTTTCAACTTCTGCCTTATAGTTTTTAAAGTTGTGTAGAGCCTCATCTTTAGTTTTCAAAAGATATACATAGCAAAATCTAGTAGAATCATCAATCAACGTCATGAAGTATTTCTTTCCACCTTTGGTCAACACACCATTCATCTCACATAGATCTGAATGTATAAGCTCTAGTGGTGCCAAGTTTCTTGCTTCCTGCACAGGCTTGTGAGGCTTGCGCGGTTGCTTAGCTTGAACACACTCTTAACATTTAGAGCCTTTGGCTAAAGTGAAACTCGGAATTATATTCATCTTAGCTAGCCGTGTCATACAACCAAAATTAATGTGACAAAGTCGTGAATGCCAAATATCGGTATCATTGCCAGGGGCACAAATATGGTTCACAACCATATTACAAAAATCTGATAGGGAAAGACGGAACAAACCGCCGCACTCATAACCTTTACCAATAAATTGTCCATACTTAGAGATGACTACTTTATTGGACTCAAATACCAACTTAAAACCTTCTTTGCAAAGAAGGGAACCACTAACGAGATTCTTATTTATTGAGGGAACATGCTGCACGTTCTTCAGCTGCACGATCTTTTCCGAAGTAAACTTCAGATCCACCGTGCCAACACCACGAACAGAAGCATGCGATCCGTTTCCCATCAAGACGGAGAGATCTCTTGTGATCTGATAAGAAGAAAACAAAGAGATATCAGCACACACATGAATATTAGCATCGATGTCGATCCACCAATCTGTAGATTGACAAATTGACAAAACAGTAGGTAAATTACCATACCCGGATGCACCCTTATCATTGTTGCTCATAGTCACGTTGACAGACTTAGAGTTCTGTCCATTTGGATTCTTCCACTAGTGGAAACGAGGCCTTTGTTGAGCCTGGAAATGGGCTTTAACACCGGTTCTTCTACGAACCAGTGTTAAAGGGGGGCCCGTACCAGCGTGGCCCGTGCAGCAAAAAGGAGCCCCCCTTTAACACCGGTTCGTGGCACGAACCAGTGTTAAAGGCCCCTGCACCAGTGGCCCGCGTAGCCCCACCTTTAACACCGGTTCATGGCTTGAACCGGTGTTAAAGGGGGGGGCTATATAAGACACCGCAGCCCACACCCCACTCTTCCATTTTTTCACTATCTCATTTTGGAGCCTAGCAAGAGGGGGTGAAGTGTGCTAGTTTTTTTTTGTATGCACAAGAGGTGTTCGGTGAAATGCCCGAGAGCTCAAAATAAGTGTTCTCGTTGCTCTTTCCTTCTCGGTCGAGGTTGGCAACTATCCTTTCATGTGTCATTGATGTACTATATATATAAATGGTCATCTCCCTATTAATTTTTGATATATACTATATATTAATGCAGATGAACCGGCAATGGATGTACGGTGACCGCCGCACTTCCGAGTACATTACGGGCCTCCAAAATTTCATCGTTGTGGCTAATGCAAACCGTGGTCACAATGGTTTTATGTGTTGTCCGTGTGTTCACTTTCAGAACAAGAAAGACTACTCAAATACCAGAACCATTCACGCCCACCTGCTTCGATCCGGTTTCATGCCCAGCTATAATTATTGGACCAAGCACGGAAAAAAAGGGGTTGTGATGGAAGACAACGAAGAAGAAGAGGATGATGACAACTATCATAATATGTATCCTGAATATGATGATACTGCAACGGGGGTAGATAATGAAGATCAAGAGGCAGCAGATGGGCCCGCTGATGACGATCTTGGTCGGGCCATTACTGATGCAAAGGAAGAATGTGAAACTGTAAAGGAGAAGGAGAAGCTGGAGCAGATGTTAAAGGATCACAAAACATTGTTGTACCCAACTTGCGAAGATGGCCACAAAAAGCTAGGTACCACACTGGATTTGCTGCAATGGAAGGCAGAGAACGGTGTGACTGACAGCGCATTTTCAAAGTTGTTGGTAAAATTGAAGAATCTTCTTCCAAGAAATAATGAGTTGCTCGATAGTACATACCAAGCAAAGAAGGTTGTCTGCCCTCTAGGATTAGACGTGCAGAAGATACATGCCTGCATTGATGACTGCATCCTCTACCGCGGTGAGAAGTACGAGAATTTGGATGCATGCCCGGTATGCACTGCACTGCGGTATAAGATCAGACGAGACGATCTTGGCGATGTTGAGGGAGAGGCCCCTAGGAAGAATATTCCTTCCAAGGTTATGTGGTATGCTCCTATAATACCACGGTTAAAACGTCTCTTTAGAAATAAAGAGCATGCCAAGTTTTTGCGATGGCACATGGAAGACCGTAAGAAAGACGCGATGTTGAGACACCCCGCTGATGGGTCACAGTGGAGAAAAGTCGAGCGAGAGTACCCAGACTTCGCACGTGACGCAAGGAACTTAAGGTTTGGTCTAAGTACAGATGGCATGAATCCTTTTGGTCAGCAGAGATGCAGTCACAGCACCTGGCATGTGACTCTATGTATCTATAACCTTCCTCCTTGGTTATGTATGAAGAGGAAGTTCATTATGATGCCAGTGCTTATCCAAGGTCCGAGGCAACCCGGAAACGACATTGATGTGTAACTAGGGCCATTAGTTGAAGAACTTTTACAGCTGTGGGCCAAACCAGGTGTACGTATGTGAGATGAGCACAAAGGGGAGCCATTTGACCTACGAGCATTGCTTTTCGTAACCATCAATGATTGGCCTGCTCTTAGTAACATTTTAGGGCAGACAAACAAGGGATACAATGCATGCACACACTGTTTAGATGAGACTGGAAGTGTATATTTGGATAAATGTAAGAAGGTTGTGTACCTAAGGTATCGTCGATTTCTTCCGAACCTGCATCCAGTAAGAAAGAAAGGCAAGCATTTAAAATGTCTGGCAGAACCCCGGAGGAAGCCTGTCCTCCGTACCGGTGAGGAGGTATTTGGTATGGTCAAGGACCTAGAAGTAATCTTTGGAAAAGGTTCTGGCAGTCTATCTGTTCCGAATGACGATGCCGGACACGCGCCCATGTGGAAGAAGCAATCTATATTTTGGGACCTACCCTATTGGAAAGTATTAGAGGTCCGCTCTTCAATCGACGTGATGCACGTGACGAAGAATGTTTGCGTGAACCTGCTAGGATTCCTAGGAGTGTATGGGAAGACAAAAGATACACCGGAAGCACGGTAGGACCAGCAACGTCTGAAAGACCCTGATACGCCTATGCATCCTGAGAACGAGAAGGGTAAACGATGCCACTTAACTCCTGCCAGCTACGCTCTTACCAAAGAAGAGAAGGAAATCTTATTTGAATGCCTGAGCAGTATCAAGGTCCCGTCTGGCTTCTCGTCGAATATAAAGGGAATAATAAATATGGCAGAGAAAAAATTCCAAAACCTGAAGTCTCATGACTGCCACATGATTATGACACAATTGCTTCCGATTGCATTGAGGGGGCTTCTACCTGAAAATGTTCGAGTACCCATTGTGAAGCTATGTGCATTCCTCAATGCAATATCTCAGAAGGTAATCGATCCAGAAAGCGTACCAGGGTTACAGACAGATGTGGCCCAATGTCTTGTCAGCTTTGAGTTGGTGTTCCCACCATCCTTCTTCAATATTATGACGCATCTCCTGGTTCACCTAGTAGAAGAGATTTCCATTCTCGGTCCTGTATTTCTACACAATATGTCCCCCTTTGAGAGGTACATGGGAGTCTTAAAGAAATATGTTCATAACCGTGCTAGGCCAGAAGGAAGCATCTCCAAGGGCTATGTAACAGAGGAGGTCATTGAGTTCTGTGTTGATTTTTTTTCCTGACCTTAAGGCGATTGGTGTTCCAGAATCACGACATGAGGGGAGACTGTGTGGAAAAGGCACCCTAGGATGTAAATCAATGATATGTAAGGATGGGCATTCTCTCAATCAAGCACACTACACGGTTTTACAAAGATCTATCTTGGTTGCCCCGTATATCAATGAACACAAGAATTTAATACGCCTCAAACACCCGGGGCAGTCTGATGAATGGATTATATGTGAACACATGGCGAGTTTTGGCGGCTGGCTGCAAAGACTTCTTACGAATAACACCACTGTTGGGGATCAGCTGTACTTGTTGGCCAGGACACCATCTTCGACTATATGTACTTTCCAAGGGTACGAGATAAATGGGAATACATTTTACATGACAGGCCAAGATAAAAAGAGCACCAACCAAAATAGTGGTGTCCTCTTTGATGCATCAGAAGACAATGGGCAAAAGACCACGTATTATGGGTTCATAGAGGAGATATGGGAACTTGACTATGGACCTAATTTTAAGGTCCCCTTGTTTCGATGCAAATGGGTCAAGCTAACAGGAGGAGGGGTTGAGGTAGACAAGAAGTACGGAATGACAATAGTGGATCTCAACAATCTTATGAAGGTAGACAAGAACTTAGACGAACCATTCGTCTTAGCCAATGATGTGCCTCAGGTTTTCTATGTGAAGGACATGTCTACCAAACCGAAAAAAAGAAAAAATAAGCAAACAGATACATCACACGATGAGCCAAAGCGTCACATAGTTCTTTCAGGGAAAAGAAACATCGTGGGAGTGGACGACAAGACAGACATGTCAGAAGATTATAATAAGTTTGATGAAATTCCGCCCTTCAAAGTGAAGACTGACCCAACCATCCTGTTAAACGGTGTTGATACTCCATGGTTACAGCTGACGCGATCATAAGATTGACTATATGTATTAATTTTGCCATTTTTGGCACACATATGTATCTCAACATGGAAATGAATGTCATATTTCTTCTGTTAATAGTATATGTATTAAATGAGCAATTTTTCTTCCTTCTATTTCCTCCCTCCATTTTTCTTCCCGCCATTATTCTTCCCGCCATTTTTTCCTGCCATTTTTCCCGCCATTTTTCTTCCCGCCATTTTTTCCCGCCACTTCTTCCCGCCAGTTCTTCCCTCCAGTTCTTCCCGCCAATTCTTCACTATATATATATATATGTGTAGGGTTGGCCTCCATTGTCATTGCACATCTCTAGACTCATATCTGCAACCTCATCACTCTTTCCCATGGCTTCCATCGTAGCACTAACCCCCAGGGAGACGAAGGCGGAGGCGCTTTGCGCCTCGAACTACCCCTGCCCGCCGGGCTACTGTGTCCCCGTCGGCTGGTTGCTGAGCGCCGGAGGCATGCTGGTTCCTCCTGTCCCTCTAGGTGTGGTGCGCCGGATGGCCATCACGAACCACTACTACTTCCAGCTCACGCCGGAGCAGCGGAGGAATCCCAGATGGCATCCCGACTATTTCCCTACTTGGAAAGCCTTCTTCGTGGATCGGTGTGAGAGGGCGCTCGCCAGGCACGAGGAGGACGGCCCACCTCCTCCGAACTTCAACGAGGCCGGCCGTCGGCTATGGTGGCACGGTTGGACTCTCTAGAGCGTCATGGCCAATGACACTGCTGCCGACTCTAACCCCCGTCTGCGCTACCCTCAAGTCCAACCCACGCGTACTCAACCTTCAAGGTTCAATTACGGCGACGCCGACGATGACAGCGATGACAGCGACGGCGAGTACGACGACTACAGTGGAGAGTATTACAGGTGTAGGCAGGAGCATGACTGAATCACTCCAACATTCTGAAACAAGTTCGGCCGATTGTTACTTAATCTGGCCATGTATCTTAATTTTCAGTTCTTTTATGTATCTTAATTTTCAGTCATTATTTATGTAACTTACTATTAGTTGCATTCTGTATTTTAATTCCAGTTCTATCTCCTTCACAAAATGACCTATCTCATTCGAAGTTTCTTGGTTTTCGGGTCAAATGACCAATGTTATGGCTAGAATCAAGACATAGTTTGTGATAATATGGCCATATTGTGCATACATGTGCATCATGGCATGGCAAACAATGTTGCAAGACGAAGTTTTCCTGTTTATCGCACCAAAAAGGCATTTTCCATTTTCCGAGCATAAAAAACGGACGGTGTTGTGAAGCAACCACCAAATGGCTAATTCAAAAAACCACCACCACATTTTACAAAAATACTAGACCACCTTATATGGACAATGTACCAACAGGGGGATTTGAAACCTTTCCGTCCACCTCTGGTGAAAAAGACAAATTCCTGCCGAATCATTGTCAATATAGCATTATAATAACCATGCTATGTTAATCAACTTTCATGACAAGTTAATTAGAAGAAGTAAATGTACCCTCTCATATGAATTGGGGGTTTCTCCGAATTAGGGTTTGGAATGACCAAGCATGTATTAGGGTTACATTTCAATACTTTTAACCTGTCATATCATCATCTTTGCTTGAGCATTTCAATAGATGTATTACTGATATTTGTGTGATCATATTATTGTTTTAGAAACTATGGATCCACTTAGTAGAAAACTTGAAGATGAAGAAATAATGGAGAACATGATCCACGAGGACACCTCACAATATTTGAACTTGGAGGGACATGATGACAGCTCAAGTAGTCATGGAGAAGATGACGACTTCGGTGAACGCACTTTAGTGATTACAAAGTCTGTCGAGGTATATGCATGGATTAAGCCTCTACTGAATTGCACCGATTGATTTGTATATATGTAAATATATTAATTAACGCTTCTTTCTTCTTTTAGCCCTCTGGATCGACCAGCCAGCAACAATCTTCTTCTACGAAAAAGAGCAAGCCATGCGCGAGCCATCGGTTGAAAGATCGTGCAAAGTTCACGATCGAAGCAGTCCGTGTTAATGACAGGCCGATGGAGCCCAAGAAGGACGCAGACAAATTTGTACGTCAGGCTGGAGTTCTTGTTAGGGACCAAATCCCAATCATAATTGAATATTGGAATAAGCCAAAGAAGGGCGACAGTACCTTTGTCGATGAAAGATCCAAAGAAACGCTTTGGAATTCGCTGTTGGTAAATTTCACCCTCCGCCAGAGGAGGATGAAAACAAACCGGTTATAAAGGAAAAGGTCAAACAGTGGACTCTAAAGAAGATGGCTGACGCTTTCCGCAACTGGAAGACAAAATTGAAAAAATTTGTCAAAGCTCGCGAGACTCCAGATTTTGAAGACGCATATTATGCGAAGATAAGACCTCACTGGCCTGAATTTGTGGAATATAAGGAAGGTGCTATAGCTAAAAAGAGGTCAGAAACCAATACGCTAAATGCCCAGAAGAAGGAATATCACTAGAGGACGGGGTCAGGTGGCTACATATCTCAGAGGCCTAAGTGGGAGGAAGCTAAGAAGGTCCTGCGCGAGAGAGGGATCACACCCCAGACACATGGGTGGGACCTACGTGCAAAGACTTGGTTCTACGGAATCGGGGCAAGGTTGGACCCAGAAACAGGATTGTGTATCTTCCCAACCTTCCTTGCCAAACCCGTCGCTGAACTCATCACGGCATACGAGGAAACAGCTGCCAGGACCTTCCATCCCGACAGAGAGAATGACCAGCTCACACGCGCCATCGGTAAAAAAGAACACCCTGGACATGCACGAAGCACAGGGGGTATGACGTGGAAGGATGGGTTTGCCGAGTGGGGCGACTCTTACAGATGGCGCGACAGAAAAGAAAAAGAGCGGATGACACAGATAGAACGTGCACTTGTGGCGCTGCAGGCGCAAGTGAATGCACAACAGAGCCATCAAGCTACCGGCCCATCTCAGCGGCACGAAGAGCCTGCATTGGAAGCTGTCGGCGGCCCAGACTCTGCGCGGAAAAGCAGCGTGGCTTCCACGGAGAACGTGCAGCCCACGCTTGAAATGGCGGGTCCTCGATACCCCGTGGATGAGATCACGGAGAGCGAACACGCTGAGATGCATGTGAGATTAATGGGCATATCCATTAAGGTGGTTGTCGGCTATGCATTACCTCCTGTAGCTGGTGGAACTTACCACTGCCGACCGATTCCAGATGGCTATGTTATTGTCGGGGTTGATGAGGTTGTGAAGGAATATGAGGAAGCACAGCTTGACCATGCTACAGGTGAAGGGGAAACTCAACTCAAATTTGCAGTGAAAACGACCATTCTTTGGAAGAAGGAACACATCATGCTTCCAAATTGGAGGCCACTGGCACCCCCGCCGTCTCCGCAGCGTTAGCAGTCTGAGCCGCTTCAGCCATCTCCTGCGCGGCAGCCATCTCCGGCGCTTTAGCCATCTCCTGCGCGCCAGCCATCTCCGGCGCGCCAGCCATCTCCTGCAAGTCAGCCATGTTCGGCGCTTCAGCCATCTCCTCAGCGTAAGCGGAAGAGCACTGCCACGAAGAGCATCACTAGCACTGCCACAAAGAAATCTGCAGGAAACCGTACGCCAAAGAGTTCAAAAAACTACATCCCGCAGCCTTCCGCCAAGCCATTGCCGGTTTTACCGTGGAACCGCAGCAACGAGGAGAGCAATAGGATCTCGGAAGAAGAGGTCAAGAAATTATTTGCACCTAGACGGGGCGAGCCAAAGGAGAAAATAGATCCGGCGGTGGTGAAGAAGTTTTACAAAAATCTTTTGAAACCTGAAACCCCACTTGTGCCGGACTACGAGCGCCGGATTTTGAAGGGGGATGCAAGGCGCCGTAGGGAGACTGAAAGTAGCAGTCGTGCGGCACCCCAGAAGACAGTTCCCATGCTCGGAGAGCAGGAAAACCAATCATACGCCCCTCTCCAAGTGTTCGACACACGGGACGCTCCTCCCGTAAATGATTACGAGGCAGATCTACAAAGAAAGGCCAATGAGATGGGGATGACTTACATTTCATACTTGAATATCATGGGAGACAACTTTCCCAAAGGCGATGCCAACCCCATACAGCCATGGAAGTATGGGAAGAATCTCGTCAAGAAAGAGGAGCTCAAGAATCTACCAACAAAGATGCGAAGATTGCAAAGTGGTACCTTGATTTCTGCAAGACGAGAAAGGAAGAATGGATCACGACGCATATAAGAGATCAGATTTTCTTGTGCGGAGACGACGCGATCACCTTCAACATTCAAGACTTGCATTTTCTATTCAATCAGAAGGAACTCGACAAAGCTGCCATTAGCCTTTATTGTATGTAAGTACTATTTCTTTAATTTCTATCTCATGTCATTCAAGTCATTAATTGCATATATATATATGCTCACCATATATTTATATATATACTATTATGCAGGAAAAAGGTTATGGAATGCATGAAAGGAGGCCCTTTTGACATTGGGTTCGTTGAGCCAAATAGAGTTCATGAACAAGTGGTAAGAGACAAACCCGGGCAAACAGAAGATTTATTGCTAAGGTCTTTACTGAGACAACAAACCAAAAGAGAAATACTATTGCCTTACAACTTCTCGTGAGTACTGTTACCCTCTCTTGTACACATTCTGTTTTGGCTTACTCGATGTTAAGTTTAACTGATGATGAGTTATGCGTGTGTTGGCTCCACTTTATTCTGCTAGTCATTCAACCTGACTCAGGAAAAGTCCTTGTCATGGACTCGTTACGAAAAGAAAAAGAGCTATGGGCAGACTTTAGAGAGATGCTCCAGAGGTAATTTCAATCATATTATCGCACTAGATCGGCAACTTTCGTGACAACAAGTAATTAATTACTCCTTTATCCATTTTCTTTGTCGGACAGGGTTTGGAAAAGGTTCACGGGCAGGGCCGTGGGTGAATGGTCAGAAGAACTAAAATTTGTAGACCAAAATGTAAGTAATACTAGCTAGCTAGATCTGCGTATCTCTTTGATTCTGCTTCCAATTCCATTATATCATGCTTTATTGATTATTATTTTGATTGAACTCTCTATTCTTGTAAAGTGCGCGCATCAGGGACACGGCAATAACTTATGTGGGTACTATGTTTGCGAGTTCATTCGCAACACGATATGTGCGACGGGCCAAGCCGCACTCGAACAACTTAGAGTAAGTAAACAGAGTACACAACATTATTTTATTACCATCAATTGTGTTGAGTTTTATTCTTATATATATTGACCCCATTCTTCATATATATTCAGATCGAACGGATGCGGGAACAACTCCTATCATTTGACCGCATACGAGCCATTCAAGAGGAATTGGCGGGGTTCATACTTGATGAGGTCGTCACGCTTGGCGGAGAACTCTTTAGATATCCACCAAAATGAACATGGGCGGAGATGTTATATTGTATATATGCATGCTTGAACGGAGAATACCACAATGACAATGTTTGTGTATAATAATAGTTGTTTAATTATGCATGTACTCGTATATACCGAAGATGTATGTGTATACCTCTCCCGATCGATTCCCCCTCCCCCTCCCTGTCCCCGCCGCGCCGCGCTGCGCCGCAGAAATACGCCCAGAACGGGGCGGCGGTAGAACTCTGCCGCGGCAGATATTTATGTCGTTTTCCTGCCGCGGCAGAGAACCTTTAACACCGGTTCGCCAGAAACCGGTGTTAAAGGGGGGGCCTGGGCGATGTGGAAGCCCTACGTGCGCCACCCTTTAACAACGGTTCGTATAAGAACTGCTGTTAAAGGGGGGGCCTCTAACACCAAACCCCCAACAGCGGTTCCGAAACCGCTGTTAGAGGCCTCTACGAACCGGTGTTAGAGGCCTCGTTTCCACTAGTGTTCCTTCCTTTGCGCTGCTTGCAGTTTGGAGCCCAATGTCCAACCTCGCCGCACACAAAGCAGGGATCCTGTGACTTGTCCTTCTTATTCTTTTTGAAGTTGGTAGTACGAACGGCCTTGGTCTTCCCCTTGAACTTGTTGTGGAAGTTCTTCTGCACCACATTGGCGATTGACTGGGGTGCCTCGGCTCCCTTTGGGTGTGCGTCTTTTGCCTTTGCCTTTTCCTCAAGGTGAAGAAACCCAATGAGATTCTCAACAGACATCTCTTGCCTCTGGTGTTTGAGGTTAGTGGCAACACTCCTCCAGGATTGAGGAAGCTTTGCAATGATGCATCCCGCAACAAATTTGCCGGGCAACGCACACTTCAGGAGATCAAGTTCTTTTGCAATGCACAGAATCTCATGAGCCTGTTCAACGACAGAACGGTTTTCAACCATCCTATAGTCATGAAACTGCTCCATGGCATACAGTTCACTGCCAGCATCAGTAGCACCGAATTTTGCTTCGAGTGCCCACAGTTCTTTGGCATTGCGCATATGTAAATATGCATCCACCAACTTGTCCCCAATGATGCTTATGACACAGCCCACAAAGAATATGGTGGTCTCCTTCAACATCTTCTCCTGTTCAGGAGTGATCGTTCCTTCAGGATTATCAGTCGATACCCAAAAGGCGTCCATAGCCATCAGCCAGAGGGTACACTTGGTTTGCCAGCGCTTAAAGTGCGCACCCGTAAACGGGTTCGGTTTCAGACAAGCGGCAAAGCCTTGACGCGAAAACAGCCTAAAATAAGGTTTTTTGGATTGTTAAAATAATTAGCAGTTTTCGCATTAATTTAATTCAAGTATAAATCATGACAAAACAATTTCCAAGACTAACTAGCATACGCATAGTAGATATGCACCATATAGGCAAGTGAAAATCTAGCACATCTACGCATACTGCAATACTAGTGATCATCATAGGAAATAGCAGGAGGGCAAAGAATACATACGAGTTCGTCGATGGTATGACCAACGGCGCAACAGAAGTGGAGCCACCACCAGTAGCAGCGTCGTCAGACATGGCGATGAAGTCGAGTAAGAGCTTGAGCAGTCGCGTCTAGACGCTCCCCAAAAACCTTATAGCCACTCTCCCGGTGCAGGATCAGAGAGACGGGGTTCCGAAGGCTTGCTCTCCCGGACGACCGTGCACGCAGCCGGCAGGATGGAGTAGCAGAGGGTAGCACAGAGGCTCGGCGAGATTCCCGCAACCCGAGGCGAGGCGAGGCGAGGCGAGGCGAGGCGAGGCGTGGCGATGCGGGCGGCGTCGGAGGAGGAGTGCGCGAGGGCTTCTCTTCTTCTCACACCTTAGTGAGTGGTGCAACACTCTACTATATAAGGTGGTCCAACTCTCCTTCCACTAGCAATGTGGGACTATACTTTGGCACCACTAGCACACACATGAGCTGCCATGATAATGGGCCAAAGAGAATTTCAGAATTTGTATTTGTTATGGGCCAAAAGCCCAACATCAAATATGCCTCAAATTCCAACATTAGTAGCAGTTGACTCTCGATCATGATTCTACTAATATTATCGAGAGTAGGTCTGCTGGACTTAATAATGTGACCAAGGGAGTACAAAAGATCTCATATTCAGTCGCACCCGGCTCTAGCTAATACTTGTAACCAGTAGTGATAATATAGTTGCATCATTACTCTATCTACTAGTCTATTCGAATAACCCTCGCCTTAACAAAAAATTGATGTCATAATTACAATAACTATGAAATTCAACATAAATGATGATCCCATCAATCGAAGCCCCAATTCAAAGCAACAAAAAAACGCTCATTACCTTGATTCCTTAGTGAGGCCATCCGCATCGTTAGGGCAACAACTTTCATACTCATGGTTATCGATGTGTATATACAATTGTTGGTAGGCGATGGTTCAGGTGTTGTGGATGTCATGGGGTTATCTGTGCCTTCCTGTTCTCTAGATAGATAGCAATTCTAAACTCCTATGTATATAAGGACAACGGGAACTTCTTTGGTGATACTCCACCCTCTTAACATATCCTAGTAAGCTCTCGACATATAGCTGGATATAAAATATGGTGCAATACTAGAAATGCATCAATTTGGAGGATAGTTCCATGGAGCCCGCTTATTCATTTTTTTGAAAATTGACATTTTGAAGTTCCGAAAAATTCTAGGAAATATCTTTGTTGCGCTTGATCTACACGCCTGCACTAGACTGTTGAGCAGATTCCTAGCCCTTTTTGCATGGTCGATCACGTGCCAGCTGAGGCGGCAGCTATGCTCGCACTCGGCGCATTTTAACATTTCCGAGACAGGTGGTTGTTAAGGTGGTGAATCCGGCAAATCTGAGACAGGGTATGGAGAGCAGCTATGGGCGTTGTTCGTGCACTGTTATAGGATGCGTCTGGATGTGCAGGGGTATAGGGCCATGCAAGGCAGTGCCCAGGATAGCCTTCCTCAGGCCAGTCATGTCTCAGGTGAAGGGTCTGTTGAGCGCGAGGCTTGTTGTTACGTTTCCAGTGCTATGCTAGACGATGCTCTTATAGACACGCCTTGTCTCGGATGATGGTACGGTTCTGGTGCCGCAAGAAGGATCTGGTCCGATGTGTGCGCTTTTTGAGCGTTTTGTTTACTTGCGTGTCAGGATCATGAGATTATATGTATAAGCCTATTTGGTCTCCGTTTT
The DNA here is from genome assembly GCA_910589765.1 of Avena atlantica. Lineage (NCBI taxonomy): Eukaryota > Viridiplantae > Streptophyta > Magnoliopsida > Poales > Poaceae > Avena > Avena atlantica. The sequence continues at coordinate 462,478,187 of OU342736.1, forward strand.
CTGTCCCCTCGTATATTTAAAGTTGACAGTTCATTATGCCCCATTTTCCCATATAAATTTGGATCAACATCTAAATTTCCTCGTCTTACCTCACTTAATATACATTGTATGAGCTAAATATTACAGAAAAGTTGCACAAACTTATATCATAGCTGTCTAATCGCTGCATCATTTTCAAGAATTCGACCTTAGGCTAATATGTATTTTTAAGCGACTCAATTTTCAGAAATTTCATGCAACAAAAATTTAAGTGGCGAAAACATTTGATCCCCTACCCAGTAATATGATTAAACACTTGTGTCTTCCAGTGTATCCGCATGCTTGTGACGTGTGGTTTATACACATTTTTTGCACCGAGTTTCTATTGCATTCCTTATCTCGATCATGTGGATAAAGACTAAACCCAAATGGAAACATATACTAGAACTTTCATTTCACGTTTTTCTTAAGTAGCATGCACTAGTAGAAAACGGACCTTTGGTCCAGAGCATTAGTCCCGGTTCTATTGCATTATTCCTTATCTCAATCATGTGGATAAAGATTAAACCCAAATGGAAACATATACTAGAACTTTCATTTCACTTTTTTCTTAAGTACCATGCTTTTTGTGCACAGATAATGTTGGCACTGCATATATCATTATCTTGCAGAAACATTCTAGACACATTGATGTAAACGCTGCAATCCTCTTTTAATTATGAAAGCCTTACCTAGTGTTGTACCATTGGAGAAAATGTTCAATCTCCAACAAACATACCCACGTCCGGCCACATCATCGAATATAGCTCCCCACCTCTCTCCTCTACTCTGTGTTGAGCTCTCCACTGTATCACTATGCTTGTGCATGTGTTTCTTACATTTTATACATTGAGATGATACTATATTGTATTATGATAATACATATAATCTAGGTTAATCTCAACTATAAATATTTTATTCATAATAGTTTGTATGCATAAGTTGTTGATTGTATTTGCTATGCGCCACCATTATTATGTGTTGTTCTGGAGTGTCAGAGGTGGAAAGTGACCCACAGGTTCTACCAGAAGTCTGGAGGTGCAACCATACCAGCGGTCTGGGGTAGTTTTGCCGCGAGCTGGCATACCCTGGCTATGTTGTGTGCCTGAAACATATCAAGATCCATCGCGAGTCCTTGCAAAAGAAGCGGGCAAAGAAGCTGCGATCTAGTGGCGGGTCCGAGGCCATCAGTAGGCCTAGCGACGTAGGCGGCGGGAGACCAAGAGGGAACGGCCGACCTATCTTCACTTGTGACACTTTATTGTGCACAATGGAGTAAGGTAGGCCTCTCGGATGTGCAAGATGATGAACTGCGCCCTGCTCAATCCTTCAAAAATGATGTGGACCCCGAGCAGCAGCAAGAGTGAGATCAACACATGGACGCATTAATCCCTCTTTTGAGTTTTCACCATAGTCACCCCTTTCTTCACCTTCCATCGTTGAGAACTAGTTGGTTTAACCATTTAATTAATTAATTAATTTTATTATGGTAATATTTGGACTATGACACCCTTAAAGGTCTGGTTGCATAAAATAGAAAGTGATCAAGCTTTTGCTTATCATAAGGAATAGAGATAGCTAGGTTATTGCGTCGAGTGTGGTAAATTTTGTCATGACCTTTGTTGATTTATTTCATGATTGAGTTGAGCAAGTTGGATTCAAAATTAGTGTTCTATTGAAATAATTCAAACTAGTTTTTAATTGAAGGTTGAATTCTACACATTTTTTAGAATACAATAAACATGGATGAAATAAAAGAAAGAAAATCCCTCCGTCCCAAGATTAAATTAAACCTACACGTTTCAAACTTAGCCTACATATCCATTAGTAGGAAGCTGTAAATGAATAGTGAGCATCAAGTTTACCTGTGAATGACAAGTATATATCACAATCTTAGCAATGCTCGCGCAATTAGTGAGAAATGACTGTTCTCGAAATAATTCCATATATCAATTAAAGAAGAATCCAGATATGGAAACCCCCCAAAGTTCCATCCAAAATGTTGTGGCAAAACAATTTTGACACGCCGGAGATTAGGTGCATGAATCAGCCACTCTATGAATTCACCTAGGATATCCACATCCCAAAGTGTCAAGGCCTCGAGTGATGGAGATGTCGTTATTATCTTTTCTATTTGATCCTCACCCCCGTTCTCTTGTAACTGGACATGGATGAGATCTAGATTCCTGAGCTCCACAAAGCCCTCAAAGCCTGAGGGTAGGGGCGGGATGGTGGAATTGCGGAGAGTGAGGGAGGTGAGGGCAAACTTTTCGTTGATGAAGTTGGGGATGAGGTAGAGAGTTCGACACCCCGGTGGGAGAGGATGAAGAGCCATTCGTGGATGCGGCCTGCATAGATCTTGTCAAGTCGTCTTGCATAGAAGCGTCGGACATGGAAAGGGTAGCGAAGGAGGATGCCATCGATGGTGCTCAGCCCCTTTGATGCACCCTTGTCACCTTTGGTGCTCGGTAATTAGAGTTCAAGGGATGGGAGAGCCTCCCATCGGTGTTTCCATTTGCAGCAGAGCATCAATGTGCGTCTGATATCGCATAGGCCGAGGCAACTGAGGATTTCATCGAGAATTTCCATGGGCAGGGAGATCAGGGTGTCTGCCTCTGCCACAGCGACCTCGGTCTTCTGATGCTTCCTGTAAGGGTGGCGACATTTTTATTGTGGTCACCGAAACATTTCTATGGTGGTCAAGTGGCGGTTCCGTTCTAGGGTTTTGTTTTGGGGCAGAGCACCGCTTTGCGATGATTTGAAATGTGTGCTCTTTTTATCGTGGTGGGATTTGGTGCGTGATGAAGCGATCTCTATTTGGACGACATAAAAAATCAAGATGGCGACCTGAGGGCTGCCGTGGTGTGTGTGTTTATGTGCGCGAGGCATTTCTATATTTGGGACGGGATATTCTACCATTTTTCCTTTTTTGTGGCTCAATATTTTTATTTCTTTATGTTATAATAGTGCAACCAAACAATGTTAGAATGTTCTTATCTTATACCAGAATATGATATCTATGTGTTCCGATATATTATTACAGTTTGTCATGATGTATAAAAAGGTACAAAAGACGAAGATCACAAAATCGAAATCGGTGGTTGTGGGTGATGAAACGAACATCACTAGGAATTATTTTATAAGTTATATTTCAAACAATGAGGTTTTCAAATTTATTTGGATTGTAGGGTTTAGGACCCAACACCACTTACAATTTGCATCTTTACTGTACCAGCAGATCAAGTACTTCGCCATAATTAACAAAGAGATGAGACCGAGAAGGTCCGCCGAGAGGATACACTAGTAAAATGAGGCACAATCAAGATAAGAAACAATCTTTACATACCCTACCCATAAATGTTGTATGTAAGGAAATTAAATTAAACCTACAAGTTTCAAAATGAGCCTAAATATCCATTAGTAGGAAGCTATCAATGAATAGTGAGCATCAAGTTTACCTAAGAATGCCAATTATATATCACAAGCTTAGTAATGCTCGCCGAATTATTGAGAAATTTGGAGAAATTACGGTTCCCTAAATAATTCCATATATCCATGAAGGCATACTCCATATATAGAAACTCCCCAAAGTTTCATCCAAAATGCTGCGTCGAAACAATTTTGACACGCCGGAGATTGGGCGCCTGAATCAGCCACCCTGTGAATTCACCTGGGATATCCACATCCCAAAGTGTCAAGGCCTCGAGTGATGGAGATGTCGTAATTATATTTTCTAGTTGGTCCTCACCCCTGCTCGCTTGTAACTGGACATGGATGAGATCTAGATTTAGAGCTCCACAATGCCCTCGAAGCCCGAGGGTAGGGGCAGGATGGCGCAATTGCGGAGAGTGAGGGAGGTGAGCCAACCATAGGAGAATATGTAGGAGGGGAGGGAAAACTTGTCATCGATGAAGTTGGGGATGAGATCGAGAGTTGGACACCCCGGCGGAGAGGATGAAGAGTCAGTCGTGGATGCGGCCTGAGTATATCTTGTTAAGTCATCTTGCATAGAAGCGTCAGACACGGCCAGGGTAGCGAAAGAGGTAGCCATCGACAGTGCTCAACCCCTTTGATGCACTCTTGTCGCCTTTGGTGCTCGGGAAGTAGAGGTCAAGGGATGGGAGTGTTAGATGTATATATTTGTATTGTAGTTTCCCCATATGTTAGGGGGCTTCCTGCATATTCACACCTGTATCTGTATTATATATTCTGGCCTTTGGCCCCCAGAGGAATACAAGTTGCATATTCCTGACATGGTATCAGAGCTAGGTTAGCCTCCTCCTACTTGCAACTTCGTCGCTGCAGCAGCCACCGTCCCTGTCGCCGACGGCCTTGCCGTCGTCGCCGCCGCCGGTCGCCGGTTAGTTTTTGGCCGTCTCCGTCGTTGCCATTCCGTCTCGAATCCGATTGGTCTTCTAGTTCACGAGCTGGTCTTCTTAGATCCGATCCGATCTCCAGACGCGTGGGTATTCTCGTCAACAGGACCGCGGGGTCTTCTACTCCCGACGCCTTGCTGCTTCTCTACTTCCGACGCCGACGCGTGGGTCTTCTCGTCAACAGGGACGGTGGCGCCCTGTTCCTTCTCGTCTCCCAACGCGCGGAGTCCGTGAAGCCCTGCAGATGTGGGCCATGTAGACCACGCGGGGTCCCTGACGCCCTGCAGACCACGTGGTCCCTGACGCCCTGCAGACCATCCCCGACGCCCGCCCTGCACCCGACATCTGCTGGCTGCCCCTGCTGCTCACGTCCGCTCGGCCTCGCCTTTGCTGCTGACGTCCGCCCGGCCCCGCCCCTGCTGCTGACGTCCGCCCGGCCGGATCTTCTCTCGCTAGGACCTGCTGAAGACCGCACCTTCTCCTCAGCTGCTCTCCATTCGTCGGCGTCCCACCACCGCCGACCGTCACCACCGCCGGGAATCATTCCCCGGCGGCCCGAATTGGCCTCCATAGGTCCTTAGGTGCCGCCAATCGCCCCGCCTTGCCGGAATTTGACCGGCTTCTGCCTGCAACAAAAAAAATTGAGAAAGAGAGATCTTCTGCATCGGGCTATGTTGCGATTCCTCGCTGCCCGGTGATCTTCGATGACGCGAATTATCCAGATTCCGCTGCCTTTATGCGCGTTCACATGCGCGGTCTCCGTCTTTGGGGTGTGCTCTCCGGCGAGATCCCCTGTCCGTCGTGCCCCTCTGCTCCTATGGCTCCTCTTCCGCCGACTCCGATTATTCTTGGCGCTGATGCTTCTCAGGAGGCCAATGATGCTGCTCAGAGTGCTGATGATAGTGATGTTGCTGCTTATGACCTGAAGTTCAAGCAGTACTCTGCTGATCTCGAGTCCTATCGCCACGCTTTGACTGCCTACACTCAGTGGGACGATGAGGATGCTCGTGCTGCTGCTGTTCTCACCTCAGTGTTCTGCCACAGTATGCTGCTGATTTCATGAGTCTTCCTACTGTTACCGCTCAGTGGGCACATCTTCGTCAACGCTATCAGCCGTCTGGGATGCTCTTTACCTGTCTGTGGTTCGCTAGGAGCATGCTCTTCAGCAGGGTGATTCCACTATTGATGAGTTCTATACTCAGAGTGCTGCTATCTGGCGTCAGCTTGATTCTCTCCGTACTACTGTTTGTGGCACATGCTCGTGCTGCCAGATTGTGCACTCGGATTTGGAGTTTCACCGGATCTATGAGTTTATGTCTCGGCTCCGCCAGGAGTTTGAGCCCCGGCGTGCTCAGCTGAATGCTCGTGGTCGTGTTCCGCTTTCTGAGGTGTTGTCTGAGCTTCGGGCTGAGGAGACCCGTCTCCGTGGTGCTGGTATTCTTGCGGTTCCATCTGTTCTTGCTACTCGTGGTCCTCCTATGCCGTCTGCTCCCTCGACTCAGCCGTGGTCCTCTATGCCTCCGCCGATACTACCCAGTCCTCCAGGTCAGGGTCAGAGTCAGCACCAGCAGTTTCAGGGTCAGAATCAGCACCAGCAGTTTCAGGGCCAGAGTCAGCACCAGCAGGCTCGTGGTCAGGGTCACCGTGGTTCTCCTTGTCACTGCTCTTACTGTAACAAGGATGGACACACTTCGGCCACCTGTTATACACGGGATCCTAGTTTACGTCAGCAGCACCAGGCTCGTGGGAAGTCGGATCCTTCCGGATCTTCAGCAGTTGCTCTCTCCGATCAGGACATTATCAGAAGTCTTCGCAGTCTGCTTGCTGCTATAGGCTCTTCTTAGACAGGCACTGCTAGTTCTGTGACTGATTCTTCAGGAACTGCGTGACCACCACCTTCAACACAGTCAGGTACGTCCCCGTGGTATCTGGATTCTGGAGCTTCCTTTCATATTACCTTTGAGTCTTCTTTTCTGTCCACTCTTTGTTCTCTCCCTTCTCCTGTCCGTGTTTTCACGGCCAATGGTACCTCTCTTCCTGTTTCTAGTCGGGGCACCCTTTCTACTTCTTCTTTTTCTGTTCCTGATATTTCTCATGTCCCTCTTCTTAAGATGAATCTGTTCTCTGCTAGCCAGCTTACTGACTCTGGTTGTCGCATCATTCTTGATGCTGATTCTTGTGTTGTCCAGGACCGTCACACGCAGGCCCTAGTTGGAGCTGGCCCTCGCAGTCGTGACTCCTCAGGACTTTGGGAGTTAGACTGGCTTCGTGTTCCTTCCGCTTCCACTTCATCTGCCAGTTCTTCTCCGGTCGTCGCCTCTGCTACCAGCTCCTTTCAGCAGTGGCATCATCGTCTTGGTCACCTTTTTGACTCTCGCCTGTCGTCATTAGTTCATTGTGGTCTTCTGGGGTCTGTCTCAGGAGATGGGTCTTTACATTGTCAGGGCTGTAGGTTGGGTAAACAGATTCAGCTTCCCTATCCTACTAGTGCGTCTGTATCTCAGCGACCTTTTGATTTAGTTCATTTCGATGTTTGGGGTCAGGCTCCTTTCGCTTCGAAAGGGGGCCATCGCTACTATATTTTATTCATCGATAATTTTTCTCGGTACACTTGGTTGTATTTTATGCGCTCTCGTAGTGAAGTGCTCTCCATATATCAGTGTTTTGCGGCCATAGTCCATACTCAATATTCTACCCCCATTCGTGTGTTTCGTGTTGATTCTGCTGGTGAGTATATCTCCTAGATGTTGTGAGGTGTTCTTGCTGAGCAGGGCACCCTTGCTCAGTTCTCCTGTCCTAGCGCGCATGCCTAGAATGGCGTTGCTGAGCGTAAGCATGACCATCTTCTTGAGACCACTCGTGCCATGATGATTGCTTCTTCTCTTCCGCCGCATTTATGGGCTGAGGCTGTCGCTACGTCGGCTTACCTCATTAATATTCAGCCTTCTGCCGCTCTGCAGGGTGGCATCCCTCTTGAGCGCCTATCTGTACAGTCTCCAGACTACTCCATGCTTCGCTTGTTTGGTTTTGTTTGCTATGTTCTCCTTGCTCCTCGCGAACGCACCAAACTGACCGCTCAGTCTGTTGAGTGTGTTTTCCTTGGATACAGTGATGAGCATAAGGGCTATCGCTGTTGGGACCCCGTTGGTCGTCGGATGCGTATCTCTCGTGATGTTAACTTTGATGAGACGCGTGCTTTCTACCCTCGTCCCACCGCTGGTACCTACCCGGTGGAAGATATCTCTTTTCTTCTCTTTCCTGACACACCTCCCTCTACTCCTATTGTGTCTTCTTCAGGATCTCCTCCCCCTGATGTCTCTTCTTCTACACCGTCCTCCTCTGCTCCGTCTAGTTCTCCTAGTTCTCCTTGTTCTCTGGAGTCTTCCTCTGCTATTCCTTCTTCTTCATCGTCGTCTCCTGAGTCGTCTTCCTCTGACGAGCTTCCTTCTACTCGTCCTGTTCGTCAGCGTCGTGCCCCCAATCGTTACTCTCCTAGTCAGTATGGTCTTTCTGTTTCCTCTGAGCCGACTTCTTATCGGGATGCTGAGCATCATCCTGAATGGCAGCTGGCCATGGCTGAGGAGATTGCTGCGCTTGAGCGCACTGGCACCTGGGATCTTGTTTCTCCCCCTCCCGGTGTTCGTCCTATCACGTGTAAGTGGGTATATAAGATTAAGACCCGCTCTGATGGATCTCTTGAGCACTATAAAGTGCGTCTTGTGGCTCGTGGTTTTCAGCAGGAGCATTGTCGTGACTATGATGAGACTTTTGCTCCTGTGGCTCATATGACCACTATGCGTACTCTTCTTGTTGTTGCTTCTGTTCGTCACTAGTCTGTGTCCTAGCTTGATGTTCAGAACGCCTTTGTCAATGGTGAGTTGAATGAGGAGGTTTATATGCAGCCTCCTCCTGGGTATTCTGTTCCCGAGGGGATGGTTTGTAGTCTTCAACGTTCACTTTATGGCCTCAAACAGGCCCCTCGTGCCTGGTTTGAGCGCTTTGCTTCTGTAGTGACTGCTGCTGGTTTCTCCCCTAGTGCTCATGATCCAGCGCTGTTTGTTCACACTTCTCCTCATGGACGCACTATTCTTCTTCTCTATGTTGATGATATGATCATTACTGGTGATGATCCTGAGTATATCGCCTTTGTTAAGGCTCGTCTTCGTGATCAGTTTCTTATGACTGATCTTGGTCCTCTTCGATACTTTCTTGGGATTGAGGTATCCTCCACTTCTGATGGCTTTTACATCTCTCAAAAAAAGTATATTCAGGATCTTCTTGCTCGTGCTGCTCTTGGGAATGAGCGCACTGTTGAGACCCCTATGGAGCTTAATGTTAAGCTTCAACCTACTGATGGTGATCCTCTTTCTAATCCGACGCGTTATCGTCATCTTGTTGGGAGTCTTGTTTATCTTGCTGTCACTCGTCCTGACATCTCTTATCCTGTTTATATTCTGAGTCAGTTTGTTTCATCTCCTACCACTGTTCACTATAGTCATCTTCTCCGTGTTCTTCGTTATCTTCGTGGTACGATCACTCGTCGCCTTTTCTTTCCTTGTTCCAGCTCCCTCTAGCTCCAGTGCTATTCGGACGCTACGTGGGCGAGTGATCCTTCGGATCGTCGTTCACTTTCTGCTTACTGTGTGTTTCTTGGTGGTTCGCTCATTGCTTGGAAGACGAAGAAACAGACAGCGGTTTCCCGTTCGAGTGTTGAGGCTGAGTTGCGTGCTATGGCTTTGTTGACTGCTGAGGTGACCTGGTTACGATGGTTACTTGCGGATTTTGGGATCTCTATTGTCACACCCACTCTGATTTTGTCTGACAGTACAGGTGCTATTAGTGTTGCACGTGATCCGGTCAAGCATGAGCTTACCAAGCATATTGGCATTGATACTTTCTATACACGTGCTCAGGTGCAGGCTCAGGTTGTTGCGCTTCAGTATGTGCCTTCAGATTTACAGTTGGTGGATTTCTTCACGAAGGCACAAACCATAGCGCGGCATGATTTCTTACTCTCCAAACTCAGTGTTGTGGATTCACCATGAGTTTGAGGGGGGTGTTAGATGTATATATTTGTATTGTAGTTTCCCCATATGTTAGGGGGCTTCCTGCATATTCACACCTGTATCTGTATTATATATTGTGGCCTTTGGTCCCCAGAGGAATACAAGTTGCATATTCCTGACAGGGAGAGCCTCCCATCGGTGTCACCAGTTGCGGGAGAGCATTTTTGTGCGTATGGCGTCATGTAGGCCAAGGCGACTAAGGATTTCATCAAGAATTTCCGTGGGCAGGGAGATTCAGGGCGTCTTCCCACCACGGCGACCTTAGACGTCCGACGCTTCCTATATAAGGGCGGCGTGGTGGCAACATTTCTATTGAGGTCAGGGCAACAATTCTATGGTGGTCAAGCCGCGACGCTGCTCTAGGGTTTTGTTTTTGGGCAGAGCACTGCTTTGCGGTGATTTGGAAATGTGAGCCCTTTTTTTGACATGGAACACTCGTATTCCATTAAGACACGCCATGGTCGCCGGTCACCAGACGGGTTACATCAGTAGGAAAGTCCGACGTCCAGACAACATGGTTCTCCTGGACTTCGCCTACACCCTTGGTCGCAAGAACATGCGCTGGCCTATTACAAGCTCTCGGAACAAAAACCACTCTAGCCTCAATGAAGCACATATGTAACTGGAATTTCATGTCACTAAACAGGTTCCCAATTGGAGACAGAGAATAATCAGACGTCGTCATGGCATGCTTAAGATTCAGACAATTAGTTTCAAATATAACTCTCCCCATTCCCATTCGCTCGGCCAGCTGCATTGCATGGGACATGGCAGTAGCTTCAGCATGCATAGCATCTGACATATGTTGTAGAGGACCAGCAGCAGCCACGCAGATGTCAGCGGATTCATCTCTACCAATAACCCCCCATCCGCCACTTCTTGTCTCTTCATTGAAAGCAGCATCAATATTCAATTTGATAAAGCCTGATCGTGGAACCTCCCACTTACTGATGGAAGGTAGACCAATTTGAGCCATTTTTATCATGGTGGGATTTGGTGTGTGATGAAGCGATCTCTATTTGAACGACGAAAAAATCAAGATGGCGACCCAAGGGATGCTCTGGTGCTTGTGTGTATGTGCACGAGGCATTTCTATGTTTGGGAGGGGAGATTCTACCATGTTCTCCTTTTTTGTGGCTCAATATTTTTGTTTCTTTATGTTATAATAGTGCAGCCAAACTCTCGTGTATAGAAAAATGCACTAGCATAATATAGCAACCACAGGTTAATTATAAATGTGAATTTACGAGGTACTCAATATATTATTCAAAAGTAAATACATGATACGAATAATTTCTGAATGAGGTTTTTTACCGCCCACAAAGACATGAACATGGGGTGAAGCCTATATATATATATATATATATATATATATATATATATATATATATGTCATTAGTTCACATAGTGCGTCCTCATTTGACTTTGATCTTTTGCAACTAATACTGAGATACATTGTGCAAAGAACTGTTGCTTTAGATAAAATACATTTCATTTGGCAACCAGACAATTTCTTTCATTTTTACAACCGGAAGGTTGGCACAGAAGGAATAAGTCCATTGTGTTTTTGGAAGATATTCATTTCTTTCATGTTCACCATCAGTGATCTTGAAAAATAAGCAAAAAATGTCAAGCACCACAAATAGCAATGACGACCTGCAAGCATAACAAATATGATGGTTTGCAAGGTGGTGTTCTTCTTTGCTAATTTTTAAAAAATAATACATTTTTTAGTCAAATTAGAAAATAATACACAAAACTACACATTTTCAGAACTAGCACTTACTCGGTGCCGCGCGGACTGACTGGAACCATTCAGCTCGAGCGGGACCAAAAGTCCCCTGTCATCTTCGGCGGCACCAAAAGGTGGCTCCGCGGGCCCCGTCGTGCGCTCTCAGCTCTGGCGGCACCGAAAGGTGGCTTCGCGGGCCTGTCGCGCGATCTGTCGGCAAACAGAGGGATAGCGCCCCGGGGGACCAGCCAACAGGGCCTTTTGGTGCAGGCGCTCTCTCTTCCCTTCTTCCTCTAGCTCTCTCCATTTGCACCCACACCTATCAGCTCGATTCAGCTCCGTTTTTTACCCCATGTTCATGTAGATGGGAACCCCGATCTACTGATGGGATAGATGGAGAAGTGATTTGTGGTGTTTTTGTGGAGGGAAGTTGGTGATGTTCTTGGTGAGTGATGGCGCCCACCACTTGTCGTGGGACGCTTCGTTGGAAACCCTAAGAGGAAGGTCTGATGAGAACAGCAGCAAGTTTTCCCTTAGTAGAGACCGAGGTTATCGAACCAGAAGGAGGAAGGAAACGTCACACAGGTGTTGCAAATAACGTGGAGACCTACACAACACAAACTCAAGACTTTGTCTCAACGAATCAGTGAGGTTGTCAAGCTCACCGGTTTGCTGTAAAAAAGGATTAACCGTATGGTGTGGAAGGTAATGGTTTGCAGAAAGTAAACATGTAACAGTGAAAGATGTATCAATGGTAAATATTGGACCGGGTTCCATAGTTCACTAGAGGTGCTCTCCTTAGATAAACAACATGGCATGAAGGGTAAACAAATTACAACAGGGCAACTGACAGGAACTGAGCAAGGCATAACAATGCAATACTAGTCAGAAAGATCCTATGAGATTCGATTGGGCAATACAACAAGATACATAGACCGCCATCCAACTGCATCTATGACTAGAAGTCCACCTTCAGGTTATCATCCGAACCCCCTCCAGTATTAAGTTGCAAGCAACAGACAACTGCTTTAAGGAAAGTGTGTAAGGTAAACAATCTACTTGTTCCATGAACAAGAAACCGTTGTTTTCTCCCTAGTAGCAACAACACATCTACAACCGAAGTTATTTTTGTCACTTCCCTTGGAAACTAGAGGCATGAGCCCACTATCGAGCATAAATACCCCCTCTTGGAGTCACTAGAAAATACTCGGCCAAGATAGCTACTAACAACGGAGAGCATGCAAGATCACAAAAAACACAGACATGATAGAATCATAAAGACAAAACCATTAACCAAACTGAAATAATAATCTCAATATCCATCGGATCCCCGCAAACACAACATGCATGATTACAAATAGATTAGATCTTGATCATGAACGGAGCTCACAAGATCTATACATGAAAGAACAAGGAGGAGATACAACCATCTAGCTACTACATGTACCCATAGTCCAAGGTGGTGTAGGGTTCGCAGCATAGAAAACAAAAAAATTCCTACGATGGGAACAACTATGTACCATGATCTATCTACTAGATACAAACAACGGGCGGATGTATATCCATAGAGAACATACTCTTGAAGACAGACAAAGATTAATAAGTTAAACTCGTGGTTGATGTAGACGATCTCTTGCCGATCTCAAGATCGAGAGGAAGTCCTTAGCACCGCAACTTAGCGGCGCATCCGTGCTCGCACACACGTCCGAGGCACCGAGAAACCTCCGCCTCCTCGCTCCAGCGATGCAGCGAAAGCACAACTCTTTCTTGCCGAATAGCCACCGGGAACATGTATCTCGCTAGTCCGAGACCATGGGGGATAAATACTAGAGGGGGAGAGAGATCCTTCACGAGGAGGTGTGAGTGAGAAGTGAGGAGGGGTGCCTTTTATAGGAGAGGAGGGACCCCAAGGGGTTGGCCGGCGCATGGGGCTGCCCCCTTGCCATCCCCTCATTCATGTGGGTGGACACTCCACTCACAAAAATCCTTTCAATTCCCTCCACTCAAAATCCCACTCAAAATTCCCATTAAATTAATTTCCACCAAATTTAATTTAAACTCTCATTAAATAAAACTCCTTTTATTTATTCAGAATTTTGTAAATTACTTTAATGACAAACATTCACATATAACCCCTTGCTAGTATTTCATTTCACATGCAAAAACACTTTCTGCAATTTCACCCAAAAAACTATTTCGGTATCTAGTCAAATAAATTCCTGCGCTTGTTATTCTTTCCGGCATGAAACCTTTTCTCCAAATGGATGTCGGTGTCTCTTAAGTGTGTCACCATAAGGGTCATGAATAATGAGGACATGATCGATACCCCTCTCTGATCAATAATCAGAAGCGGGATTTGGAGACCCATACTGACTCCCACACATTCAACGATGACTTTCTTGTGATCGTCGGAACCTTTTACGCTAGTATCTTAATCCCTTTGTTTCGCGATATATTACATGTCCGAGATTCGTTCATCGGTATCTCCATACCTAGTTTGATCTCGTTACTGACATGCACTCTTTTCTCATTCCCGTGATATAACATTCTAGTGATCAAATCACTTGCTTGCAAGCTAACCAATGTGATATCACCGAGAGGGCCCAGAGTATATCTATCAGTCATCGGGATGAACAAATTCCACTCTCGATCCATGGGCCTCAACATAACACTTTATTAGTTCTGAACCCATCTTTATAATCACCCTGTTACGGTGTGATGTTTGATGTTATCAAGAAACTCTTCTGGTGTTAGTGATTGACATGATCTCATGGTCTAAGGAATTAGGATCACTTCGTAAGTTGTTATAGCAATATAAACTCAATGACTTTGATCGTAATGCTATACTTCGGATGAATGTTCATCACACCATTACACTAATTTTGTGACCTCATTATTAACAACATCCAATGTCTATGATCAGGAAACTTTGATCATCTTGTTAATCAACGAGCTAGTTTATGAGAGAGGCATAACTAGGAACTTTCTGTTTGTTTATTAAACACACATGTATTAATGTTTCCATATTAATACAATTATAGCATGCAAAATAAACATCTATCATATACTTGGAATACACATAATAAACACTTCAATATTGCCTCTCAGGGCATATTCCCTTCAGGTGGAACTATTCACGCATCATACCAGAGAGAAGGCCTCCGGGATGATCTCCCCTCCGGTAGGGTGCCGGGAAGAACTTCAGACCACCCCGGATCTAGGGACGACGGTGGCGGCGGCTACATAAGGTTTCGTGGAGTTTTTATCGGGTACTTAGGGTTTCTGCATCGGGGGATTCTTATAGGCGAAGAGGCGAGGGTAGGAGGCGGCCAGGGGGGCCACACCCTGCCCAGGCGCGGGGCAGGGCCGACCCATGCCTAGGAGGGTTTGGCCGCCCTGGTTTGCGTCTCCGTCTCGTCTTCTGGATTCATGTCCCTCACGGTAAAATATTGACTTTGGCTTTTGTCCCATCCAATTCCGAGAATATTGAATTTTGCCTTTCTGGAACCAAAAACAGAAGAAAACAGGCAATTGGCACTGTGGCAACTTGTTAATAGTTTAGTTCCAGAAAAGATATAAAAACACCTCAAAGTGTAGATAAAGAAAAGCAAAGTAGATACTAAACAAGCATGGAGCATCAAAAATTATAGAAACGTTTCCGACGTATCAAGCATCCCCAAGCTTAACTCCTGTTCGTCCTCGAGTAGGTAAGTGATAAAAAAATAATTTTTGAGGTGACATGCACCATCAAAACCAAGATCAAACCATTTACAAGCATTGAAAGCTAGGATCAAAGAACTCTAAACATGTACATGTAAGATGGAGTTCTAACAATAGGACATAGTAACTATGCATGCAACATGAAAGGCTACAAATAAAGATCATGAATAACATGCATTGAAAAACGTTTGTTTGTTTCACAGGCAGAAAACATGGCATAGTGGCATTCAGCTTATCCCTCAAAGAGTAACAAATAGATGCGTAGGACACCTTCAAAATTCACAAGGGTGACTAGAAACAAGTAGCACAAGAGCAAGTGATCTAACAATATGCATCAATCAATAAGTTTTGGAACACTGCACACAGAATGACAACTATGCTCTCTTAATGGTGCCTAAAGGTAGAAGGTGGAGACTCAAATAATGGTGGAAGAAAAGCATTTTATAAAAGAAGCAGGGATTTCAAGTTTCAAAAATAGCTTTCAAAAATTATGGTACTTGTTAGCTTTCAGCCCTCATTGCCCCTATCATAAGCATCTTGAAGTGATTAAGGTTAAAGTGAACAAAGATAGAGTATATGCTTGACAAAGTATAAGTTGGAAATCTCATGTCCCTTGAATACGAGGGCCACACCTCATGCTACTCAACTTCAGTCACCTGCAAGTTCTTGTCATTGTAAGTATTTGCATACCATAGCCAGATATTGTCCGTGGATCCTTTTTTATATCCTCGGGACAGTCAATACCTTCTATGGCATATTCATCATGATCAATCACACTATTCTTCAAGGACATGTTGACCCCCTTTTGAATCCCGATAGCTCGTGCACGAGCATCTTCGGCATTCTTGGAAGCCACTTTGAAAGCGGCCATTTCTTGCATTACCTCATTGGATGTCATAAGGTGGTAGTTGTGCCTACCTTGGAGACTTTTCAAATCTATGGGCTCAAATGGCATAAGAGCACTAACATACTTGCGCTTGATCCATGTATCATCAACATGAGAGGCACCGTGATTCCTGAAAGTGGTGGCTATTGCCTTGAGCCTCCTATACATATCCTCATGGTTTTCTCCATCCAACATATAAAAACCTTCAGCTTCATTGTTCAAAGCATCATATTTATTCCTTCTCATACTTTCATTTCCGATGAAGAGCTCGGTGAGAGCATCCCAAGCTTTCTTAGCTGTACTAAGATGCTGAATGTGTGGCATGTCTTTGTCACCCACACCAAGCTGTATCATGTGTAGAGATATAGCGTTGAGTTGACTATCAACAACCTCTCTTCTTGTTAGATTGTTGGGATCTCCAACATGAAGACCATTCTCAATAATTTTCCACAACTCAATGGAGGAACTGCACACATGAGACTTCATAAAAAATTGCCATTGAATGAAAGTAGATGCCGAAAGTTTGGGTGGATTGCCCCTATTATGTATATGTGGTTGTGGAATAGGTGGATCAGGAGAATACACATGGGAAACCTCATTGTATCCTTCCTTACCACCATCCTTTTTCGAGGAGGAGCTCTTGCTAGTGCCATCACCAACCACTTCGTTATCTTTAGAATCGGCTTTACCCGTTTCCTTGGATTGCGGAGTGGTAGCCTCAGAGTTAGATGGAGGTGATGCTGCGGGTGTGGAGAGACGCATTATCAATTGACGCATCTCTTCCATCTTAGCCTCCATGGAACTAACCAAGGTTGTTTCTAACGTCTTGAGATTATTCATGGTGACTACCTCCGGAGCATCACTCCCATCTCCCTTGGAACCCATACTTCTCTTAGGCGGTTAAGCCCGAATTAAGAGCCAGGGCTCTGATACCAATTGAAATGGATTGTATGGGCACATAGATGGGGGTGAATAGGTTCTACTCAATTTTTAGTTCTTTTTCAATTTTAGGCTTGACACAAAGTAAATTCTCTAGATATGCAACTAAGAGAATTTCCCTATATGCAAACCTAGCTACTAAGCACGAAAAGAGAGGAGAGAAGAAACCGTAGTGGAGCACGCGGAGACACAGTGATTTGTTTTACCGCAGTTCCTTACTTGTTACACTACTAGGAAAATGGTCGTATGTGGCGCACCTAAAAGGACCATCTGTGGCGCACTAGTGGTGCGCCACGGGCCTTGCGCTACGGCTATCTCCTGGCTGTGGCGCACTGCCTGGTGCGCCACGGTTATGTGGAGATAGGCGTAGCGCACCTGCTAGTGCGCCACGGATATGTTGGCAGGTGCGCTACGCCTTAGATCTTCTGTGGCCCATGTTGCAGTGCGCCACTAAGCTGCGCAGGTGCGCTTTAGTTGCAGTGCGCCACAGAAGCTGTGCCATGTGCACCACGGGTGTCTTTTTTTTAATTTCAGGGCCAGATGATTTACAATACAGATTATATAGGCAGATATACACACAGATATAAGATATACAGTTATATATATAAATACACAATTCGCAAAACAATATTGAAACAAATACATATAGATAAGTCTCATACATGAATACATAAGTTATACATTGTTTCGATCAAGTTACAAAGTAGTTTGTGGCATGCGAATACATGTGTCGATCGAACAAGTTAGAGCTCAGAAGCTCACCTAGACAGCTAAACTAGCTAGACACAAACGCGGGATAAACAACCAAAGAAGATAAGCATGATCACCGCCGCGACGAAGGTGTAGGTCTTCATCCGGTTCCTCGTCCTAACTCCCGCTAGATAGAGCGTGTATCTAGCTTCCGCCTCCGCCATAGTGGTGTACCCTTTGTAGCTATTGCCGCTGAAACGGTGCACCTATCTCTGGCAGTCTTCCCAATCATCGTAGACTCCGGGAACCCGTCCCTTGTACACGACGTACCACTTCACCTATAAGTTGACAATAATAATTAACCGATGATTGAAAAAAACATATATAATTAAATTCGCATGTGAAGATACACTTATAGAAATTACTCCTAAATCAAAAAGACCGGACTCAAAAAGCATGCCTCATATATAACTAGGTTGTTCGACACAGGAATATGCTATGATGGAACTGTTCGCCAAGTAGGATGCAAAACACCTGGACCTGTGCATAGCACAAGGCGGACAATCCCATCGCAGCACATTCACATAGTGTGCCACGACATTTCAATCATCGACATTATTCTTGAAAAAGACCAAAGTAACTCGAAAAGAATGCCTCATATATATACATAGGTCGTTGGACACAGGAATATGCTATGATGGAACTATGAGCCAAGTAGGATGCACAAGACCTGGACTTGTGCATATCACAAGGCTCACAATCCCGTCGTAGCACATTCACATATATATTGTGCCACGACATTTCAATCATCGGCATTATTCTCGAAAAAGACCAAAGTAAATCAAAAATAATGCCTCATATATATATACATAGGTCGCTGGACACAGATATATGCTACGATGGAACCGTAAGCCAAGTAGGATGCACAACATCTAGACTTGTGCATAACACAAGGCTTACAATCCCGTCGTAGCACATTCACATATATATTGTGCCACGACATTTCAATCATCGGCATTATTCTCGAAAAATACCAAAGTAAATCAAAAAGAATGCCTCATATATATATATATATATAGGTCGTTGGACACGGGAATATGCTACGACGGAACCGTGAGCCAAGTAGGATGCACAAGACCTGGACTTGTGCATATCACAAGGCTCACAATCCCGTCGTAGCACATTCACATATATATTGTGCCACGCCATTTCAATCATCGGCATTATTCTCGAAAAAAGACTAATAAAGTAAGGAAAAAAAGAAGGACCAAAGTGAGCAAAGGACCAAAGAGTAAGCAAAAAAACCAAGCATTGATTTATATATAATAATAATAAGCAAAAGAAGTAAGCGATGATTCATAAACCTAATAAGATAAGTATAGTAGCATGTACACTTGTCCACACACACAAAGGTCATCTATAATTTGTAACTACAACTAGGCCAACATCAAGCCTTCTGGCTTGGCTTAGGGAACGGGAGGACGCCTTGTCTCGTCATGAACTTCCTATAGTCACCCTGCATCTCTAGGCGATCTTCTATGTCACGGTTATTCGGGATATTTCCTCCGTAGAAGATCCCCCCGAAGTCATGACATCACGAAAGATGATTGCCCCAAACTACTGTTGGATGCGATACATCTCGTCTAATATCTGAATCAGTGATCTTGGCCTTTGCTTCAGCCCACTGTTTGAGATGATCTGGCAGCGTAGAAATTCGGCTGGTCAAGTAGGAACGCCCTCATGTGATGGAGTGTGTAGTAGGCTTCCTTCTTACTGTTTTCCAGCTGCTTCACGCAGGGGAACTCCGTTACGTGGTTGAAGACGTGCCTGCCTAACTTGACCTTCGTATGCACGAAGGTGGTGCCTTCCGTCGAGGCAAAGCCAGTGAGAGCATCATCCAGAACTTTCTTGATCTTGTCGTAGTTTTTCTTCTTTTCTAGACTCCCCGAGTCGAAATACGTGGCGTGGGAATGCTTCGGCGATAAGGAGATGAGCGTGCAGTGTTCATCTCTGCGCAAAAAATTCAAATGGAATGTGTTCGAAAAAGAATGATGATAATCTAATAAAGCCAATCGACGGTGGCGAGTGAATAACGACTTACTCGGGAAAGTAAGGCACGAGAATGTATTCCTTTGTCTTGTTCGCCACGAGGATTCTTTTAGGTACGAGGCCACGATACATCGTTCGGCAGGGGAACCCAATCAGCCGTCACGCATGTAGTAGGTGTCCACTATAGCGATGCCCGGTGTGTTCTCTCTAATGATCTGCATGGCTAGGCTGAGAGAAAACAGACGGACCATGGTATAGTGCAGCGGGTATAGGTGGAACATATTGAAGATGTCGTAGAACCGCAGGAAGAACAGATCCGCAGGAGCATTGTCGACGAAGCCCAAGCCTGGTGGCACATTAACCACGAATACCGGGTGCGAGGGATCTTTCTCCGATAGAAGGCGTCTCTCTATCGTCAGCACGCCGTCATGCACACTCTGCAGTTCCGAACTGGCGATCCCTCCGCAAATTCTTAGGTAGAATGGGCTCACCTGCCACATGAATCCTCCACATAATACCCTCGGGTCTTGGTGGCCCGTTCCGAAACCTGATCGGATTCGCAGTTGTTGACGCCACCGGCTAGCTCGAGCTGCCTAAACCAACGCAGGAAGAATGCGATCGCAGGGGGATTATCAAGGAGCGTCTGCCTAAACCAACGCGTGAAATCTGAGTTGTGCTCTTTGATTATTTCTCCCTGCGTCCTCTGTATGCCCTGGTCACTGTACTTCTTCTCGATTAACCTTTTGTGCTTCTGTACCCAAGGATCGACCAGTTCTAAATGATGTAGCGCGACGAGGTTTGCTCGATCAAAGTCTGCGCGTCGAAAATCGAAGTCTGCATGTAGTATGCGACGACCCTCTCGGTGACCAGATCCGTCGAGCTTGCCAAGGTGCCTATTGACGGGAAGACCGATAGGGTTCTCTATGTCTAGATAATTCGTGCAGAAAGAGATGCACTCTTCGGCCAGAAAGCCCTTGGCTATGCTTCCATCTGGACGGGACCTGTTGCGAACGTATCCTTTGATGTGTCCGTTCATCATTTCGAACGCCATCATGCTGCGGAGGAACATCGGCCCGAGTTGGACGATGTCCTCCATGACATGGACCAGCAGATGCACCATAATGTCGAATAATGCGGGTGGGAAGTAGACCTCAAGCTCGCATAGTATCACCACGATCTCCTCCTGTAGCCTCCCGAGCTGATTCACGCCAATCGACTTCCTAGATATGACGTCGAAAAACTTGCAGAGGCCAAATAACGTTTCACGGACGTGCTCGTCCATTATCCCTCTTAGTGCGACCGGAAGTACCTACGTCATTAGCATGGCAAAGTCGTGAGACTTCATGCCACTGAACCTCTGCTTCGCCTCGTCTAGGTATCTGCTTATCTTGCCCGCGTAGCCGTAAGGAAATTTGACTCTTAGAAGGCACTTGAAAAACTGTTTGATCTCATCCTGGCTTAGAGTGAAGCAAGAAGGAGGGCAGTAATATTCGTTCTTCTTGAACTTTTTACCCTTCCGCCGACCTTCTGTCATCTCCGACTCATGATCATCATCATCTTCCTGATCATCAGGAGTAGTGCGTCCTCCGTGAAGCTCCTTCCGGATACCCAAGCATATCAGGTCGTGCCTTGCTTTCGGACCATCTTTTGTCCTATCTGGCATGTTGATTATGGTGGCGACCAGACTCTCGCACACATTTTTCGTGATATGCATGATGTCGAGGCTATGAGGCGTGCGGAGAAACTTCCAGTATGGCAACTCCCAGAAAACAGACCTTGTTTTCCATACCTTCATCAGCGGCTTGTCTTGTTGCTGGCTCTTTCGCTTCTTTCGAGGCTTAGGACAATCTTTCCAGTTTTTCAGCAACTCTTCCACTTCTTCGCTGCTCCTACGCTCTGGGATTCCTCGGGTCTTGGATTTGCCATCGAACAGGTCTCCATGTTTTCTCCATGGAGCATTCTTGCTGAGCCACCTCCGGTGCGCCATGAACACGGTTTTCGATGACCCTAGATCTTTCTCTAGTTGGGGATAGCTTGTGTTATCCATGCACCTAACGCATGCGCAGAATCCTTGGATAACCTGTCCCGAGATATACCCGCAACCTGGATAGTCTTCACCGTAGTGACCAACGCGGCTCTCATAGTGAAATAATCTTGTGCGACAGCGTCGTAAGTATTGGCTCCAGATTCCCATAACGTGGCTAGCTCCTCTTTCAACAGCCCGAGATACAGATTGATGTCGGTACCAGGTTGTTTCGGCCCTTGAATTAGCATACTCATTTGTATGTACTTCTTCTTCATGCACAACCATGAAGGGAGGTTGTACATCCATACAAACACGGGCCAAGTGTTGTGTGTGCTGCTCTGGCTACCGAACGGATTGAGTCCATTGGTGCTCGCACCAAGCCTGATGTTCCTCGAATCTCCACCGAATTCTGGGAATTTGAGGTCCAATGCTTTCCACTGGCTAGCATCTGAAGGGTGCGTCAGCAGCTCATCCTTTTCGGGGTCATCATCGTCATCTCCTGGCTTCTTCCTTTCCGCATGCCATCGCATGAGCTTCGCTTCCTTAGGGTCCGCGAAATAGCGCTGCAGACGAGGAGTGATAGGAAAGTACCATACCACTTTTCGAGGTGCTTTCTTCCCTTTCTTGTACCGACTCACGCCGCACACTGGGACATGTGGTTTTCTCCGCGTCCTCGCCTCGATAAATGATGCAATCGTTGATGCAAACGTGATATCTAACATGCGGTAGATCGAGAGGACAGACGATTTTCTTGGTGTCCTCGATACTAGTTGGACATGTGTTCCCCTCCGGGAGACGACCGTGCCAGAATGCCATCATATCATCGAAGCTTGCGTCGCTCAATTTGTGTTTTGCCTTCATCTCCATAGCCTTGAGCGTTACATTCAACCGGGTATCATCGGGCCTGCATCCTTCATACAATGGAGTAACCCTGTCTTTCTCAAGTTGCGCAAGCTTGGCTTTCTCTCTAGCGGCAGCCCTGGTGTTACTCGTCTGCTTGAGAAGCAGCTCTTGCACATAAGGGTACCGCACCCAGCCTGACGTTGTTCCATCGTCGTCTGCTCCTCCGGCATCTAGATCATCATCATCCCGGTCTGCTTCTGCACCTTCACCATCTCCAGGAGACTCTTCATCGTCTCGCCCGTTCTCGCCGTGATGATGATCATCGTCATGTTGCCCACCTTCACCGTCTCCATCATCTTCGTCATCGCTTATCCAACGAGTGTATCCATCCATGAAACCATGGCGGAGCAGGTGCGCATGCAGATTCCCGGAATCTGGTTCGATCACCCAGTTGAGTTTGCATCTTCTGGACGGACATCTTATATCCGTCTTGTTATTTCGTATCATGTCGGCCATCGCACATTTCAAAAATCTAGCCACAATGCCTTCGCTCATTATGCGGACCATTTTTGCCTGCACGGTGTACACAGTACAATTAGAAGTCTATTAGAACCACATAATGAATGCATGCATGCAATGGTCGATAGAAAATTTCAGCATGACCTATCCTAAAATTAGGACCTTTGCGAAATGCCAAAGTCTTGCCAAAATGGAAATGAATCAACATTTTGGAAAAACAAATGGCAACTTGTTCACATACAAACACAAGAGAGAGAGACCGATCCATACACACATGAACATATCATTATCCTCTCCATACACACATGCATGAGCATCATCGATACTCTCCATATATACACACATATGACAATCGATCCTCTCCATACACACATCCTGAGCATCGATCATCTACATACATATGAGCATATCATCCATATACACATGAACACATCGTTACATGAACAACTTACCGATATGAGAGACCAATCGCGAGAAGATGGAAAGGAGAGGTGCGCGCGAGATCGGAGAAGGAGATGAGAGACCGGAGAGCTTCCTCTATTACTTATGTAACATCCAATGCAAGTTCTACATGCTAAAAATGGTGAATGAGTGGATAAATTGAGGTGGGAAGGAGAAGGATCCCGACTAGATCTAAGGAGGAAGAAGAAAGGGAAAGTGAAGTGTGGGGTGGTGGATGATCACACATGTGCACAAAGTGGAGCTGGCAAAAAAATTGCCACATCCGTGGCGCACTCGGCACCAGTGCGCCACATGGATTAGTAACATCCGTGGCGCACATGCCATAGTGCGCCACGGATGTGTCGGACCGTTTTACAGAGCAGAGGGGCATGCGCTTAGGCGTAGCGCACCCCCCAACGTGCGCCACGGATAACACCAACAGGCGTAGCACACCTACCCTATGTGCGCTACGGATGTCTGGCGTGCGGCCAACAGGGCCCTGGCCCACACATATCTGTGGCGCACTATGGTCATGTGCGCCACGGTTGTTCTAGTTACTAGTAGGGAACTACCCATAGGTGAGCCACGCCTGTTTTAGCCGTGGGGCACTTCAACCATGTGAGCCACGGATGTGCTGATTACCTATAGCCATTTTCCTAGTAGTGTTAAGGGAAGTACATCTGCGTTGGAGGGGTGGGCGGTTCTAAGACCACCACGCCACAAAAGGCCTCACCCTATTCTCCGATGGATCTCGCCACGAAAGGCCTGATCCACCTTCTCCACTATTGGTACCCTTCGAGGCGGGAACCGGTGCCTTTACAACTCTACCGAAGCACACACCCACAACTGAATTGGGGGCTCCCGAGATGACAACAAGCTGTCACAAGGACAAGGTTTATCAATATAAACAAAACAAGGATCTAGGTATTTGCAAGAAATACTAGATCGGTGATTCTTCAAATGAATGAAGAGGAGATGAAGCGCATGATTGCAGTTGTTGAAGATCGAGTCCTCCTCCTTCGATTCCCCAAGGGACGGGGCCTCTGGCTGGATCTAGGTGGAGAACTCTTGGATGAAAGTTGCAGATCAGAACTTGTCTTTTTCGAATGAACCAAGAGTTCTGGTCAGAGGGGGAAGACAGGCTTAAATACCCCCTGCCCAGAACAAGCCGTTGGAGAAATTTGGGGGCGGATTATCCGCCCCCCTTTAGGGCGTACTATCCTCCCTGGGGAGAAAATCCGCCCCCAGGACGGAAACTCCGGGGAAAACTCCGCCCCCTATACAGAGAGTGACGCGGCCTTGTCTTGGAGAAATGAGGGGGCGGATTCTCCGCCCCCCCTTAGGGGCGTACTATCCGCCCTGGGGAGAAAACCTGCCCCAGGGCCGGAAAGTCCGTGGGAAACTCCACCCCTCATACAAAGAGCGACGCAGGCCTTGGCTTGAAGAAATTTCCTGAGGGGGCAAATTATCCGCCCCCTTAGGGGCGGACTATCCGCCCTAGGGAGAAAATCCTCCCCAGGGCCGGAAAGTCCGTGGGAAACTCCGCCCCCCATACATAGAGCGACGCAGGCCTTGGCTTGAAGAAAATCCTCGAGGGGGCGGATAAATCCGCCCCCCAAAAAGCAGTTTCCTTTCCTTTTCAGTGTACAGATCTACAAAACTTCAATACACATTAAATAATCCTTGATATTGTTATCTAACACAAAAAACACTAGGGATTATGAAATGTTCTTTCAGACGGCACCTTGATACTGTAGAGGACTTCAAAAAAGATTTATTTCTCTGCTTTGGTAAGAGCATAGCTGGCACGACTTAAGTGACGCCCTTTATCCGTCTTGTTTTGTGTATGCATGTTCTTTGGGTCTTTCATAATTTGTTGGTCCTCCCGTGCTTCTAGTGTATCATTTGTCTTCCCATACACGCCTAGGAATCTTAGCAGGTTCACGCAAAGATTCTTCGTCACATGCATCATGTCAATTGAAGAGCGGAAACGTAGGACGTTCCAATATGGCAGCTCCAAAAATATAGATTTCTTCTTCCACATGGGTGTGTGTCCTGTAGCGACGTCGTTCGGAACTGATTGACCGTCGAGACCCTTTCCAATGATTACTTCTATGTCCTTGACCATACCAAATACATCATCACCGGCAGGGAGTTCAGGATTCTTCCGGTGATCTGCCTCACCTTTGAAATGCTTACCTTTCTTTCTTATGAGATGATTGGTCGGAAGAAATCGTCGATTAGCTAGGTACACAACCTTCTTGCGTTTATGCAAATATGTACCTTCAGTCTTATCTAAACAGTGCGTACATGTCTTATATCCCTTGTTTGTCTGTCCTGAAAGGTTACTAAGAGCATGTCAATCATTGATGGTTACGAAAAGCAACCCTCGTAGGTCAAATGGCTCCTATTTGTTCTCATCCCACGCATGTACACCTAGTTTTCCCCACAGCTATAAGAGTTCTTCAACTAATGGCCTAAGGTACACATCAATATCGTTGCCCGGTTGCTTTGGGCCTTAGATAAGCACTGACATCATAATGAACTTATGCTTCATGCACAACCAAGGAGGAAGATTATAGATACATAGTCACGGGCCAGGTGTTGTGACTGCAGCTCTGCTCCCCAAAAGGATTCATGCCATCCGTACTTAGACGAGACCGTAAGTTCCTTGCATCACCTGCAAAGTCCGGGAAGTCTCTCTCGATTTTTCTCCACTTTGACCCATCAGCAGGGTGTCTCAACTTCTCGTCTTTCTTACGGTCTTCTTTGTGCCATCGCAATAACCTGGCATGCTCATTGTTTCTGAACATGCGTTTCAACCTTGGTATTATAGGAGCATACCACATAACCTTAGCAGGAACCCTCTTCCGGAGGGGCTCTCCCTCAACATCACAAAGGTCATCTCGTCCGATCTTATACCGCAATGCATTGTATATCGGGCATTTATCTAAATTCTTATACTCCTTACTGCGGTAGAGGATGCAGCCATTAATGCATGCATGTATCTTCTGCACATCTAATTCTAGAGGACAGAGAGTCTTCTTTGCTTCGTACGTACTCTCGGGAAGTTCGTTATGTTTTGGAAACTTCGGCTTCATTATTTTCAGCATCTTTTCAAATGAGGAGTCAGTTAGACCATACTCTGCCTTCCATCGTAGCAATTCCAGTGTGGTACCGAGCTTTGTGTTGCCATCTTTGCAATTTGGGTACAACAATTTCTTGTGATCTTCTAACATGCCCTCTAACTTCAACTTTAGTCTCGCTTTGCATCAGAAATGACCCTACCAAGTTTATCAGCAGGCTCATATGATGCCCGTTCTTCACCTCCTTCCTCATCATTGTCTTCCATTGCAGTATCACTGTATTTAGGAAACATATGATGATAGTTGTTATCATCATCTTCTTCTTCACTGTCTTCCATCATAACCCCTCTTTCCCCGTGCTTGGTCCAGCAATTATAGTTGGGCATGAAACCTTTCATAACCAGGTGGCCGCGAATGATTTTCGAGGAAGAGTACTCCTTGTTGTTCCGACATTGAACATATGTGATGGGGATATGCCTACCGGGGTATACCCAGCATGACGTTTCCGACTGGCCCAGGAACTGCCGAGTGGGCCTGCAAGACGCCGACTGGATCAAGACTTGGCGTGGATTCAAGCGACTGGAAGCTGAAGGCTCAGGAGAGTAGATAGGCCCAGTCGGATTAGGTTAAACAAGTACCGAAACCTTAATTGATTCGGTCGAGATTTGCAAACCCTAGGGGAGGGTGTGTCTATATAAACCTCCCTACAGGGCGTGTAAACGTACGTTCCATCATCCACCAAAGCGACTCGCCGCCTAGCCGTCGAGCTCGCCTCATTGTACCTCCATCATAATACAATCTAGCAGGAGTAGGTCTTTACCCTCCGGGGGGCCGAACCTGGGTAAAACCCTGTGTCTCCGCCCTCATCTCGCACCGCAGATGGCTGGCCGCCCATGCCCTTCGTTCTACTACTCGCTGCCGATTGCAGCATCTGTCGTGGTCATTCCCACGACAGTGGCACCCACCGTGGGGCCTGGCCGGTGTTCTTCGGCGAGATCCAATCTGCCCATCAACGAGTCAGTCGCCACCGGTCGCATGA
Organism: Avena atlantica; assembly: GCA_910589765.1. Lineage (NCBI taxonomy): Eukaryota > Viridiplantae > Streptophyta > Magnoliopsida > Poales > Poaceae > Avena > Avena atlantica. The sequence goes on from OU342736.1 coordinate 462,505,617, forward strand.
TAGTGATCGGCGAGATGCTCCAGATCTTGCCGAGCAGCTACGTCCCAGCGGCGCGACCCGTCACGCACAGCATGATCTTGCCCGTCGGCACGATCAGTCTCTTCGTCGGCCTCACCGACGTCATCGTCTCGGAGGACTCGGATCGCATCCGCGAGTCGCCGCCACGCGACCGGCTCTCCGAGAGCCAGGTCCGCACGATCCATCGCCTCGCCTCCGAGTACAACTCGGCCCACAGCGATGTGGCCGAAAACACCGCAGCCGCGGAAGACGCGGCCCTCAACGATGATGCCGACTCGGCGACCCCGACGTCACTCGCCGAATCCATCACCGCGTCTTTACCCGCGGGTTCCATCACCCAGGTCTCCAACGTGGGAGACTTCGAGGATCCCTCCATCCTTGGGATCTTCGACTCCGACTCCGGGTCAGAAAATTCCGCCGATCTCCGCGATAGGACCGGTCGCCATGCCGCGACCTACATGGCGACTGGCACCGATCCGCTGGAGGATCCCTTCTCCACCCCGATCCCTCCTAACGCCACGGCAATGGAGGTCGAGGAGCTCCGCCTGAAGCTGGCAGAGGCAGTCCGCAAGGAGCAAGCCGAGCGCAAAAAAATTCGCCTTGAGCAGGTGACGGTGCAGGAGCTGTCACGCTACCACTAGCAGCGAATCAGGTCGCGCCTGAACCCCACCGTCCAGGGGCGCGCCCTGAACTTCGACGACGAGAACGACCTGGCCCGCGTGGCCGAGCGCGCGATCTGCGAGAACGTGCCACCCGGAGGAAGCGCCTGGCCCCCACCAGGGTCGACAGCGAACGGCGCCCCACGTCCACCCAACCGCACACCCCCTAGGGACCAGCCGTGGATCGTGGTCTCCTCACGGGAGCGAGACGCGAACGGCCTACCACTGTTCTCTACCTCGATGGACAACCTCGTGGCGGGCCGAGCAGCGGCCGACAACATCACGGCCACCGGTGACGGCGCCATCTAGTACGTCAGGGCCCTGCTCGCAAAGGCGGTCGAGCAGCAAAACACAGGTGCCGACTCGCAGGGTCGGATGTACTCGCGTTCTTCGGGCAGCGGAGCGGCCTCAAGCGGCCGCCCATTGGCGGCAAAACCCTTAATTGCCCGCCACCCGAACCACTGCAGCTCCAACACCGACCCGCGAACGCGGCACTCTCCACCAACGACCCAGGCCAGCGACCAACTTCGTCGCCGCCAACGGTCAGCCCGTCGACGCCCGCAACCACATCATCAACAACCAAAGCTGGCGCGCATGCCAGCCCGACGACCTGCAACACACCCTAACCAATCGCCGCGACAGCGAGCCGATGGGGTCGCTAAGCCGACTCGGGCCCAGGTGCTTCAGGCCGATGATCCGAGGCGAAAAATACCCGGCGAACTTCAAAGCGCCGAAGGAAATAGAGAAGTACGACCCTTCGTACGACCCCTCCATGTGGCTGGACAACTACCTCATGGCGATGGGGATCGCTGGCCACACCGACCTGCTAGCCGCCCGTTACCTCCCCCTGATGATGGAGGGAATGTGCAGGAAGTGGATCAACACGCTTCGTCAGGCGCCACTACTGTCGGCTTCCTCTCCATCCTCCCCTAATAACCCTTCCCCAACCCTTTCCGCATCGGCCGCCACTACTGTCGGCTCCGGAGGCGGTGGCGGCGCCCCGTCCATCTAAGCTGGGGGTGGCAGGAGAGGGGTCTGTGGTGGCATTCACATGGGGGAGGTGTAACTACCTCGGTGAATTACGCTCCTAGATACAAGCCTGGATGAACGGTAGTGGTTGAAATAGTACGGTGGGGCCCCAAAATCCACTCACGGGTAGACATTTCGGTCGTCCCAACCACTTCCAATTCATCGGGACCTGTACGGGTGGCGTAATCGGCAGGCGAAGGGATCAACTACATACACAAATGAGTATGTATGCAAGCCACCATACAAAAGTACATCAGAGCCATTCCATCTAGAAAGAAAGGAAATATAGCAACGCCATACGGCAAGATTCAAATGACCTAGATAGATATAATATTTTAGGATAATTCCTCATACATCACACATCAGAGTATCAAGCGGAAGCGGCAAAACAGAGTCCGAGTACGGATAAGAAGCAAATCGGCATAAGATGCCACAGAAATAAGCACATCCCGCCCATAGATCTCACGGATCCCCGTTCCCGGAATCTCTACACCGCACGATCGTTGCCCACATCATCAGCCTCTTCCACCCAGTATCCGTCCTGCGAGGGTACCTGCTCATCTGAACCAATAATTTATCGTGTGAGACCCTAAGGGTACTCAGCAAGTCTTTATGCCTCTAAAGGGGACACAACCTGGGGTGACGCAATTGCAGCGAAAGATAAACCCTAACAGTTCTATGGATAAACGCTAACCATCCGCCTAACCAAAGATAGATGGATGTCCGTCAATTAATGACAACAGTTATAACAGTAATATCCACAGATCCATCCTCCTCCTCGCTTACCGATGAGGAAGCGGACGAACAACCCCCCCATCCGTTGGCAATTTTATTAACCATTCCATGAGTGTTGCACTATTTACTAGTCAATTACTTAGTCAGATTAAAGCGGTACTTTAGTTATGCTTGTCTATGATCGAGAAACTGTGCTCCAAGTCGTCCATAACCGCGGACACGGCTTTCAGAAAGTTTTACCCTGTAGGGGTGCACAAATAGCAACACACACTCGATCAACCTCGGAAAAACCAAATCAAAACCCAACGAGGCCTTCACGACAAAGCAATCACAGGATTCAGAAATATTTCAGGGGGCCACCCCTTGGAGTACACCCGCAACGAAGTTAGCTGACTCCGAGACGGACCCGAGGTTTGCGACAATGGCTGTAAACGACTGGGAACCCAAAACTGGGATTGTCGATACCGCGAAAACATTCCGCTTACCTAAACAGTACAGTGTGCTCCTCGCACAATCGTAAATAAACAGTAGCATGGCATAAGTACAGGCTAGTAAATAAAACCTCAAACTAGTTTGTGGCCCCAAGAAATAAGACTGAATCAAGCTCTGGCTCAGGGGGGTCCCATAAGCCTCCCGGATGTGGATAGCGCGAATAATCTTGGAACAGGAATCAAGTACTCGGGGTCTTACGGGACACAAGTGAGCAGGAAGAACCAAATAGCAGATGTTGCTCACCGGTGCCACTTTCATTAGTTATCCCATTACTACTCAGGTTAAGTTGTTTAGGTACCTCGTTATCCATCAGACTCTCACATACCCTACACATGCTGTTCTACGACTCGCATGGCTCAAACAACTCCAGTAGTAATGGCTCATGGGATGGAGGAACAAGCTTGGTGGGGTTTAAAAGTAAAGGCTATGCAATACTTGGGATTCAATTTAATGCAATCGCGACTCAATGATGCAAGAATAAGATAGAGGCAATAGGTACTGTATGTATGCAAGCATGTGGTAGTGCTTGCCTGGCAACTCTGTTGAAGCGAGAGAGACGGATCTGGGTAGTGCTCCTGGTTCTCTTGATATATCCCCTGCTCAGTGTCTATTCGAAGAAGAACCAAACAAACAAGGGCCAACATAAATAAAGTGCACAAGCATAGAAATAAAATGCGTCAAGCAAACAATCATGCCATGATGAATGATGCACAAGTTGCATGGCAATAACGTAGCATGGCATGGGTGAGGTGTGGTATACAAGAATAAGTCATTTTATTAAGGTTTGGCCACATTTTATTGTCATATTAGTTGCTGTTGTATACTATATATTTATATGATGCATGCTGCAATTGAAGCCATGGAGAGCATAAACAGAAAGGTCTCGTCGAGCTGATCATTTTAGACATCTCATTTGTCAAATTCGGAGTTATAAATCAAAAGTTATTAATTATTTAAGTTTAGGGGCATTTTATGTATTTTTATCCAACTTAGAAATAACATGCTCAATTGAAAATGTGGATGGCATAATTGAATTCCTCACATTTTTCTGATTCCAAAAACATATATTATTTGTATTATTTGGAATTATGAATTTAATTTTATTTTAAGTCAAAATTAGTCATATTAGGTCAAAGTCAAAGGTTTGACTATTTTAAATTAGTTTTGAAAATATTTGAATAAATATTTGAATTAACATTCAAAAACAAAACATTTTTCATATAAGGTTTGAATTCAAATTCCAAACGAGGAATAAGTTATGAATTTATTTAGTTTTAAACAGATTTGTATTTTGAATTTGAATTTGAGTTAATTTAAAAGAAAAAGATTCAAAACAGATACAGAAAAATACATTTCGCACTCAGGCCATCTAGCCACTACCGATGACATGGGGTCGGGCGCTGACTGGGCCTAGGACAGGTGGCTGAGGACCGCGGGTTGAGGGTAGACTAGCGTGGGAGCTTTTTACAAAATTGCCGGCTGGGAGGGCTGCGGGTTGGGGTGTTTTTTTTCCAGGGGCCTATGTGCAAACTGCCAGGAGCTGATCGAGTTGAGCCTGACGAACTGAACGAGTGATCGCAAAATGGGCTAGCTGACCCCGATCTTGCGACGAAGATGACGACTAAACTGCTAGGAATTCCTCGATGCCGCAAAAACGAAAGTTGTAGAGGGATGATAGGGCTACAACTTTGGTTTAGGAGGTATCACGGAGGAGGGTCCCAGCGACGGGGAGCTGTCGACGAACAGCAGCTCAAACAGGTGCTCCTGATGAACTGAAACAGCGTTGAAGCGCGGACCTGGGCGAAGTTGCGGTGGCGACAGCGGGCGACTCCGGCCACCGTTGAAGCAAGGTTTGCTGCGATGAGAAGGGGTTCAAAGGGCTACCAGAAAGATGCTCCCTTCTCGGCGGGGGTGGAACGGCCACGAGCTAGGCAAGCACCGAAACAGCGGCGCTCGCGACTGCGGTGGTGCCTCCTCCTGGTGCTACTGGAGAGCGCTGGCGCGACAGCGTCGTTGGAGGCGGAGCTCCGGCGAACCCTGGAAAGATAGGATGCAAGGAGGGTCGCGGCTGAACCGGCACAGCTTAGCGCTCGCTGACACGCACGCCGGGCGACGGCCTACGGTGGTTCAGGTGCAGCTCGAGGCGCGCAGCGGATGACGACGGTGGTGTGGGCAGGAAAACAGAACAAGGACGGGGTCTCACCTCGATCGATTCCGGGGTGTCGTGGCTGCAGAGGAAGGGGACAGCGTCTTGGCTAGATGGCAAGGGTGAGGTCGCAGGCTCGGCTGACGGCCCTTCTCTCCTGCAGGTCGACAACGGGCAGGAGTCGCTCGGCAAGGGGTATCAGCACGGTGGAGCCATGGGAGAAACAGGGAGCAGAGGTGGGGAAACAGAGGCGGAGAACGGCGGCGTGAGGGGAAGAGGGGCTAGGGCAAGTAGCTAGGTTGCCAAGGGATTTATCAGGAGACGAGGACGACCGTCCCATCCATCATGTGGGGTACGTGGCTCCATGGATGCGCTGCCGTACAGGCGAGGAAGAACAGGCGGGTGCATCGATCGCTTGGACCAGGTGGTTTCCTGATGGGCTTGAGGCTGAAGGGGGGGTACTGGGCCAGGGGTGGGCTGGTTGCTGCTGCTCGACTTGGGCTGCTGCGGGAGGTAAGGCCCAGGTTGGCTGCTGCTCTCCTCTCTCACTATTTTTTTTCCTTCTTCTTTTTATTTATATGTTTTGTTTGTTTGTATTCTATTTCAAATTTAAACCAGCTTCTACTTTCAAAATCTTTGGAACTTTTTCACAGGGAATTTTGAACAGAGGGTTTGACCAAGAGTAGAGACAAGGGGCAAAGAGATGGAGGAGAAGGAGATGTCCACATACATGGTTTATGGAAGAGCCAAATGGGGCACTTTACAAGAATATGAAGATATGGGGTTTTTGCAATCTAGATGAAATCATTTGTAAAATTAGGGAACCTTCACATGGATCCAAGGCTTGTAGAAAACAAAAACAGAGGGAGAGAGATGAGGTGGTTCTTGCATGGCCCATGCAATAATAAATGCCAAGTATTCATATTGTGAAAACAACATAAAATCACATGGCATTATTCCATGCATTACCACAAGGTGGAATAAGGCCAAGCAAAAAGGGACTAGTATTGGATCCACCCAACCCACATGAGCTAGGTAAATTCAAATAAATGCCAGCTCAGATTAATTGGATGGTGGAATTATAAGGTGGTGAAGACAAGGTGGTGGAGTCATTAAGAGATATGCCCCCCAACTCAACTTGGGCATTTAACAATATATCAAGAACCAAATACAAATATTAAAGCATATGAGATAAGAACCAAAACAAAAGGGTTTTTGTATGATGCTCAAATGCAAGGTGGCATGATGACATGAACATGACATGATGATGATGCAACAATTATATGTAGGAAGTGGCCCTTTTATTACTAGATCAAGTAGCATTACAGGTGTTAGACAACTGGGATGCTACAACTCTCCCCCACTAAATAGGAATCTCGCCCCGAGATTCTAGGAAGAAGAAGAAGACACAAAGAGGGTTGGATAGTTGGCACGGAGTTCATCTTCACGTTCCCAAGTGGCTTCATCAACAGAATGGTGCGACCACTGTACCTTGCAGAACTTGATGGACTTGTTGCGAGTCCTTCTTTCTGCGGTCTCAAGGATTTTGGTGGGGGTGTTCTTGATAAGACAGGTCTTCTTTGAGATTGATTAGCTCATGATCCACGGTCCTGCCGGGATCTTTGAAGCACTTCTTGAGCTGAGAGATGTGGAAAACATCATGAACCTTGAGTTTTTCCGGGAGCTCCAGGGCATAAGCAACTTCTCCTCTCCTTCCACGAATCTTTAATGGACCGATGTATCTAGGAGCCAGCTTTCCTTTGATACCAAAGCGGTGTGTGCCTCTCATGGGAGTGACACGAAGGTACACGAGATCACCAGGGGCATACACCATGTCCGTGTGCTTCCTGTCATAATTGCTCTTCTGGCGACTTTGAGCAATCTTCAGGTTTTCCAGAATGATATGCACCTTCTCCTCCGCTGAGTTACAATGTCAGGGCCAAACCAGATTTTTCTCCTGCACCTGACCAACCAATCGGCGTTCTGCACTTGCGACCATAGAGAGCCTCAAATGGTGCCATCTTCAGACTTTTATGGAAGCTGTTGTTGTAGGAGAATTCAGCATAAGGAAGACATTCCTCCCACTTCATGCCAAAAGAGATGACGCAAGCACGAAGCATATCCTCCAGAATCTGATTGATCCTTTCAACTTGTCCTTGCGACTGAGGGTGGTAAGCAGTGCTGAAGTTCAACTTTGTCCCCAAAGCATTTTGGAAACTTTCCCAAAACTTGGACGTGAAGATGCTTCCACGGTCTGAACTGATCTCAAGCGGAACCCCATACAGAGAGACAATTCTGTTGATATAGAGCTCAGCCAACTGAATTCCAGAAATTATTTCCTTGACGGGGAAGAAATGAGCCACTTTAGAAAGCCTGTCGATGACAACAAAGATTGCATTGTTGCCCTTCTGCGACCATGGAAAGCCAGTGATGAAGTCCATCTCTACTTTCTCCCATTTCCATTCCGGCGGTTTCAACGGCTGTACAAGACCGAAAGGTTTCTGATGGACAGCTTTCACTCTACGGCAGACATCACACTCCGAGACATACTTGGCACAATACCGTTTCAAACCAGGCCACCAATATTGTGTTTTCAAGTCCATGTACATCTTTGTGCTGCCAGGGTGGATAGATAGAACGAATCGTGCGCCTCCTTGAGAACTTGCTCTCTCAAACCCGGGTAGTTCGGAACAAACATCCGGTGTTCAAAGAAAAGCGTGCCTTGATCATCGACGTGGAAGGACTCATACTTCGGAAGCTCAAGTTTAGAGATATCCTTTCTGGTGTGCGATCACCAAGCTGACGAGAGCAAATCTTTTCTTCCAAGAGAGGAGTAGCCATAAGGTTCAGAGATGCCCTTGTTCCACACCTTCAGGTTGAGCTAACGGAATTCCTCGCACAAGAGAGGTTGCTGCTCTTCTATCATGAGGTTGTTGACATAAGCTTTGCGGCTAAGAGCATCGGCCATGACATAGCTTTGCCCGATGTGTAGTTGATGGTCAAATCAAAATCATTGATTGCTTCAATCCATCTCCTCTGCCGAGGTTGAGATCAGCTGAGTGAAGATATACTTCAATTTTGTGGTCAGAAAAGATTCACAACGGTTGCCAAGCAAGTAGTGCCTCCATAGCTTCAAAGCAAAGACAACTGCTGCTAGCTCGAGGTCATGTGTAGGATAGTTGATCTCATGCGTCTTCAACTGTCGAGAGGCATAAGCAACCACTTGTTTTTCTTGCATAAGGACCGACCCAATCCTTGCAAAGAGGCGTCACAGAATCTTGGAAAGGCTTAGATGTATCCGGAGGAACCAGACTGGTGTGGAAGTGAGCTTCTCTTTGCGTGTCTCAAAGCTTGCTGACAGGCAGGAGTCCAAAGATATTTCTTGGCTTTCTTGAGGAGATAGGTAAGAGCTCGTATCTTCGAGAAGTTCTGAACGAAGCGACGGCAATAACTCGCCAACCGAGGAAACTCCGCACTTACACTTTGCCATTAACAGGCGGAGGAAGCCATTCAACAATAATCTTCACAGTTTCCGGGTTGACTGCAATGCCCTTGGTAGAGATGACATGGCCAAGATAAGTTACTTCAGGCAGCCAAAACTCACACTTTGAGAACTTTGCATACAAGCGGTTCTCACGAAGCTTGTTTAGGACACAACGAAGGTTCTTCATGCTCTTCCTTGGACTTAGAATAGACCAGGATGTCATCCAGATAGACCACAACGAACTTATCAAGGTACTCCATGAAAACCGAGTTCATAAGCCTCGAGAAGGTAGCAGGTGCGTTGGTGAGGCCGAAAGACATGACTGTGTACTCATACAGGCCATAGCGGGTGGTGAAAGCTGTTTTAGGCACATCTTCCTTGCGAATCTTGATTTGGTGATAACCACTTCTCAAGTCAAGCTTAGAGAACACCACAGCTCCAGCTAGCTGATCGAAGAGATCATTAATCGCGCGGAAGGGGATATTTGTTCTTGATGTTTTAGCATTTAGAGCCCGATAGTCAACACAAAGTCTATCAGTCCTGTCACGCTTCTTCACCAAAGATTGTTGGACTACCCCAAGAAGAAGTACTGTGTTGAATGAAACCCAACTTCTCTTGTTCATCAAGTTGACGTTTGTGTTCGGCCAACTCAGAAGGACCCTTTTTATAACGCCGCTTGGAGATAGGAGCCGTTCCAGGTTCAAGCTCAATTACAAACTCAACCTCACGATCCGGAGGCATACCCGGCAACTCTTCAGGAAAGACATCTGGGAACTCACAGACCACCGGTACACTCTGAATAGCTTCCATAGCATCATCATTCAGAGCCCCCAAAGAGAAAAGCTGGACAGCAGGAGTCAGACTTGGAGAAAAGACTATATGGCCTTCAGGAATCTTCAGGGAAACCAAGCGTTCAGCACAATCAATCACAGCTGCATTCGCTGTCAACCAATCCATGCCCAAGATGACATCAATGTCATAATTGCCCAGAACAATTAAGGAAGCCGAGAACGAAGAGCCACCAATCTCAACTTGATTGCCATGGCTGATTTTAGATGCTACCATATTTTCTCCAGGAGAAAGGACCATTAACCGCTTGAGAAGAGGATCCGCCGCTAACCCATTCTCACTTGCAAACTTGATAGAAACAAACGAATGTGATGCACCAGAATCAAACAAAACTCGTGCAGGGACTGAGTTAACGGAAAGCATACCCATCACAACTCCAGGTGCATGCTCAGCTTGAGCGGCGTTGACACAGTTGGCACGGGCAACAGTAGACCCGGGCTTAGTGTTGATGTTGAGAGCCCGAGGTGGTGGTGCACGAACCATAGGAGAGCTTGCCGCATATCTTGGAGGGGGTGGAGGAAGAGATCTGTTCTTCAACGGACAGTTCCAGTTCAGATGTCCAGGATCTCCACATGTGAAACAAGCACCAGGTGGACGTGGAGCAATGTGGCCAGGGACTCCGCCAGGCGCTCCAGGGTAGTGGTGGTTGTAGCCCCTGGGAGCAGCAGTGATGAAGTTTGATGGCCTTGCCGCGTAGCTTGAAGGTCTTGGTGAAGCCGGGAGCGACGGTGGGGTGTTAGGAACCCAAACACGCCGCTTAGAAGGAGCTGACATAGCTGAAGAGCTTGATGCGTCCCGGTTGTGTTTCTTTGACTCCTCAAACACTTGCCTACTGGCTTCCTCCTGCAAAGTTGTATGCTGAAGTTCCAGGAAAGATGCCGGTCTTGCATGTGTGATTGCATATTTGATCGATGCATTGAGCCCCTGCCTGAACCTCTTTTGTTTCTTCTTGTCATCCGAGATCTCATCACCACCATAACGAGAGAGTTTCATGAAGTTCCTGATGTAGGTATTGACATTATCATTTCCCTGCTTTAGGTTGAGAAAGACTTCCTTCATCCTTTCCATGACAATCTCTGACAGGAATTGCTCTTTGAAAGCTCCAGAGAACTGTTCCCAAGTGGGCTGAAAACCAGTACAGCTTGCCTTCAGATAATTCTCCCACCAGAGAGCTGCATCTCCCTTCAGAAGGTGAGTAGCACATTTCACCCATTCTTGCTCAGGCACATCAGCAGTCTCCAGTTGCCTTGACATCTCACGCAACCAATCATCAGCATCAAGTGGTTGATCAGAAACATCAAATTGGCGAGGGTTGAACTTCAGGAAGCTTTTGATGTCACCCCACTTGGGAGGTGGAGGGAGTGGAGCAAACTCATTTCTCCTGACACTTTCTTCCAAACGCTGCTGGTTCTGCTGCATTGCTGCCAAGGCATTGGCTATGTTTGACAACGCGGCCCCAAGTTCCGGTGGTATGTCCTCATCTGAACGGCGTGGTGGAGCCATCCTGTGATTGATATAAAAAACACAAGTCAGTACTATAATGGAGAATGATAATAATCCAAAATAGTACCAAGATGGAATTAACAAGATAAAGGATACAATTTACTAAGATGATATTAAAATATCAACAAATTCAAGGACCTAGAAGATATTAAGCATATCGCACACGACTGAAAAGGAGTGTGGTACACAAATATATCAAAGAAAATTTTTCCACAAATTTCGGCATTAATTAAAATACCAATAGATGCGCAAAATTACTTAACGAATCAAGATTAGTGACTCTACCAATTCAATATACAAAAGCGAATGATAAGAGTAGTGGTATGGTCGCGACTCCATCCCGCACTCAAATCATTACTCCGCACATGAATAAGTGGAACACATATCCTAACCCCTTCTTCTCACGTTGAACCTAAAGATTGGTAACTACGGAAACGAACACCCCAAACAAGATAACGTCGGATAACAAGGAGTAAGACAGATCACGTCGGTAAACAACGAATCAGATAGATCGCGTCGGTTTGCAAAGCCTGTCGGTATGGAATGTACCAACAGTTGATAACCAAAAGGCCGATTAGATAACAACTTGGTTGCAACAGATAGACAAGAGATTACACACACACACACAACCTATGGTACTACGGAAACCCAGAACACGTGAATCCTAGTTTGAACTTTTAAGAAGAGGATTGAAAACGTTACACTTCCTTACCAGAAAAGGGTGGGTGGGTGGTAAGAAGAAAAGTGGAAGCAGTCCTACTCTCGCGTTTTGTTTTCCCTAGTATACATAACTACCAAAATATTTGCTAGACTGACAACGACCGTTTGGCTGAGACCCTGAAGGTCGGGATGGCTCTGATACCAATTGTAACTACCTCGGTGAATTACGCTCCTAGATACAAGCCTGGATGAACGGTAGTGGTTGAAATAGTACGGTGGGTCCCCAAAAGCCACTCACGGGTAGACCTTTCGGCCGTCCCAACCACTTCCAATTCATCAGGACCTGTACGGGCGGCGTAATCGGCAGGCGAAGGGATCAACTACATACAAAAATGAGTATGTATGCAAGCCACCATACAAAAGTACATCAGAGCCATTCCATCTAGAAAGAAAGGAAATATAGCAACGCCATACGGCAAGATTCAAATGACCTAGATAGATATAATATTTTAGGATAATTCCTCATACATCACACATCAGAGTATCAAGCGGAAGCGGCAAAACAGAGTCCGAGTACGGATAAGAAGCAAATCGGCATAAGATGCCACAGAAATAAGCACATCCCGCCCATAGATCTCACGGATCCCCGTTCCCGGAATCTCTACACCGCACGATCGTTGCCCACATCATCAGCCTCTTCCACCCAGTATCCGTCCTGCGAGGGTACCTGCTCATCTGAACCAATAATTTATCGTGTGAGACCCTAAGGGTACTCAGCAAGTCTTTATGCCTCTAAAGGGGACACAACCTGGGGTGACGCAATTGCAGCGAAAGATAAACCCTAACAGTTCTATGGATAAACGCTAACCATCCGCCTAACCAAAGATAGACGGATGTCCGTGAATTAATGACAACAGTTATAACAGTAATATCCACAGATCCATCCTCCTCCTCGCTTACCGACGAGGAAGCGGACGAACAACCCCCCCATCCGTTGGAAATTTTATTAACCATTCCATGAGTGTTGCACTATTTACTAGTCAATTACTTAGTCAGATTAAAGCGGTACTTTAGTTATGCTTGTCTATGATCGAGAAATTGTGCTCCAAGTCGTCCATAACCGCGGACACGGCTTTCAGAAAGTTTTACCCTGCAGGGGTGCACAAATAGAAACACACACTCGATCAACCTCGGAAAAACCAAATCAAAACCCAACGAGGCCTTCACGACAAAGCAATCACAGGATTCAGAAATATTTCAGGGGGCCACCCCTTGGAGTACACCCGCAACGAAGTTAGCTGACTCCGAGAGGGACCCGAGGTTTGCGACAATGGCTGTAAACGACTGGGAACCCAAAACTGGGATTGTCGATACCACGAAAACATTCCTCTTACCTAAATAGTACAGTGTGCTCCTCGCACAATCGTAAATAAACAGTAGCATGGCATAAGTACAGGCTAATAAATAAAACCTCAAACTAGTTTGTGGCCCCAAGAAATAAGACTGAATCAAGCTCTGGCTCAGGGGGGGTCCCATAAGCCTCCCGGATGTGGATAGCGCGAATAATCTTGGAACAGGAATCAAGTACTCGGGGTCTTACGGGACACAAGTGAGCAGGAAGAACCAAATAGCAGATGTTGCTCACCGGTGCCACTTTCATTAGTTATCCCATTACTACTCAGGTTAAGTTGTTTAGGTACCTTGTTATCCATCAGACTCTCACATACCCTACACATGTTGTTCTACGACTCGCATGGCTCAAATAACTCCTGTAGTAATGGCTCATGGGATGGAGGAACAAGCTTGGTGGGGTTTAAAAGTAAAGGCTATGCAATACTTGGGATTCAATTTAATGCAATCGCGACTCAATGATGCAAGAATAAGATAGAGGCAATAGGTACTGTATGTATGCAAGCATGTGGTAGTGCTTGCCTGGCAACTCAGTTGAAGCGAGAGACGGATCTGGGTAGTGCTCCTGGTTCTCTTGATATATCCCCTGCTCAGTGTCTATTCGAAGAAGAACCAAACAAACAAGGGCCAACATAAATAAAGTGCACAAGCATAGAAATAAAATGCGTCAAGCAAACAATCATGCCATGATGAATGATGCACAAGTTGCATGGCAATAACGTAGCATGGCATGGGTGAGGTGTGGTATACAAGAATAAGTCATTTTATTAAGGTTTGGCCACATTTTATTGTCATATTAGTTGCTGTATACTATATATTTATATGATGCATGCTGCAATTGAAGCCATGGATAGCATAAACAGAAAGGTCTCGTCGAGCTGATCATTTTAGACATCTCATTTGTCAAATTCGGAGTTATAAATCAAAAGTTATTAATTATTTAAGTTTAGGGGCATTTTATGTAATTTTATCCAACTTAGAAAATAACATGCTCAATTGAAAATGTGGATGGCATAATTGAATTCCTCACATTTTTCTGATTCCAAAACATATATTATTTGTATTATTTGGAATTATGAATTTAATTTTATTTTTAAGTCAAAATTAGTCATATTAGGTCAAAGTCAAAGGTTTGACTATTTTAAATTAGTTTTGAAAATATTTGAATAAAGATTTAAATTAACATTCAAAAACAAAACATTTTTCATATAAGGTTTGAATTCAAATTCCAAACCAGGAATAAGTTATGAATTTATTTAGTTTTAAACAGATTTGTATTTTGAATTTGAATTTGAGTTAATTTAAAAAGAAAGAATTCAAAACAGATACAGAAAAATACATTTCGCACTCAGGCCATCTAGCCACTACCGATGACATGTGGGGTCGGGCGCTGACTGGGCCTAGGACAGGTGGCTGAGGACCGCGGGTTGAGCGTAGACTAGCGTGGGACCCTTTTTACAAAATTGCCGGCTGGGAGGGATGCGGATTGGGGGTGTGTTTTTTTCCAGGGGCCTATGTGCAAACTGCCAGGAGCTAATCGAGTTGAGCCTGACGAACTGAACGAGTGATCGCAAAATGGGCTAGCTGACCCCGATCTTGCGACGAAGATGACGACTAAACTGCTAGGAATTCCTCGATGCCGCAAAAACGAAAGTTGTAGAGGGATGATAGGGCTACAACTTTGGTTTAGGAGGTATCACCGGAGGAGGGTCCCAGCGACGGGGAGCTGTCGACGAACAGCAGCTCAAACAGGTGCTCCTGATGAACTGAAACAGCGCTGAAGCGCGGACCTGGGCGAAGTTGCGGTGGCGACAGCGGGCGACTCCGGCCACCGTTGAAGCAAGGTTTGCTGCGATGAGAAGGGGTTCAAAGGGCTACCAGAAATATGCTCCCTTCTCGGCGGGGGTGGAACGGCCACGAGCTAGGCAAGCACCGAAACAGCGGCGCTCGCGACTGCGGTGGTGCCTCCTCCTGGTGCTACTGGAGAGCGCTGGCGCGACAGCGTCGTTGGAGGCGGAGCTCCGGCGAACCCTGGAAAGATAGGATGCAAGGAGGGTCGCGGCTGAACCGGCACAGCTTAGCGCTCGCTGGCACGCACGCGGGGCGACGGCCTACGGTGGTTCAGGTGCAGCTCGCGAGCGGCAGCGGATGACGACGGTGGTGTAGGAAAAACAGAACAAGGACGGGGTCTCACCTCGATCGATTCCGGGGTGTCGTGGCTGCAGAGGAAGGGGACAGCGTCTTGGCTAGATGGCAAGGGTGAGGTCGCAGGCTCGGCTGACGGCCCTTCTCTCCTGCAGGTCAGCAACGGGCAGGAGTCGCTCGGCAAGGGGTATCTGCACAGTGGAGCCATGGGAGAAACAGGGAGCAGAGGTGGGGAAACAGAGGCGGAGAACGGCGGCGTGAGGGGAAGAGGGGCTAGGGAAAGTAGCTAGGTTGCCAAGGGATTTATCAGGAGACAGGAGACGAGGACGACCGTCCCATCCATCATGTGGGGTACGTGGCTCCATGGATGCGCTGCCGTACAGGCGAGGAAGAACAGGCGGGTGCATCGATCGCTTGGACCAGGTGGTTTCCTGATGGGCTTGAGGCTGAAGGGGGGGTACTGGGCCAGGGGTGGGCTGGTTGCTACTGCTCGACTTGGGCTGCTGCGGGAGGTAAGGCCCAGGTTGGCTGCTGCTCTCCTCTCTCACTATTTTTGTTCCTTCTTCTTTTTATTTATATGTTTTGTTTGTTTGTATTCTATTTCAAATTTAAACCAGCTTCTACTTTCAAAATCTTTGGAACTTTTTCACAGGGAATTTTGAACAGAGGGTTTGACCAAGAGTAGAGACAAGGGGCAAAGAGATGGAGGAGAAGGAGATGTCCACATACATGGTTTATGGAAGAGCCAAATGGGGCACTTTACAAGAATATGAAGATATGGGGTTTTTGCAATCTAGATGAAATCATTTGTAAAATTAGGGAACCTTCACATGGATCCAAGGCTTGTAGAAAACAAAAACAGAGGGAGAGAGATGAGGTGGTGCTTGCATGGCCCATGCAATAATAAATGCCAAGTATTCATATTGTGAAAACAACATAAAATCACATGGCATTATTCCATGCATTACCACAAGGTGGAATAAGGCCAAGCAAAAAGGGACTAGTATTGGATCCACCCAACCCACATGAGCTAGGTAAATTCAAATAAATGCCAGCTCAGATTAATTGGATGGTGGAATTATAAGGTGGTGAAGACAAGGTGGTGGAGTCATTAAGAGATATGCCCCCCAACTCAACTTGGACATTTAACAATATATCAAGAACCAAATACAAATATTAAAGCATATGAGATAAGAACCAAAACAAAAGGGTTTTTTTTTTATGCTCAAATGCAAGGTGGCATGATGACATGAACATGACATGATGATGATGCAACAATTATATGTAGGAAGTGGCCCTTTTATTACTAGATCAAGTAGCATTACAGGTGTTAGACAACTGGGATGCTACAGGAGGTGCGGCGCAACCGTCTTGGCCGGGGACTGAGGTTCTCCGACGACCAACGAGGGGATGGAGGCTTGACGCTGCCGCCGGGGGTGAGGCTATAGCCTAGCTACGCCGATCCCATGCGGCTGTTGCTCTCTCCTCCTCTATTGGTGTTGCACGGAGACGACGGGCGGCGTGGGGGGCTGTTCATCTGCTGAATAAAGGCGGCGGTCTTAGGATTCCTCTCACCCCAAGATGGCGATCTACTTGTTGCTTGCCCTCTCTGATCTGGTCGGAGTGGCGACAAGGCTTCGCTGGCGAACTCCCATGTGCAAATAATGCCTGTAGATTGTCGGATTGGAGGGATTTGGTCGTACGCACCCATGTTTTACTCTGACTGTTTGGGTTCAGAGGAAGCGCTTCGAAGCTATGTTGGCTGTTAATATCATGGGGCATGTTTCTCGTTCCATGGTGCTGACGGAGAATGTCATGGAGACCAAGATCTGAGGACTAAAAATGGTGGTTCGAGTCTGCGTGGTGATGAGGAATTAGCTTGGTGACTCGTGACTTGGAGCAGTGGCATGCTAGTGGGGGCGACTGCACAGAAGACGTTCACAGTACTATATTTCAGGGTGAAAACCCAGGGTCTGGCCTTAATTGGTTGTGCCTAGCAATGACATTGTTAAATACATTGTTTTAAGAGCGTGGAGTTTTTTCAGGGTAAAAACCTAAAATCTATGATAGGGCGATGACGGTGTTTGTGCATTGTTCCCTTTTTGGAGGCGTCGCTTTTAGAGAAGCTGGACTTCTGGTGCTATCTTGGTGGTGGTAGTATCGTTGTTTCAACGAATGGGTCATTTTAGCGAGACTTTTTTTTTGTAATTCTTTTTTCGTTTTTTTCTGTGTGCATCCGTATGACCGCTAGGGCAATGCGTTGTTGTAGAGACTGGGTGTAATTGGTATCTTGTGATATTAATATATGCTCCTTTCCAAAAAAAAAAATTGGAAGATTGCGGTCTTAGGCTAATATGTGTTTTTAAGTGACTCACTTTTCAGAAATTTCATATAAAAGAATATTGAGTTGCAGAAACAAATTATATATACCCGCCTACCCGGCAATGTGATTAAACACGATTATGTCTTCCGGTGTATATCCATGCTTATGTGTGCGTTTTATATACATTTCTAAACTAAGTTTATATTGCATTCCTTATCTGGATACAGTGATTGAGATTAAATCTGAATGGATATATATATTATGTTTATTTCACTACTTTTAGGTATTATGCCTTTTGAGCACTGATAATGTTGGCGTTGTGTACATACCATCATCTCACAGAAACATTCACATTGATAAAACGCATATTTAGGTCTCTAGTGCATCAGCATGCTTGTGCATGTGTTTTTTACATTTTTATATTTTGAGTTGATACTATATTGTATCATGATAATACATAGAGTCTGGGTTAATCTCAACTATTAATATTTTAATTGATTATATTTTCTCTACATATGTTATGCTTTTATTTACTATGCGTTATACCGTTATCGGGCGCTATTCTGGGAGTATAAATGGTTTCGCACTTGTGTTTTGATATGCAGGATTGATGAAAATCTAGAGGAGTGTGGTAACCAAAGGCAGAAGGGGGAAGGAGCTGATGAAGTGCTAGAGGTGGAAGATGACCCGCCGGTTCTGCCGGAAGTCCAAAGGTGCAACCGCAACAGCGGTCAGGGGTGGTTTTTCCCGGATCTGGCATACCCCGGCTATGCCATGTGCGAAAAACATATCAAGATGCGTCGTGATCGTGAGTACTTGCGAAAGCTGCAGGCAAAAAAGCTTCGAGATAGCACCGAGTCAGAGGCCAGCGTCGGCCCTAGGAGAAAACACCGAGCAATATCGGTGCTAGGAGACCAAGAGGAGATGGTCGGACAATCTTCACCGAAACCACTTGCTTGAGCTAAAAGGAATGAGATAGGCCGGTCCCTGCTCGGTCCATCAAAATGATGATGATGACCGGCCAAAGAAGCAAGCCAGAATGGGATCAACTAGCTGGGATTGGCGCGGCGGCACGCCGCGCCCTTGTTGTCGCTATAAGATATATTGCATTATTTTCAAGTGCAGGGATAAGATGAGCACACATATCAATGTCTTTATTTTAAACAAATGTTCCACGTTTGATGATCATTGCCAAGTGTTGCTCTCTTGTGGCATTGTGTCATTTTGAATAGGCGAAACTGGCATGTTATATATCTGGGTGCTCTCAGCCTTAGTCGATAGGTCTCCATTTTATGTTTGTTTCAGAGATCAATGAGTGATCTGCCTGGCCATGGGGTAGAGATTGTTGTTCTGATGAGCGTGGCGATGGCAGAAATGACTGTTGTAATGTATAAGCGGTGGTATCTTCGAGAAAAACAACCAAAAAGTTAATTAAAAGTAACAGCCTATGGAAGCATGTAAAATAATAATTAACAGAAATGTAGATACTCACATAATCTAAAGATAAAGGCAACAAGTGAAACCTGTTCTAACCTATGCAAGTCAAGTTATCTGCAATTGGACATGCATCAATGAATATGTATACAACATAGTATAACACAGTAAGCATTAAGCATGCACTTCTTATATATGCTTTTCAGAGGTTTTACATAGGAAGAGCAAAATATACATGAGAAAACACAGTTTATAGACACCAACTTCTCATGGACCTGCTTTTCAGAGGTTACATAGGAAGAGCAAAAGATACATGAGAAAACACATGTTATAGACACCAACTTCTCATGGACAATTCCATGTTGCTGTAATACTTATCCAAGTCTACTCATCAACTCCCACTGATATTATGAACCTTGAGTGCATTGTACACCCAACATGAGGAAAAAAGACATAACACACCATGCCCCCATGAAACGACATCAAGGTCTATACAACCATCAGCTTATTGTTGATTATGTCAGGAGTGTGCGTTAGTTGCTAAAAACAACATAGTACTATTTTCAGGGAGAATAGGGGAAAATCAACACATTTGTCCGCATGTACTATAAACTATAGTTTCTAGTACCGTATTCGCCAAAGAGTAAGATAACTGAGCCAACTAAAAAGTAAGCAGCACAAAACTTCTGATAAAATAAATAAATATCAATCGGTAAGCTCATGTAAGAGAAATTTTATATGAAGATCACCTTCGATCAGCTTCAGCCAAATACTACATAAAAACATGATCTGAAGACAAGTCACTCTCCAAGCCAAATATCATAAAAGTTCTCAATAGCAAAGATGAACCAGTATTTCTTATATTTTGAAATGGAGTGAGTTGCTCATCTATCATCATCTATCAGGACAAATATGTCCATTTTGTCATTTTAACTGATCATTAGAAAATAACCTATTTCATAAAAGAAAACTAAGGTAGATAGTGAAACCAAGTAAATCAGAAGGCTTCTTTTAAGGTAAATTACAGATAAAAATACATATAAAACAAAGAAATCATGAGAGACACGGCCATGTTTATGTCAGGCAGAGCTAGTACATCTAAGTGAATAGTTTAGTTACCTTAAAGTCATGGATTACAATACTAAAACCATCTGTCCTCCCTGTCACTGGCTCTAAATCCCCAGCCACATATTCGCGGCGCATGGATCTGGGCACAAGCTTTGGAACTCCAAAATCTCATCTACATATTAGTCATTACTCCATCTATGTTGTTCTACCATCCTGAAATACATGGAGATTGTCCATATCTTAATTATAGTGTGTCTTACTATTTACCTTACTTTCCCTAACCAAGTACATTTTCCAAGGAAGTGTGTTCTAATAGAATGCATTAAAAAGGGAAGGGTTGTAGTATTTAGTATTTAGTATTTACTCATGTCATATCTTTTTCCAAAAATACCACCAAAATACAAACTTCCATGTAGTTTTAGGCATCTAGAAAGTAACAGTTCAAACAAATCATATACTAATTTGCAAGCATTTGATTAAAAAACAGTCTTAATAAAGAGCAATTGGAGATTGCCTTGAATACACCAATTCTGTTGTTATTCTTATTATTGAATTATCACACACTATCTTATGAAACGCACATAACAAATATTTGGATATAAAAATTTACATATTTAGTGGAGGATCAAAAAGAAAATAAATTATAATCAGGATGACTGAACATGCAAGAATATATTACTCTTGAGATACGACATGAGACTATAATAAGAAAGATTTTCATTCAAGAAAAACAACGAAATAATTTAAGATAAATGAACTCTAACATGCAACAGATAGTCCCTCCCAATCTGATCAAAACTACAGTCTCAAACAAGTATATATATCCATGCTTGCAATCAACAAATTATGGATGGACACTTTGGAGAAGCATCCAAATTCTATTATAAGAACAAAATTTAAATATATCAAATAATGAATCCAAGCAAGTCAACATCCTTCCACTCCCTGCACCATTTTATACCTAAATGCAAGTAACATATAAAAGCTAAATGATGTGCACTGTTAATCTAAGAAAGGTCTAAACAGTCAATTAGATTGTCGTACACAAGTACCTCTACTACTTATCACTCTGCATACTTGCAGGCATGCAACTATTCCAGCAAAAGTAAAGAAAATGCAAACTATCTAAGAATGAACCTGCTTGTCTAAAACATTGAAAGAGCAACCTTTGTGAGGAATCAAGGTACCATACCACCAGTTGCATGCACACAGCTGATGGTGTGAACTGCATACAAAATGCAAGGCTAAGTGGATAGACCCGGTAAAGGACCAGAGGCCATCGTGGAGTGCAAACTTTCATGGCATCACCTGGTTTGGTTAGGCATTTCATTGAAAAGGTCGAAGATCAGCGGCAGTATGATAGTTCTTTCTGTATTCTTACCAGCTGTGCGCGGAAAATTCTTTGACCTACTTCTATCAGAAAATTCAGACAAAGATGGTCAAGCAATGGCCAAGCTTTAGCACCGCAAGAGGAGCAGGAATGAAAGGTTTTTAGCGTTGACATGTAGAATAAACCTTTTTTTTACCTTTTTGTTTCTACTTGGCATGTAAACTGAAAACAATTTTAACAACTCAACTCCTGCATCAAGCAAAGCATGCTAAAAAGTATTCAAGTGAAGAATTTCATACAGTAACTGTGTTTGCCATCTCTAAATAATATAGGTTCTCCTGTTGTCAGGATAAGTTTCCTATTGCAAAACGTTGGTGCACTCCCATTGTAAAAATAAAGCACCAAAATCATGATGCCTTAAGAAACCAACACAAAATCCTGAATCTAGTATACTATGAATATTTTTTTCAAAGGATGTAGTAGACATTAAAGCGATAATAATAGTTAATATTTTGCTCAACTACGAAGGTACATGAGTACATAAAAATGGAAGAGAACGGAACATCGCTCGATACATCTCTTGATTTTTTTCTACAACAACACGAGATATACAAAGGAAGAAAGAATTTCATATGTTCAAGAAAGTTAACTGAAAGTCTATAGGGAGCAGAGTGCACAATATGAGCAAAACAATCTTCTTTATATAATTATGTTGTCATCCATACTATTCAACAAACTATTAGGGAAGCAGTTCTTCATTTACTTCCTAACTAAATACAGAAATTATGTATCCATGGTTATTGTACCAATTTTAGGATACATTTGGCTGAAACATGCTTGGTTCTGATTAACATGAATATCAAGTTTCCTTGGATTGGTAAAATTCGATCATACAAAAAAAACAGATTTTCGGTCAGAGGTTTTCACTTGTGCACGAGGGGAACACTAACAATTGTCTGATCTCCAATTCCTGTGCATATAGGTGTTCTACTGATGTAAATTCAGAGCACGCCGATCTGCTAGATCAACACCATGAGTCATTGTCGCAGACCGGCGGTGAAACCTGTGGGAAACTACCATGGCGGTAGCAAGAGCAAACCCAAAAATTCCCTAGTGAGTCGAATTGGAAACCGGCAGCTGAACTCAAGCACTATCCGCAAATAATCGGGCTCTCATTAGAGGCCTGCATCCAGGGAGGAGACACACCAAAATCCCCAAATCGAACTTCTGAATCGGGGGTGGTCTGGGTCAGGGAGAAAACCTATGTAGAAGAGGGGGTCCACTGCTCTGCGCCTTGATGCGAACATGGAGGATGCCGGCCAGTGCGGCGTACGGGGATGGCTGGTCGTGAGAGCACGTGGAGGAGGGCGGCGCGTGGGGATGGCCGTCCGCACGACAAACCGGCTATGGTATGCCGCGTCTGCCGGGCACCAATCGGTGGCGGAGCTGGGAGCTGTGATGACGACGGCTGCAACGAGAGAAATTTCAGGCGGGCTACGTTTTCCTCGCCTCCGCAATCCGCAGCCGTCCCTGCTTCAAATCGTGATGAGGAGGAGGCGATGGTAGTGAGAATTCAGGAGATAAAAATAATGGCAATACTCTGTTGGAGATCGAGGCGAGAGGGTGCGTGATGAGTACCGGCGGGCTTTGTAGGAGATATGACGGTCTCCTGCGAGAGATCAACCCTCCTCGGGGCGCATGGCGGCGGCCTGCACCGCCGCCCACGCTGGTCGTGAAGGCGGCTACGCCGTAGCAGCACTGCGATGAGGCATCACTGGAGGAGGAAAGAACGATCGGCGAGCTCAGGCCTCCGTCGTCCACCGTCCGTCGCCGACCCCCTCGAATCACGGCGCCCTCGCCGTCGATTGGAGGCCATGGCGGATCCTACTGGTCCTCGCCGGCTACTGCTCGCGAGGGAGTCTCTCCTCCGCACGCGCCTTGCCGCCTCTACTCCGCTGTCTGTGCGCTCCGTCACCTCCCCCCGCAGTTGGACTCCTCCGCTTTCGGCCACATGTCTAGCCTGCTCTCCTGCGTGTCCGGCGGGGCCGACACAACTCCCACGTTCCCACGGCCAGGTCTCATCGCCGGCGGCGCCTCCGCCCGACCTCCCCTGGTCGTGCCCGCGTCCACGCCTCCTCGCCAGCAGGCTCGACCGCCCCGCACGGGCCGCTCTGGCCTCCTCCTCCAGTCGTGCCCTGCCTCCTCTCCTCTGCCCGCAGGCCAGGCACCGCTAGCGCCTCTCCTCTGTCCGGCCCTGGTCACCCCGCGCCCATGACGACTCCACCCGGGATACGAGAGAGATGAATAAAAGAGTAGACGAGGCGGTTGATGATCTCTCTAGAAATCTGAAAAAAGGCCACGTGGTGAAAACAAGAGCTAACGTGTATGAATGGTTGCTATGTGGCATATCTGACACATAAATAGAAAAAAAACAATGATACATGCATACATGTGATACCAATAGCATTGGCCGCTCCAAAACATCCCAGGACAAAAGAAATGATGATGAATCATGCATGGAGATAAGAAAATAAATGAGTGTCAAGGAAAAAACAAAAAAGCAATGATACAAAATAAACAAAAAACAATCATACAATTTTGTAAAAAAATCAATGATACATGCATAGATGTGACTACAGGGATTAGCTGTGTGCAAATTTGAGATATGATAGGGATAAGACCACACAAAAGAGAGCGAAATTATTTTCCCCATCACAATGATATGTGGACCAACAAAGACATGTAGAAGCAGCATGCAGGCCTGGCCCACAATAACAAAATGCTATACTTCACCCTGAAACACACACAGACCCATCGAGAGGACACGTGTCAGCGGCAAACAAATCGAATGACCTTCCCAAAAATCTGAGAAAAAAGAAACGCTAGTTGGTTTAGGATATGTATATCTGAGAAAAAAGAAACGCTAGTTGGTTTAGGATATGTATATATGCATGGCCATATTGATCTTTCTTTTGAATTGTCATAGGAGTAGTTCACTGTAACATTTGCGGAAAATAATTTTAGTACTATGGTACTAAGATATTTTTTGGATTTTTCGAAACTTTAAAATATAGATTTCAAAGAAATTCAAAAACAGACTCCATGGAGCCCATCCTCCAAATCCATGTTCCGGTAACACTGGTTTCCTGTGTTTGACCATAAATGGTATGGATCGCTATTCGCTAATTACCTTGTTGGAAAATATTTCCCGGCATTCTACGACAGTTCGGATTTTTGGGTAGTATGTGCATCACAATTCTTGAGCATGCACACAAGTAAATTCATGGTATATATATATATATATATATATATATATATATATATATATATATATATATATATATATAGCGGATTTGCTACTTACGGACATAGCTGCGCATAGGTAGAGCACCGTTGGATTTAGAGATTAAATGCATGCAACCTGTAGATGGAAGTGGGGTGGTACATGGATGAGCTAACGGTGTTAGTTTGTGCATGCATGCAAGAATCTAGGGTTTAGCATGGGTTCCAAATTAACACACTGTTTTGGCTACAAAAATTTTAGCATCTAAAATGAGAAGGGATTGAGAACAAGAATTAAATAAGTTAGGGTTTCTCAGTATGTTGTCCGTTAGGGTTTGCCTCACCTAAACGAAATTAGATAAGCTTTGTTTTGCATGTTGCTCGTTAGGGTTTGCCTCATGTAAACGAGATTAGACAAGCTTTGTTTTGCTAAGGCTTCATGCATGTAGTATATTAGGGTTAGGGTTTACCTTATGTTGTATATTAGGGTTTGCCTAACCAAAACAAAATTAGATAAGCTTTGTTTTGTTAGGGCTTCATGCATGTAGTATATTACGGTTTACAGTGGTTTAGTGTTTACCGCATGTTGCTCGTTAGGGTTTGCCTCATGTAAACGAAATTAGATAAGGTTTGTTTTGCTAGAGCTTCATGCATGCATGCCAAATGAATACTAACGGCGTTAGTTCTTAGACAAATCCTGGTTCTGGATACATGTGCTCCCATATTCAAAGAGGATAGAATCAACGGTGGATAGGCTATGCGTAGCTATGTCCGTGTTTAGCAGGCTATTTATATATATATATATATATATATATAACTCCTTGTGTGTCCATCCTTTGTGAAGCAAGCATCAAACACCGTTCATTCGCTTGGAAATCTGTGATAGCCGAAAGAATCTTCACTCTATTATGCATTTTCTAGACACAAACCATATACCTGAAGAGGAATTAGTCCATAAAGCTTTCCGTTGGGCACTGTTAACTGCGAACTGCTCGTCTGCGTTTTGAGCCCCCGCATGGTCATGACAGTCTCTGCAGAGAGCGTTGTGAGAGGAGCTGTCGTCAATAAATCCTCTCACCCATCCGATTCCCCATCTCAGCCACCGCTTCCCCCATCTCGGCTCACACCACCCACTACGACCCCACCTCCGGCTCTCCACCGCTGCCCCAAGATCTGTACTTGCCGGGGAGAGGTCGCCTGTCTGCCGGCCACCACTGCCTACTCGCATCCCACACCACATCCTGCCACCACCGCTGGTTTCCATCGCCACAGCAGCCGCTCACCGCCATTTTTTTACCGCTGCATCTTGATCCCGGCCGCCAGCATCCAAGCCCCGCTGGGCTCGGGTCGACGGCTGCCGCCCGTCCATCCAAGCGAGGGTGACGGGAAGATGCTCACCGTAAAGTTCGTTAGGCCAGACGTCGTCCCCATCGAATACGGTGATGATGCCAAGCTGCAGTGCGTTTCCCGTTCCTGGAGGAGCAGCTCCAGCCACATGCCGCTCTGGTCCCAGGCGTCTAGGTTGTGTGTGAGCCGCTGCCGGCCGGAACGATGTTGAGAACCTCCCTATTTAATTCACGAGCACATCCAGTGCAGGTGCTTGCAAGAAGACCATGGTGAGTCCCAATTCGCCAATCGCATGTGCATTTTATCCCCTTTCTAATATATTCGGGTCATTTCCCTTTCAGGCTTTAGGCGGATTTGGGAGGATCTGCTCGCCAAGACCTAGCATCTGGCTGGCGAGGCAGCCGTGGTTTAGGGACGTTGAATCAGATCAAGGCGTCAGATGTTCAGGGATGCTAAATCCAGGCCGGCTGTCGCCAATCACGCCACCACCACGGAGCAAAGCTGCGTCATTTCAAGCAACACCCAGTTTTGGTGGAAAGCAAAGTCGACACCCCTAGACCTGGCAGAGCAGCTCTTTGACCTGTAGAGTGAGGTCCTCGTTGCCTCCTTTCTCCGGTGAGCATCGACAGCGTGTTGTGCGTTTGAACCTGTTAGGCTTTAGCCAAATAGGATTTGTTCCTTCAAGCTTATTTTTGATGGGTAGTGGTTGTTGGATAGTAGGTGTTGGAAGAGGATCTCAAAGAGAGCATGTTGTTTGGTATTTGTCCGATGGATGTTTTTCATGGATTACATCTTGGTTTGGGTCTCGGACACATCCCCCGTGCGTCGCCGCGCCCTCCTCCCCCGCATGCTGCCGGCCTCCTCCGTCCCTGTCCTGTGCCGCTGGCTATCTCACCCGCGTGTAGCCGCACCCTTCTACTCCGCGCGCTGTCGGCATCCCCCGCCCCCGGTTCCCCGGCCACCGGCCATCTCCTCCCTCCTCCAGCACGTCATCACCCCACCCTCAACATCTACCTCTAGGCGCGCGGCGTGGCTTGGCCCCGGTCTAGATACTCTAGCGGAGCGCCATGGCCTAGCCTAACTTCTCCGAAGGTGCAGATGCATCATTCTGGTAACTTCTTCGTAAGGAAGTTAACTTGCATTGTAGAGGGAGTTAATTGTCGTCACAGAAAAGTTAACTTTTTAAAAATACAGTAAACTTGACTTTCATAAAAATCCATGAGGGTTAACTTCCTTAAAAAATGGAAGTTGACTTTCATAAAAACATGGCGTTTTGCTCTTATGAACCATATGGAAGTTAAATTTAATAAAGACTATAGGAGTTAACTTTCTTAAAGTTAGAAGTTAATCCGACTAAAAATTGTGTAAGTTAGCTCTTAAAAATGGGAAGTTAACATTCGAACCGATAGGAGTTAAGCCGTAGAAATCCTGAAATTCACTTCCTTCGTAGCCTAAAAGTCAAAAAGGCTCATGTTTAGTTAAGAAAAGCATTAGGCGAAAGTTAATTTACACACACGGAGAAGTTAAGAGGAGTTCCTGAATTGGTAACTTCCTTTGATATAACAGAAATTTAACTTCTAATTGAAACCATTGAAGTTAAGTTTCTTTAAAAACATGTATCGCGGCTGGAAGTTAACTAACACGTATAAATGAATTTCATAACACATAGAAGAGGTAGTTAACTTGCGCACATGAGGTAGTTAAGAATGGTCGCGGAAGTTAATATACAGTACACGAAAACACGAAATATCGATGCTCCGTCAGGAAGTTAACTAGCATAGAAGAGGTAGTTAACTTGCGCACATGAGGTAGTTAAGAATGGTCGCGGAAGTTAACTTACACAGTGAAAGTAAACATTCACTAATACTGTTATATTTTGGAAGTTAACTTAGAAAGAAAAAGAAGTTAACTCGTGCTTGAAGGGTTTCGCGGCATAGTAAATCAAAATTTTCTACGGATGCGAACAGAGGGAAGCCAAGATCTAATCTAGGAGATGCAAACAACGAGAGAGATTGGATTAGATCTTCATACCCTTGAAGATTCGCACAGCGGAACGTTCGTCGGAACATGGGTGATGTAGTCGTACTCGCTTCTCCTCCTCGCGATCCGATACGATCTAGCACCACAAGTGGCGGTGCCTCCGTGAGATGCACACGTGCAGCACCTCGACGTCTCCTCCTTCCTTGGTCCAGCAAGTATGGAGAGATGGGTTGGATCTACAACGCGACGGCGCGGTGCAATTGGTGGAGAATTTCTGCAGCAGGTCTTCGCCTATAAGCAGTCGGGAGGGAGAGAGGAGGACAGCAGGGCGGCTACGGTTGGAGGGGAAGGTGTGGGGGGTTGGTGCGCCCCCACCCCTCTTTATATAGAGGGGGATGTAGCCCTAGCCCCTCCCCCAAGCCCAAACCGGCGGCCCCAAAGGATAAGGAGTGGGGGCAAGGAAACCCCCCTTCTAGAAGGTCTATCTCGAGTTTAAACCTCTCTTGGCCGGCTGGGCCCTATGGGGCCTTGTGCCCCTGGCCCAATGCGGCCAGGGCACTCCCTCATAGGCCCATGCCTCCTCCCGGAAGGTGGGGCCACGTTGGTCCCCTTCCGGAAGGTTCTAGAAGCTTCCGGTACAATACCGATTAATCCGGTACAATACCGATTAATCCGGAACAATTCCGAACTCCAAAAACTGCACTGCCTTATATGAATCTTATTCTCCGGACCACTCCGGAACCTCTCGTGATGTCCCGGATCCCATCCGAGACTCCGAACAAAAACTCATAAACCAATTATCCAATCTATCCTAGCGTCGAGACAGGTTAAGTGTGTGACCATGCGGGTTCGAGAATATGCAGACATGATCTTCTATCAATAATCAACAACAGGGTCTGGAAACCCATATTGACTCCCACACATTCATCGATGATCATATCGGATGAACCACGATGCCAGGATTCAATCAATCCCATATATATATACCCTTCGTCTCGCGATATTTTACTTGCCTGAGATTCGATCGTCGGTACCGTCATACCTAGTTCAATCTCGTTCACAGCAAGTATTTTACTCGTTCCGTAATCCGATATCACTTTGTGATTAACTCCTTAACCACATGCTTGAAAGCGGTGTTGATATCGATTACCGAGTGGGCACGAAGTATATCTCTTCGACTTGGGAGGGACAAATCCCATCTCGATACATACAACCCAACAGATACTTTCCGATCACCTGAGAGACACCTTTATGATCACCCTCTCATAGGATGACGTTTGATGACCTCAAAGCTTTCTTCCGATACCAGGGAGTTGTATTATCTCATGGTCTAAGGAATACAATATTTGACATAAGAAAAAGCTTCGCAAAGAAGAACACGATGACACGATCTAATTGCTTCGCTTAGTTTGGGTCTGTCCACCATATCATTCTCCCAATGATATGATCTCATTATTAATTGACAACTCATGTCCATGGTTAGGAAACCTTAACCATCATTAATCAATGAGCTAGTCCATAGAGGCGTACTAGGGACACGGTGTTGTTCACAAACCACACAAGTATTAAAGTTTCCGCTTAATACAATTCTAGCATGGAATATAAACATTATCATGAACAAGAATTATAATAATAACATCTTTATTATTGCCTCTAGGGCATAATTCCAACAGTCTCCCACTTGCACTAGAGTCAATAATCTAGTTTACATTTGGCAACAATCTCACACCCATGGCACTGAGGTGCTGATCATGTTTTACACGTGGAAGAGGTTTAGTCAATGGATCTGCGACATTCAGATTTGTATGTACTTTGCTAATCTTCAGATCTCCATCTGCTATATAATCTCAGATTATATGAAACTTGCGGTTGATATGCTTGGTCTTTGGATGATATCTTGGTTCCTTAGCGAGTGCTATGGCGCCAGTGTTGTCACACAATATCTCCAGTGGGTCCAATGCACTTGGAACCACGCCAAGCTCAGTGATGAAGTTTCTGATCCAAACTCCTTCACTTGACGCTTCTGCAGCTGCCATGTATTCCGCTTCTACTGTAGATCCCGCGATCACGCTTTGCTTGCAGCTTCTCCAGCTCACAGCTCCTCCATTCAAAATATAAACGTATCCTGTCTGAGATTTAGAATCATCCTTGTCGGTGTCGAAACTAGCGTCGACGTAACCTTTTACGACGAGCTGTTCATCACCCCCATAGACTAAGAACATTTCTTTAGTCCTATTTAGGTACTTTAGGATGTTCTTCACGGCTGTCCAGTGTTCCACTCCTGGATCACTTTGATACTTGCTCGTCAAACTAAGAGCATTGGACACATCCGGTCTAGTACACAGCATGGCATACATGATAGAACCTATGGCCGAGGCATAAGGCACTTTGCTCATAGCTTCCCTATCATTTGCCGTAGCTGGACACTAAGCATTGCTCAATATCTTACCTGACAACATAGGCACTGAACCTTTCTTTGCCTTATCCATTCTGAACCTTTTCAGAACTTTGTCTAGGTATGTACTCTGGCTTAAAGCTATCAGGCGTCTTTGTCTATCTCCATAGATTTTGATGCCCAATATATAAGCAGCTTCACCTAGGTCTTTCATTGAAAAACACTTGTTCAAATAACTCTTCACATCGTTAATCATGTTAATGTCATTTCCAATAATCAATATGTCATCCACATATAGTACCAGAGATGTCACCGAGCTCCCACTCACTTTCTTGTAGATACAAGCTTCGTAGCAATTTGGAACAAATCCAAAGCTCTTGATCACTTGATCAAAACGAAGGTTCCAACTCCGAGATGCTTGCTTCAGTACATAAATGGAACGCTGAAGTTTGCATACTTTATCAGCATCCTTAGGATCGACAAAACCTTCGGGTTGCATCATATACAACTCTTCATCAATGTTGCCATTGAGGAAAGCAGTCTTGACATCCATCTGCCATATTTCATAATCATGAAATGCAGCAATTGCTAATAAAATCCAAATGGACTTAAACATCGCTACGGGAAAGAAAGTATCATCGTAGTCAACACCTTGAACTTGTCGAAAACCTTTCGCGACAAGCCGTGCTTTATAGATGGTAACATTACCATCTGCGTCCGTTTTCTTCTTGAAGATCCATTTGCACTCAACGGCCTTTCGGTCGCTAGGAGGGTCGCTAGGAGGGTCCACCAAAGTCCATACTTGGTTTTCGCTCATGGATCCCAATTCGGATTTCATGGCTTCTAGCCATTTCTCAGAGTCTGGGCTCATCATCGCTTCCTCATAGTTCGTAGGTTCACTGTCTTCTACTAACAAGACAGTTAAGACAGGGTTGCCGTACCACTCAGGAGGGGCACGCAACCTTATCGACCTGCGACGTTCAGTAGCAGCATCGTCTGAAGCTTCATGATCCTTGTCATTAGCTTCCTCTATTGTTGGCGTAGGTGGCACTAGAACAATTTCAGGTGCTGCGCTACTCTCCAATTCAAGAGAAGGTTCAATAACCTCGTCTAGCTCTACTTTCCTCCCACTCACTTCTTTCGAGAGAAACTCCTTCTCAAGAAAGTAACCGTTCTTTGCGACAAACACTTTGCCTTCGGTTCTGTGATAGAAGGTATACCCAATAGTTTCCTTAGGGTATCCTATGAAGACGCATTTCTCCGCTTTGGGTTCGAGCTTGTCCGGCATCAACTTCTTGACGTAAGCTTCGCATCCCCAAACTTTAAGAAACGACAACTTAGGTTTAGCACCAAACCATAGTTCATACGGTGTCGTCTCAACGGATTTAGATGGAGCCCTATTTAAAGTGAATGCAGTGGTTTCTAATGCATAACCCCAAAATGATAACGGTAAATCAGTAAGAGACATCATTGATCGGACCATATCTAATAAGGTTCGATTCCGGCATTCAGACACACCATTGCGCTGTGGTGTTCCGGGTGGCGTGAGTTGCGAAACGATTCCGCTTGCTTTAAGATGCGTGAGAAAATCATAACTCAAATATTCACCTCCACGATCGGATCGTAGAAACTTAATCTTTCTGTTACGATGGTTCTCCACTTCATTCTGAAATTCTTTGAACTTTTCAAACGTTTCAGATTTATGTTTCATTAAATAGATATACCCATATCTACTTAAGTCATCGGTAAAAGTGAGAAAATAGCGATATACACCGCGCGTCGAAACACTCATCGGTCCGCATACATCGGTATGTCCAACAAGTCCGTTGCTCGCTCCATCATACCGGAGAACGGGGTTTTGATCATCTTGCCCATGAGGCATGGTTCGCATGTGTCAAATGATTAAAAATCAAGAGACTCCAAAAGTCCATCAGAATGGAGTTTCTTCATGCGCTTTACACCAATATGACCTAGACGACAATGCCACAAATAAGTAGTATTATCACTATCTACTTTGCATCTCTTAGCCTCAATGTTATGGATGTGTGTTTCATCCCTTTCGAGATTTAGAAGAAATAAACCATTCACAAGAGGTGCATGACCATAAAAGATGTTACTCATATAAATAGAACAACCATTATTCTCCGATTTAAATGAATAACCGTCTTGCTTAAACACGATCCAGAAATAATGTTCATGCTCAACGCAGGCACATAATAACATTTATTAAGGCTTAAAACTAATCCCGAAGGTAAAACTAAGGAGAGCGTGCCGACGGCCATCACATCAACTCTTGATCCGTTGCCAACGCGCATCATCACCTCATCCCTCGCAAGCCGCCGTCTATTCCGTAGCTCCTGTTTCGAGTTACAAATATTAGCAACTGAACCGGTATCAAATACCCAGGCACTACAACGAGGGCTAGTAAGGAAAACATCAATAACATGTATATCAAATATACCTTTGATGGTGCCAGCCTTCTTGTCCGCTAAGTACTTCGGACAGTTGCGCTTCCAGTGACCCTTGTCCTTGCAATAGAAGCACTCAGTGTCCGGCTTAGGACCAGACTTGAGCTTCTTCTCAACAGGGGCAGTGCGCTTGCCGCCGCCCTTCTTGAAGGGCTTTTTTGCTCCCTTACCTTTCTTAAAGGTGGGCTTGTTGACCATCAACACATGATTATCCTTTTTGATGTCCACTTCCGCGGCCTTCAGCTTTGCGAAGAGCTCGGTGATCGTATCAGTGGAACCAATCTGATTATGAGTCACTATAAAACTTTTGTAGCTAGGAGGGAGTGATTGCAGAACCCTGTCAATCTTGAGCTCCTCTGGAATCGTGCATTCCAGTTGCTCAAGGCGTTGAGTGTAGCCCGTCATCTTAATGGCGTTGCTACTAACGGAACTCCCTTCCATGCAGTTAAAGAACTTCTCAGAGATCTCATATCTCTCAGAACGGGCCTGAGTCTGAACATGGTTTTCAGCTCTTCGAGAATCTCAAAGGGCCGGGATAGTCTTCAACGATTTTGAAGTTTCGGTTCCATAGCAAACAAATGGTGCTCTTAATCACACCATAATCATCTTTGCGTGACTGATAGACAACTTTCTCATCAGCCGGCGCAGTTGCAGCAGGGGGGTCACCTAATGCTTTCCCAAGGACATAGTCCTTTTGACCGCCAGAGAGAATGATTCTTAGATTGCGGAACCAATTGGTGAAGTTAGACCCATTGTTTCTAAGCTTTCCTCTCAGCGAAACGTTGAAGTTGAAGTTGGACTTAGCCATTTGATCTACAGTATTGCAAGTACAAATTAGACTAAGTTCATGATAACTAGTTCAACTTTTAATCAAATTACTAGATGAACTCCCACTAAATCCAACATCCCTCAAGTTGTTTAGTGAACACGATCCAAATTCACCACACCTAATCCGATCATCACGAGAAGAGATGTGGTTTCAATGGTGGACAACGAAGTGTCGATCATATCATTCATATGACTCATGCTTAACCTTTCGGTTTCAGTGTTCCGAGGCCATGTCTGTACATGCTAGGCTCGTCAAGTTAGACCAAGTATTTCCGCGTGTGCAAAAACTGGCTTGCACCCGTTGTATGTGAGCGTAGAGTCTATAGCACCCGATCATCACGTGATGCTTGGACACGACGAACTTTCGCAATGGTGCATACTCGGGGAGAACACAGTTTTTATCTTGATCTTTAAGTGAGGAATCATCTTATAATGCTACCGTCGCGATCTAAGCATGATAAGATACACAAAGGGATAAACATCACATGCATATAACTTTAATGTGACATGGTATAGCCAATCTTCGCGCAATGATCTCCATTTCGTGCGTGCCGGCATGATCTCCATCACTCCACCATGATTGCCTCCACCACGAATAGCAACTACAACTATTGCTAACTACTTAGCGATAAAGTGAAACTATTACAATGGCGCATAAGAAGTTGACACACAGGTCATACACAATTATAAAGACAACCATATGGCTCCTGCCGGTTGTGTACTCATCGACATGCAAGTCGTGAAACATGTTGGAATTATGCCCTAGAGGCAATAATAAAGATGTTATTATTATAATTCTTGTTCATGATAAAGTTTATGTTCCATGCTAGAATTGTATTAAGCGGAAACTTTAATACTTGTGTGGTTTGTAAACAACACGTGTCCCTAGTACGCCTCTATGGACTAGCTCATTGATCAATGATGGTTAAGGTTTCCTAACCATAGACATGAGTTGTCAATTGATAATGAGATCATACATTGGGAGAATGATATGGTGGATAGACCCAAACAAAGCAGAGCAATTAGATCGTGTCATCGTGTTCGTCTTTGCGAAGCTTTTC
Source organism: Avena atlantica (assembly GCA_910589765.1). Classification (NCBI taxonomy): domain Eukaryota; kingdom Viridiplantae; phylum Streptophyta; class Magnoliopsida; order Poales; family Poaceae; genus Avena; species Avena atlantica. Next base: position 462,540,263 of record OU342736.1, read on the forward strand.
CTAGTGTCAATATTGTATTCCTTAGACCATGAGATAATGCAACTCCCTGGTATCGGAAGAAAGCTTTGAGGTCATCAAACGTCATCCTATGAGAGGGTGATCATAAAGGTGTCTCTCAGGTGATCGGAAAGTATCTGTTGGTTGTATGTATCGAGATGGAATTTGTCCCCCAAGTCGAGAGATATATTCGGGCCCACTCGGTAATCAATATCAACACCGCTTGCAAGCATGTGGTTAAGGAGTTAATCACAAAGTGATATCGGATTACGGAACGAGTAAAGTACTTGCTGTGAACGAGATTGAACTAGGTATGATGGTACCGACGATCGAATCTCGGGCAAGTAAATTATCGCGAGACGAAGGGAATATATATATGGGATTGATTGAATCCTGGCATCGTGGTTCATATGATATGATCATCGATGAATGTGTGGGAGTCAATATGGGTGCCCAGACCCCGCTGTTGATTATTGATAGAAGATCATGTCTGCATATTCTCGAACCCGCAGGGTCACACACTTAACGTATCTCGACGCTAGGATAGATTGGATAATTGGTTTATGAATTTTTGCTCGGAGTCTCGGATGGGATCCGGGATATCACGAGAGGTTCCGGAATGGTCCGGAGAATAAGATTCATATAAGGCAGTGCAGTTTTTGGAGTTCGGAATTGTTCCGGGTTAATCGGTATTGTACCGGAAGCTTCTAGAACCTTCCGGAAGGGGACCACGTGGCCCCACCTTCCGGGAGGGGGCATGGGCCTATGAGGGAGTGTCTTGGCCGCATTGGGCCAGGGGCACAAGGCCCCATAGGGCCCAGCCGATTCTAGAGAGATTTGACTCGTTTAAATCTCGGGATAGAATTTCTAGATAAGGGAGAAGTTTAAATCGTTTAAACTAGAGATAGGATTTCTAGATAAGGGAGAGTTTAAATTGTTTAAACTAGAGATAGGCTTGGAGGAGGGGCAAGGGCTGCCCCCCCCCCTCTATATATAGAGGGGTGGTGCGCCCCCTTCCCCCACACACACCTTCCTCCAAGCCCTAGCAGCCTTGCTACCTTCCTCTCTCCCTCCCGACAGTTTGTAGGCGAAGCCCTGCAGCAGAAATTCTCCACCATATACACCACGCCGTCGTGTTGTAGATCCAATCTATCTCTCCACCATACTCGCTGGTCCGAGGAAGGAGGAGACGTCGAGGTGCTGCACGTGTGCATCTCACGGAGGCACCGCCACTTGTGGTGCTAGATCGGATCGGATCGCGAGGAGGAGAAGTGAGTACGACTACATCACCCACGTTCCGACGAACGTTCTGCTGTGCGAATCTTCAAGGGTATGAAGATCTAATCCAATCTCTCTCGCTGTTTGCATCTCCTAGATTAGATCTTGGCTTTCCCTCTGTTCGCTCCGTAGAAAATTTTGATTTACTATGCCGCGAAACCCTTCAAAACATTACAAAACATGATCATCGCATACATTATACACATCACATCTTGGGCCATACCATATCACAGAAAACACTCCCTGCAAAAACAAGTTAGACGCCTCTACTTTGTTGTTGCATGTTTTACGTGGCTTATGGGAGTAGATGCTAAGAACGATTCTTACCTACGGAAAGCCACAACGGTGATATTATGGTTGCCAAACTCCGGTGTTAATCCCATGACAACTATAGTGAGAGAAACTGACATCCACCAGCCGCATGTGTGGAACAAGCCACACGTCAAGTGCGGAGCCGGTCTCGCGAACGACGTCGCGTAAGGTTGGCCTGGACCGCTTCAATCTCACTATCCCGCGTCATAAGAAGAACACAAACAAGAGGCTTGCAACAGAAAACATCAACGCCCGCAATGACCATGTTGCGTTCTACTCGTGAAACACATCTACGCATAGATCTAGCTCTGATTCCACTGAAGGGTTTCGCGGCATAGTAAATCAAAATTTTCTGCGAATGCGAACAGAGGGAAGCCAAGATCTAATCTAGGAGATGCAAACAACGAGAGAGATTGGATTAGATCTTCATACCCTTGAAGATTCGCACAGCGGAACGTTCGTCGGAACGTGGGTGATGTAGTCGTACTCGCTTCTCCTCCTCGCGATCCGATCCGATCTAGCACCACAAGTGGCGGTGCCTCCGTGAGATGCACACGTGCAGCACCTCGACTTCTCCTCCTTCCTTGGTCCAGAAAGTATGGTGTAGAGATGGGTTGGATCTACAACTCGACGGCGCGGTGCAATTGGTGGAGAATTTCTGCAGCAGGGCTTCGCCTACAAGCAGTCGAGAGGGAGAGAGGAGGGCAGTAGGGCGGCTAGGGTTGGAGGGGAAGGTGTGGGGGGTTGGTGCGCCCCCACCCCTCTTTATATAGAGGGGGGGCGCAGCCCTAGCCCCTCCCCCAAGCCCAAACCGGCGGCCCCAAAGGATAAGGAGTGGGGGCAAGGAAACCCCCCCTTCTAGAAGGTCTATCTCGAGTTTAAACTCTCTTGGCCGGCTGGGCCTATGGGACCTTGTGACCCTGGCCCAATGCGGCCAGGGCACTCCCTCATAGGCCCATGCCCCCTCCCGGAAGGTGGGGCCACGTTGGTCCCCTTCCGGAAGGTTCTAGAAGCTTCTGGTACAATACCGATTAACCCGGAACAATTCCGAACTCCAAAAACTGCACTGCCTTATATGAATCTTATTCTCCGGACCACTCCGGAACCTCTCGTGATGTCCCGGATCCCATCCGAGACTCCGAATAAAAACTCATAAACCAATTATCCAATCTATCCTAGCGTCGAGACAGGTTAAGTGTGTGACCCTGGGGGTTCGAGAATATGCAGACATGATCTTCTATCAATAATCAACAGCAGGGTCTGGAAACCCATATTGACTCCCACATATTCATCGATGATCATATCGGATGAACCATGATGCCAGGATTCAATCAATCCCATATATATATTCCCTTCGTCTCGCGATATTTTACTTGCCCGAGATTCGATCGTCGGTACCGTCATACCTAGTTCAATCTCGTTCACAGCAACTACTTTACTCGTTCCGTAATACGATATCACTTTGTGATTAACTCCTTAACCACATGCTTGAAAGCGGTGTTGATATCGATTACCGAGTGGGCCCAAAGTATATCTCTCCGACTTGGGAGGGACAAATCCCATCTCGATACATACAACCCAACAGATACTTTCCGATCACCTGAGAGACACCTTTATGATCACCCTCTCATAGGATGACGTTTGATGACCTCAAAGCTTTCTTCCGATACCAGGGAGTTGTATTATCTCATGGTCTAAGGAATACAATATTTGACATAAGAAAAAGCTTCGCAAAGACGAACACGATGACACGATCTAATTGCTTCGCTTAGTTTGGGTCTGTCCACCATATCATTCTCCCAATGATATGATCTCATTATTAATTGACAACTCATGTCCATGGTTAGGAAACCTTAACCATCATTAATCAATGAGCTAGTCCTTAGAGGCGTACTAGGGACACGGTGTTGTTCACAAACCACACAAGTATTAAAGTTTCCGCTTAATACAATTCTATCATGGAATATAAACATTATCATGAACAAGAATTATAATAATAACATCTTTATTAATTCCTCTAGGGCATAATTCCAACAGTGCTCGCCTAGAAGTTAACAGAGGGTTCTCGGTGTTCACGTGAATAGTAACAGGGGGTTCCTGAATAGTTATTCAGGAAGTGGTTCTTGAATAGCAGAGCTATATATATATAACCCCTCTTGTGTGTGCGCTATCACTATATCATTACACCAGACGGGAAATCGTTATTTCTCTCGAACTGCGATTTTGTCCTACTTTATAAATAAAGCCACATCGGCCAAACATATACAAGACGGAGGGGAGACCCCTTATACAAGGCAAATCAAAATAAACAAGAAAACACGGGAGCCTAAACTTGCCACCGAGGACAACGAGCCGATGCCGGGGTGAACCGGGGCTCCACGTCGACGCCCCCAAGAGGGTCACGACACACCGTGCCGTCGTCGCCGAGACCAAAGGTCAAGGGTTTTCATCCGGATCCCTGTCGTATGGAAGGTATCCGCATCAACGCCCCCAAGAAGTTAACGATACCCGCAAGCATCGCCGCCGATGGTGCCGAGGTACAAAGCTTCGCCCGGAAAAACCTTCGAAACGCTCCCGGCGTCTGCCACGCTCGTTGTGCCCAAGATAGGCTGCCGACACACGATCTGGGAGTTGTCGAAGCCGAAGCGTCGCCAACACCAAAGCCTCCCATCGTCCTCTCCTCGCCATCCACATGACCGAGGGGAGGAGACACCACAACTGCCATGACGCTTGCCAAAGAGACGCCCGAGCAGTCCACCTTCTGGGGCCACCGCCTCGGCATCCACGAGCTCTAGCCAAAGCTCCAACCAACGCCACATTGAGCCACCGACGTGAAGACCCTATAGGGCTCACGGACGTGAAGGCATCGATGCACGGGTGTCTTGGGGGAGGGGAACTTCCCTCCATCACCCGCGGTGAGAGCCCTCCGGACATAGCAGCAGTAACCGATAGGGCTGGAACATGCCCAGATCAGGCCCAACCCGCCGGCCAAGCCTAGATCGGCCCCCTCCGCACTGCCACCGCGCTGCCACAACCAAGCCGCCACTGCTGTCGGTCCCCTGCGCCCCGAGCAGCCCCGCACCCCGCCGTCACTATGCCAGCCGAGCGCCGTGGCCGTCACCAGATTTCGAGCTGAACTTTCCTAGAGCCCGCACCTAATGAGCTGCCCCCGCCGCCGAGAGGGAAGGAGGCGCCGCCGCGCTGCACATCCGCTCATCACCGCCAGGGCCAGACCCCGCCGCCCGATCTCCAACCCCACCATGGTGCACCGCCGCCAGGCCGAGGGAGCCCCGATCTCCTCGCCTCACGAGCGGGGAAGGGCAGGTCCGCCAGCACCGGCGCTGTAGGGAGTTTTCCCGGCCACCCGCACAGGCGGCGGAGGAAGAGGGGAGAAGGTAGGGAGGAGCGGCTGGTCACCGGAGAGAGTGTGCAGTTGTCCTATCGCCCTCGGGGGTGGGGGACGGGGGGCGATAGGAGCACTGGTCTTTGACTAAGGCCCCTTTGCCATTCGGGCAATTGTTATTTTGCCAAGGTGTGTAGAGATGGCCAGATGTTATAGTACTAGTGTAGAAGCATCGAAAACCCCATGTTAATAGTTCATTTTGAAATGACGTCTTAAGAGCATCACTAGTAGTACCCTCAAACCCTCAAATAACCGCTTTTTTACAGTTCGCGAACGAAAAAACTCGTAGACTAGAACCCCTTAACCCTCAAACCCTAAAAAAATTAAGGGTTGAACCCTCAAACCCCATCCCAACCTGTAGAAATGAGGGTTGGAGAGGGGAAACGACCCCAACCCGCACTCCGCTTCCTTCATCGTGCGGGAGGGAATTTTCCCCAACCTCCCGCCCGCCCGCCAACCTCGCTGCCGCCGCGCGCCATGGAGCCGTCGTCCGCCTTCGTCCTCCCTCCCACCTCCTCCCTCGCCCCGCCCCCAATCCCCACCTCCGCGACGCCCGCGCTGGCCCAGCAGCCGTCCGTCCTGAGCCGTGCGCAGGTGGCCGCGGTGGTTGACGCCACCCACATCGGTGCCAGGCGGCAGCGTGCTCGCCAGCATGTCGTCTCTCCATAGCCCGCGGTCGCCCCGGCCCCCGCCTCCTCCCTCGCCCCGGCGCAGCCGCCCACCACCAAGCGCCCTCGGAAGCCATCGGTGCTTAGGCCGAAGGGTGTTGTGGCCGCCAAGCAGGCCTTGGGAGGGACCCCGTCCGTGAAGAAAACCACCTCCCGGTGTTTCCCGCCCCGCCGTGCGCTCGACAAACTATATTGAGGCTGAAGATATTCTCTTGGTTCGTGCTTGGGTTGCTGTGGGGATGGATGCATGCACCGATACCGATCAAACAGGTAAACGCTATTGGCAACGCATGAAAAGAACTCATGGTGGAAGAGAAGGAGTACATGATGATGTCCAAGAAGGACATGGATGAAGACCAATTGATGTGGTGGAAGGAGTACAAGGAGGACATTGTAGAGAGGAAGAGGATATTCCGTGGTGCGTCCTCTACTCTTCGAGGTGACACTCCGATGAGTGGTGGTGGCGATGGCGGTGTGGAGGACTCCACCGACGCCTAGGTGGAAGTGGTCTAGGAGATGGCCCCGAGGTGGAACTTTTTGGTCATGGAGCCGATGAGAGGGGGAAGATGATGATTTTGTAATGTAAACTATTAAACCATGCATCAGTGATTTTCATTTCCTAGTTTGTTTCAAGGTTGATTGTTGTTTTCTAGTGATAATTGTGATATGTTGAATGACAGTTTTAAGGATTGGGATTGCGTCAAAGACTAGAACCCTCAAACTCAACCCTTATAACGAAATTGGTTTTGAGATGAGGGTTTGAGGGTACTACTAGTGATGTTCTGAGTAACGGAGGAGGGAGTATGTGTCTGAAAGGTGATATCTGATCGTTCGATTTGAAATATTTTTAAAAACTATACAGCTGTAAACACTGCCACTAGCTCTTTAATTGCGAGTTACGATAGCCTTATCTCCTGCTGTGTACATTGGAGAAAATATTTATTTACGCCTCCAGATATATTACATAGCTAGATCCGGTCCCATAGTCCAAAACAGATCCCCGCCTACCTCCTCTTGTCATTCTCTCTCCAGGGGGTCTCTCTCGTCGCACAGATGGACCCGACCAACCCCGCTGTCCCAGCGACTCCGACTCCTGCGTCAGGGTGCACGTGGGGTAGTCTGTCCATGCAGCCCACTATCCAAGCCCATATAAAAGACTATAATACTCACAGATAAAATCCAAGAAAACATAAAAAAAACTATTTTGATCCAAATTAATACTTTTACATTTATCTAGATTTGAATATATGTAGTCATATTTTAGTGCTAGATACATCCGAATCTAGTCAAATATGAAAACATTAATTTGGATCAGAAGAAGTAGAAATTTTTCAATCAAGCAAATATTATGTCTAGTAAAAAAAATGACGAGTGACTAAGAAAGTGAAAAAAACAATTAATACATTGAAGTGCTAAATGTTGATAGTATTATATACTAAAATATTTTAATCAATATTATATCAGCAATAATTATAATAACGTATTTACGGGTATATGTGGATATACGTGGGATAGTGAGCGTCCGCATAAGTTTCATAGGCTCCTGTGCAACACCCATTTAAATTGTGTAGGACTGACCGCGGGACGTATCCCACCTGCACCCTGACCCTGCGAAGACTGTCGAAGAAGAAGTAGCAGCGGTGGCGCTGCTAAAGCTGATGGAAGCCGCCGCCGGTCCCGAAGTAGCATCGATTGTCGAGGTACACATCCGTTAATTCTCCAATGTACTCTAGACTTGCTGTTTTCGCACTGGTACGGGAATTCCAAAATTCTCAGGAGTTTCCTGGCTAATTGGTTGGTTGATTCGGACGGGTTGTCGTATGTTTTAACTTGGGCGCCGCCGTGTCCTTCCGTTAAGCTTAACTTAGTAGAGTAACATAGAGTATTATTTTATAGACTCATTTGTATTGGTAAGTGTGACGTGATGGTAACATATTATGCTACTTCATTTGTCTCTCTTTATTAATTGCTTGCCATATCATTATTTTAGTCTATAGGATATCTATGTTACTATTTATATTATCCCCACTATGAACACCCTTAGGTGACACCATCGCACCTGAAGAAGGTAGCTTTGGAGACCATGCTGATGGCTCGAAAGGACAGGTAGATATGTGTGAACCCACCTGTTTTTCAAATTATTAAGTGCATATTTTGTTAGTACATGGTTTGGATTATTAGTCTAGGTAGTATTTTGCTACGTCGTTCCTTCGTGTTACGGTACCCTGGTACACTACAGGAAACAGGCCAGACAACGACGGCCAAACCTTGTCGGCGTAGCCACCGATTGCCATCGGCGTAGGCTACGCCGATAGCTGTCGTCGGCGTATAACCGTCGGCGTACGACCCCGTAGGCGTAGCCCGTTTTCCCGTCGGCGTAGAGGATACCATCGGTATAAAGTATGTGGGGCCCACATCACACAGTTGACGGTCGTTTGCCCTGGCAGCAGCTACGCCGATGGCATTGTCGTCGGCCTAGAGGATTTGGCCGGAGCTACGCCGACGGCAATGCCGTCGACCTATCTTTTTCCAAAAAAAATTGAATTTTTTTTTTCCATTTTTTTTGTTTTTTAATCATTAATCTCACGAGAATTTTTTTTAATTATTTGACTCGTTAATCTCACAAGCATTTTCTAACTCTAAGTATAATTAATTTCCGGTTATATTGTACTAATGTCAAACTTTCGCCATCGGCCATCCATCCTAGCACTACTTCAGCCCCAACATGCTTAACTTTTTTGTTCTTTTTCAGATAAGCTTTCAATCAGAAAATTAGACCTTACTGATAATATTACCATATCAATCCTATTAAGCCTTGGACGATGGTATCACATGCCTTTATTTTTAAAATTTCAAACATTTATTTAAGTAAACAATAATGAATAAGTAATAATAATCTTGAATTCAAATTAAAATAAAACAAATTTTATTTATTTTGCCTTTTTCCATTTAATATTGAATAATTTGATGGGTTTCGCGGCATAGTAAATCAAAATTTTCTACGAATGCGAACAGAGGAAAAGCCAAGATCTAATCTAGGAGATGCAATCAACGAGAGAGATTGGATTAGATCTTCATACCCTTAAAGATTCGCACAGCGGAACGTTCGTCGGAACGTGGGTGATGTAGTCGTACTCGCTTCTCCTCCTCGCGATCCGATCCGATCTAGCACCACAAGTGGCGGTGCCTCCGTAAGATGCACACGTGCAGCACCTCGACGTCTCCTCCTTCCTCGGACCAGCAAGTATGGTGGAGAGATAGATTGGATCTACAACACGACGGCGTGGTGTATATGGTGGGGAATTTTCTGCAGCAGGGCTTCGCCTACAAACAGTCGGGAGGGAGAGAGGAAGGCAGCAATGCAACTAGGGTTGGAGGCAAGGTGTAGGGGGGAGGGGGCGCACCAGCCCTCTATATATAGAGGGGGGGGGCCAGCCCTTGCCCCTCCTCCAAGCCTTGGGCCGGCGGACAAGGGAGGGAGGAGTGGGAGGCAAGGAGTCTCCCCTCTTCTAGAAACCCTATCTCTAGTTTAAACGATTTTAAACCCTATAGGATCGGCTGGGCCCTATGGGGCCTTGTGCCCCTGGCCCAATGCGGCCAGGACACTCCCTCATAGGCCCATGCCCCCTCCCGGAAGGTGGGGCCACGTTGGTCCCCTTCCGGAAGGTTCTAGAAGCTTCTGGTACAATACCGATTAACCCGGAACAATTCCGAACTCCAAAAACTGCACTGCCTTATATGAATCTTATTCTCCGGACCACTCCGGAACCTCTCGTGATGTCCCGGATCCCATTCGAGACTCCGAACAAAAATTCATAAACCAATTATCCAATCTATCCTAGCGTCGAGATACGTTAAGTGTGTGACCCTGCGGGTTCGAGAATATGCAGACATGATCTTCTATCAATAATCAACAGCGGGGTCTGGGGACCCATATTGACTCCCACACATTCATCGATGATCATATCGGATGAACCACGATGTCAGGATTCAAACAATCCCATATATATATTCCCTTCGTCTCGCGATATTTTACTTGCCCGAGATTCGATCGTCGGTACCGTCATACCTAGTTCAATCTCGTTCACAGCAAGTACTTTACTCGTTCCGTAATCCGATATCACTTTGTGATTAACTCCTTAACCACATGCTTGCAAGCGGTGTTGATATCGATTACCGAGTGGGACCGAAGTATATCTCTCCGACTTGGGAGGGACAAATCCCATCTCGATACATACAACCCAACAGATACTTTCCGATCACCTGAGAGACACCTTTATGATCACCCTCTCATAGGATGACGTTTGATGACCTCAAAGCTTTCTTCTGATACCAGGGAGTTGTATTATCTCATGGTCTAAGGAATACAATATTTGACATAGGAAAAGCTTCGCAAAGATGAACACGATGAAACGATCTAATTGCTTTGCTTTGTTTGGGTCTGTCCATCATATCATTCTCCAATGATATGATCTCATTATCAATTGACAACTCATGTCTATGGTTAGGAAACCTTAACCATCATTGATCAATGAGCTAGTCCATAGAGGCGTACTAGGGACACGGTGTTGTTCACAAACCACACAAGTATTAAAGTTTCCGCTTAATACAATTCTAGCATGGAATATAAACTTTATCATGAACAAGAATTATAATAATAACATCTTTATTATTGCCTCTAGGGCATAATTCCAACATAATTCACAACTACAAATCCGTAAATCCTAATTCGACAAATAATATATCCAAATCGATCAGAAAAATGAGATGAATCCAAATATGACATCCCTATAATATATTCAGTTATGTATCATATCTTGTTAACACTAGAACAACAGAAACTATGTTAGGATTCATGAAACACCCTTTTTGCACTCAGAAAAAAATGGCTTATTAGTGTGATGAAAAAGAAAACTTAAAGTGGATCTCTAATGAAATATAATGTTTTGAGTCTAAAAATGATTTTTTTCAAAAAATCATGAGCATCACATAATGTACATGTAGTTCAAATCGAACCCAGTTCCTACCGATTCGACAGTAATTTGTCTTTTTCACCAGGGATGGACGAAAAGGTTTGAGCTACCTCGGTTGGGATATTGTCCATGTAAGGTGGTCTAGTATTTTTGAAAAATGGGGTGGTAGCATTTTGAATTAGCCATTTCGTGGTTGCTTCACAAAACGCCCCGTTTTTAGCGCTCGAAAAACAGAAAATGGCTTTTTGGTGCGACAAAAAGGAAAACTTCCTTCTGCAACATTGTTCGCCATCCCATGATACACATGCGTGCACAATATGGGAACATTATCGCAAACTATACTGCGATTCTAGCAATAACATTGGTCATTTGACCTAAAATCCAGAAAACCTCAATTGAGATAGGTCATTTTGTGAAGGTTTTTTGAGACACAATCAATATACCAAGTTTGGAATTTTTCCATGCAACCATGTCACATAGTATGACACCACACAAAGGTTTTGCATTGTTTCGATTGTTTTTGAATTTTTTATGCCCGTTTCAAACTATCGTCAAACTTTCTAAATTGAGGGGCATGAAGATTCTTAGCTCGGGGCTAAGCCTCAGTAAACTTTTATTAGATCTCTGATGAAATAGCTTATTGTGAATATAAAAATGATTTTTGCAAAAAATCATGGGCATCATATCATGTACCTGTAGTTCAAATATAACTTATTTCCTACCGATTCTGCGGGATTTTGTCTTTTTACGAGTGATGGAAAAAAAGGTTTGCGAAATCTAGGTTGGGAAATTGTCCATTCAAGATGGTCTACTATTTTTGAAAAATAGGGTAGTATCATTTTGAAACTTTCATTTGGTGGTTGCTTCACAAAACACCCCGTTTTTTTACACTCGGAAAATGAAAAAAATTGTTATATGAAAGTATTTGTATTTTGATATATATTTTTGAAAACAAATATGTAATATTTGAGTTTTTAAAAATCATGAGCATCATATCATGTACGTGTAGTTCAAATCTAACTCATTTCCTACCGATTCGGCATGAATTTGTCTTTTTCATGAGGGGTGGACGAAAATATTTGAGATACCCAAGTTGGTAAATTGTCCATTCAAGATGGTCTACTCTTTTTGAAAAATGTGGTCTTATCATTTTTAAACTTTCATTTGGTGGTTGCTTTACAAAACACCTCGTTTTTTGCACTCAGAAAATAAAAAAATGGATTTTCGGTGCGACGAAAAGGAAAATTTCCTCATGTAACATCGTTCACCATCCCATGATACACATGTTTGCATAATATGGGCACATTATCGCAAACTATACCGCGATTTTAGCAATAATATTGGTCATTTAACCTGAAATCTAGAAAACCTCGATTGAGATAGGTCATTTTATGAAGGGTTTTTTGAGACACAATGAATATACCAAGTTTGGTATTTTTCCATGCAACTATGTCACATAATATGACCCCACACGAAGGTTTTGCATTGTTTTGATCATTTTTGATTTTTTTATGCTTATTTCAAACTATAGTAAAACTTTTTAAATTGAGGGGCATGAAGATTCTTAGCTCGGGGCTGAGCCTCACTAAACTTGCATTATATCTCTGATGAAATAGCATATTTTAAACCTAAAAATGATTTTTGCAAAAAATCATGAGCATCATATCACGTACCTGTAGTTCAAATCTAACCGATTTCCTACCAATTTGGCAGGAATTTGTCTTTTTCACGAGGGGTGAACGGAAATATTTGAAATACCCAGGTTGAGAAATTGTCCTTTCAATATGGTCTAGTATTTTTTAAAAATATGGTATTATCATTTTGAAACTTTCATTTGGTGGTTGCTTCACAAAACACCCCGTTTTTTGCACTCGGAAAATGAAAAATATGTTATATGAAAGTATTTGTATTTTTTTTGAAAAATATATATAATAATTGAATTTATATAGATAGATCTTATTTTTCTGTAAATTTTGTTATATTATATGTGTTTTTCTAAATTTAAATGATTTAGTTATGATTTTTCTAAAATTAACGTGGCAAAAAAGTAAAATAGCTCAACCGTCGGCGTAGTCTTCATCATATAAAAAGGCCATCGGCCTATCTGGTTATTCACGTAGTGTCTTGTCTTCCTCCAGTGCGCCGCTGGAGATCAGCCGCCCCATACGCGTCCACCGGAAGCTGCGCCGAAGTTTTCAAAAGAAAGCCATGCCCAACATGCCAAGATGCACCAGATTTTTAATTTGACAGTTACAGTTTTACCCCTATAGTCATGGTAATCTGTGATATTTCGTGGTGGTAGTCCCTAACACTTGTCTTAGAGTATAGGTAACTTGTACATCAGATCGGGGGAAATGGACGATACTGTTAGATGTATATATCTGTATATTGTATTTCCCCCATATGTTAGGGGGCTTCCTGCATATTTGCCCTGTACCTGTATTATATATTGTGGCCTTTGGCCCCTAGAGGAATACATGTTGCATATTCCTGACATGGTATCAGAGCTAGGTTAGACAAATTTTTCTGCAACATCGTCACAGCCGTCACCGTCCCTGTCGCCGTCGTTCATCCGACGTCGCCGCCGCCGGTTACCGCTGTTTCTGGTCCTGTAGATCGGATCCACGACTCTCTGGATTGATTCCTCCCTGGATCGTTTGGTCTTTACGCTGTCAAATCGGCCGTTCCTGGACCGATCTTCTGCCTCATCTTCGTCGGTCGACGCCCTCTCCTTCGCGCTCTGCTCCCTGACGCGGGACCCCGCCTCTGCTCCCTGACGCGACGCCCTCTCCTGCGGGCTCTACTCCCTGACGCGGGATGCCCTCTCCTGCGTGCATCCGCCAGACTCCAAGTCGGCCTCGGTCTTCACGCCGCCAGAGAAGACCACGCGGGACGCCCTCTCCTACGCGCATCCGCCAGACTCCAAGTCGGCCTCGGTCTTCACGCCGCCAGAGAAGACCACGCGGGATCGACCCGTCCTTGGTCTTCACGCCGCCAGACGAGCAGACCACGCGGGATCGACAGCACTGCCCCCGCCCTTGGTCTCCACGCCGCCACCGCTGCTTCCTGACGTCTCCACGCCGCCACCGCTGCTGCTTCTCGGCGTCCGCCCCGAGGCCTCAGTCCACATCTGGCGGCGTGGTACGTCCGCCGGTTGCCCGCCCGCTGTCGGCAGTCCGCCCCACCTTGCCTGCTCCATCCGTCTACGGCCCTGCCGCCTCTCTCACAGTTGACTTTCCCGATTGGATCTGAGAGTAAAAAAAATTGAGAGAGAGATGTCTTCTGCATCGGGCAATGTTGCAATTCCTCGCTGCCCGGTGATCTTCGATGGCGCGAATTATCCTGATTTCGCTGCCTTCATGCGCGTTCATATGCGCGGTCTCTGTCTTTGGGGTGTGCTCTCTGGCGAGGTCTCCTGTCCGCCGTGCCCCCTGCTCCTGTGGCTCCTCTTCCGTCGACGCCGATTGTTCTCGGTGCTGATGCTTCTCAGGAGGCCAAGGATGCTGCTCAGAGTGCCGATGCTAGTGCTGTTGCTGCTTATGACCTAAAGTTTAAACAGTACTCTACTGATCTCGATACCTATCGCCACGCTCTGACCGCCTACACTCAGTGGGTCGATGAGGATGCTCGTGTTGCTGCTGTTCTCACCTCCAGTGTTCTGCCCCAGTATGCTGCTGAGTTCATGAGTCTCCCTACTGTTGCCGCTCAGTGGGCGCATCTTCGTCAGCGCTATGAGCCGTCTGGGGATGCTCTTTACCTGTCTGTGGTTTGCCAGGAGCATGCTCTTCAGCAGGGTGATTCCACTATTGATGAGTTCTATACTCAGAGTGCTGCCATCTGGCATCATCTTGATTCTCTTTGTACTGCTGTTTGTGGCACATGCTCGTGTTGCCATATTGTGCGCTCGGATTTGGAGTTTCACCGTATCTATGAGTTTCTATCTCGACTTCGCCAGGAGTTTGAGCCCCGGCGTGCTCAGCTGAATGCTCGTGGTCGTGTTCCGCTCTCTGAGGTGTTGTCTGAGCTTCGGGCTGAGGAGACCCATCTCCGGGGTGCTGGTCTCCTTGCGGTTCCGTCTGTGCTTGCTACTCGTGGTGCTCTTTTTCCGTCTGCTACCTCGACTCAGCCGCGGTCCTCTATGCCGCCGCCGATACTACCCACTCCTCCAGTTCAGGGTCAGAGTCAGCACCAGCAGTTTCAGGGCCAGAGTCAGCACCAGCAGGCTCGTGGTCAGGGTCGCCGTGGTTCTCCTCGTCACAGCTCTTACTGTAACAAGGATGGCCACACTTGGTCCACCAGTTATACACGGGATCCCAGTTTACGTCAGCAGCACCAGGCTCGTGGGCATTCGGCTTCTTCTGGATCTTCAGCAGTTGCTCTCTCCGATCAGGACATTATCAGGAGTCTTCGCGGTCTGCTTGCTGCTACAGGATCTTCTTCAACAGGCACTGCTGGTTCTGTGACTAATTCTTCAGGCCCTATGCGACCACCACCTTCTACACAGTCAGGTACGTCCCCATGGTATCTGGATTCTGGAGCTTCTTTTCATATGACCTCTGAGTCTTCTTTTCTGTCCGCTCTTCGTTCTCTCCCTTCTCATGTCCGTGTTTTTACGGCTGATGGTACCTCTCTTCCTGTTTCTAGTCGGGGCACCCTTTCTACTTCTTCTTTTTCTGTTCCTGATATTTCTCATGTCCCTCTTCTTAAGATGAATCTGTTTTCTGCTAGCCAGCTTACTGACTCTGGTTGTCGCGTCATTCTTGATGCTGATTCTTGTGTTGTCCAGGATCGTCGCACACAGGCCCTGGTTGGAGCTGTCCCTCACAGCTATGACTCTTCCAGACTTTGGGAGTTAGACTGGCTTCGTGTTCCTTCCGCTGCCACTTCATCTGGCAGTTCTTTTCCAGTCGTCGCCTCTACTAACAGCTCCTTTCAGCAGTGGCATCATCATCTTGGTCACCTCTGTGACTCTCGCCTGTCGTCATTAGTTCATCGTGGTCTTCTAGGGTCTGTCTCAGGAGATGGGTCTTTGCATTGTCAGGGCTGTAGGTTGGGTAAACAGATTCAGCTTCCCTATCCTACTAGCGCGTCTGTATCTCAGCGACCTTTTGATTTAGTTCATTCAGATGTTTGGGGTCCGGCTCCTTTTGCTTCGAAAGGGGGCCATCGCTACTATATTTTATTCATCGATGATTTTTCTCGGTACACTTGGTTGTATTTTATGCGCTCTCGCACTGAAGTGCTTTCCATATATCAGCGTTTTGCGTCCATGGTCCGTACTCAGTATTCTACCCCCATCCGTGTTTTTCGTGTTGATTCTGCTGGTGAGTATATCTCCCAGATGTTGCGAGGTGTTCTTGCTGAGCAGGGCACCCTTGCTCAGTTCTCTGTCCTGGCGCACATGCCCAGAATGGCGTTGCTGAGCGTAAGCATCACCATCTTTTGAGACCACTCGTGCTATGATGATTGTTTCTTCTCTCCCGCCGCATTTCTGGGCTGAGGCTGTCGCTACGTCGGCTTACCTCATCAATATTCAGCCTTCTGCTGCCTTGCAGGGTGGTATCCCTCTTGAGCGTCTATCTGGACAGTCCCCAGACTACTCCATGCTTCGCTTGTTTGGTTGTGTTTGGTATGTTCTCCTTGCTCCTCGCGAACGCACCAAACTGGCCGCTCAGTCTGTTGAGTGTGTCTTCCTTGGATACAGTGATGAGCATAAGGGCTATCGCTGTTGGGACCCTGTTGGTCGTCGGATGCGTATCTCTCGTGATGTTACTTTTGATGAGGCGCGTCCTTTCTATCCTCGTCCCACTGCTGGTACTTACCCGGTGGAAGACATCTCTTTTCTTCTCTTTCCTGACACACCTCCTTCTACACCTATTGTGTCTTCTTCAGGATCTCCTCCCCCTGATGTCTCTTCTTCGACACCGTCCTCCTCTGCTCCGTCTAGTTCTCCTAGTTCTCCTCGTTCTCCAGAGTCTTCCTCTACTATTCCCTCTTCTTCATCGTCGTCTCCTGCGTCGTCTTCCTCTGATGATCTTCCCTCTACTCGTCCTATTCTTCAGTTTCGTTCCCCCAACCGTTACTCTCCTAGTCAGTATGGTCTTTCTATTGCCTCTGAGCCGACTTCTTATCGGGATGCTGAGCATCATCCTGAATGGCAACTGGCCATGGCTGAGGAGATTGCTGCGCTTGAGCGCACTGGCACCTGGGATCTTGTTTCTCCCCCTCTCGGTGTTCGTCCTATCACGTGTAAGTGGGTCTACAAGATTAAGACTCGCTCTGATGGATCTCTTGAGCGCTATAAAGCACGTCTTGTGGCTCGTGGTTTTCAGCAGGAGCATGGTCGTGACTATGATGAGACCTTTGCTCCTGTGGCTCATATGACCACTGTGCGTACTCTTCTTGTTGTTGCTTCTGTTCGTCACTGGTCTATGTCCCAGCTTGATGTTCAGAATGCCTTTCTCAATGGTGAATTGAGTGAGGAGGTTTATATGCAGCCTCCTCGTGGGTATTCTGTTCCCGAGGGGATGGTTTGTCGTCTTCGACGTTCTCTTTATGGCCTCAAACAGGCCCCTCGTGCTTGGTTTGAGCGCTTTTCTTCTATAGTTACTGCTGCTGGTTTCTCCCCTAGTGCTCATGATCCAGCGCTGTTTGTTCACACTTCTCCTCATGGAAGCACTCTTCTTCTTCTCTATGTTGATGATATGATCATTACTGGTGATGATGCTGAGTATATCGCCTTTGTTAAGGCTCGTCTTCGTGATCAGTTTCTTGTGACTGATCTTGGTCCTCTTCGATACTTTCTTGGGATTGAGGTTTCCTACACTTCTGATGGATTTTACATCTCTCAGGAAAAGTATATTCAGGACCTTCTTGCCCGTGCTGCTCTTGGGGATGAGCGCACTGTTGAGACCCCTATGGAGCTTAATGTTAAGCTTCAACTTACTGATGGTGACCCTCTTTCTGATCCGACGCGTTATCGTCATCTTGTTGGGAGTCTTGTCTATCTCGCTGACACTCGTCCTGATATTCTCTTATCCTGTTCATATTCTGAGTCAGTTTGTTTCTGCTCCTACCACTGTTCACTATAGTCATCTTCTTCGTGTTCTTCGTTATCTTCGTGGTACGATCACTCGTCGCCTTTTCTTTCCTCGTTCCAGCTCCCTCGAGCTCCAGTGCTATTCGGACGCTATGTGGGCGAGTGATCCTTCGGATCGTCATTCACTTTCTGCTTACTGTGTGTTTCTTGGTGGTTCGCTCATTGCTTGGAAGACGAAGAAACAGACAGCGGTTTCCCGTTCGAGTGTTGAGGCTGAGTTGCGTGCTATGGCCTTGTTGACTGCTGAGGTGACCTGGTTACGGTGGTTACTTGCAGATTTTGGGGTCTCTATTACCACCCCCAGTCTGGTTTTGTCTGACAGTACAGGTGCTATTAGTGTTGCACGTGATCCGGTCAAGCATGAGCTTACCAAGCATATTGGTGTGGATGCTTTCTATACACGTGCTCAGGTTGTTGTGCTTCAGTATGTGCCTTCAGATTTACAGTTGGCGGATTTCTTTACGAAGGCACATACCAGAGCGCAGCATGATTTCTTACTCTCCAAAGCGTTGTGGATCCACCATGAGTTTGAGGGGGGGTGTTAGATGTATATAACTGTATATTGTATTTCCCTCATATGTTAGGGGGCTTCCTGCATATTTGCCCTGTACCTGTATTATATATTGTGGCCTTTGGCCCCTAGAGGAATACATGTTGCATATTCCTGACAGATCCCAGGTGGGAGTATACAGGCTCCGTTCGGAACTAAGGAATTTTGCAAGAATAGTGCATGTTTGCTTTTCTTTGGAATATTTTTCATTGGAGCCGTTCGGGATAAAGGAAAGAGTGGTACCATTTCCTTGGGAAAGGCAAAGTTTCATGTACTTTTCACGGAAACCAAACATTGGCCACGACCCAAGGAAAGGCACACAAACTCTGTTGTTTTCAGTTTATGTTGCACCCTATTCCTCTATCGTCTCCAATTCCTTTGTTTTGTTTTCGTTAGCATTCACTTAGACTAGTCCAGCACTCGGCCCACATTCTAATGTTTATACGCTCCCCTTCTAATATTTAGCAGAGAGCCCACTCCATCTTAAAAGACTAGGTTGACGAGAGAAAGGATTTCCTCAAAGACTAGGTTGACGAGAGAAAGGATTTCCTCCCTTATAAGCTGGACCTGACCTCCTCCTGTAAGCGAGGTGGAACTAAACCCAAAAAGCCTCCATCGGTCAACAGGCCCCTAACATCCCATCTACTTGAGAAGTCTCTAAGTAAAGCATGACGATGCTGGCTCTGATATCAGACGTTAGCGTCCACTTGGACTAGCCCAGCACTCGACCCACGATTTGGACGTGCATGCACTAACAACCCAACATTCAGTAGAGAGTTCACTCCATCTCAAAAGTCTAGACTGGTGAGAGGAAGGAATCCCTCCCATATATACTGGGTGTGGCCTCCTCCCATAGGCGAGGTGGGACTAAGAGCATCTCCACTCATTGGGCGAACCCAGGCCGAAATCCGGACCTTTTTTTTTTGCCAGACGGAACTTGATTTCGGCTTGGGTACGCCCAGTTTCCCGCTCGCGTACCCAGGCCGAGTACCCAGGCGAACATAAAACAACGACATATTTGGATCTTTATTGTTCCCGCCGGCGAGTGCTCGGCCACAAGGTGTTCGACAGAAACATCCACAAATTCGGCGGCAAATTATTATAGAAACGCCTGGAAATTCGGCGGAAAAAGACTCTCAGTCGTTGATGGGGATGGGCTCCTGCGGCGTGGCCGACGCGGAATTGTCGTACGTCTCGCCGTCGAAGGCCGTCGGGTTGAAAGAAGTTGAAGGAGAGCTCGGCCTGGGGTCATCCAGCGCAGGTGCGTTCGGCGCAGAGGAAGGGGAAGCCTTGATCACGCCCTGGAGGATGGCCTGACGTTGCGCCATGTACCAGGCCTTGACCGGCGAGCTCATCTTCGACGTGTCCTCGCCGCCCATCAGGAACTTGAGGTCTGTGTTGCGCTTCTTGGCGGCGTAGTTGGCCTTCTTCTCGGCGAGGTTGGCTTTCTTCTCGGCGAGGTTGGCCTTGATGAGGGCAACCTATTCCCCTTGTGTCTCGATCAGCTGCTTCCAGCGCTCCTCGCTCTTCTCAGCCCTCTTCTCGGCCCGTGCCCTCGTGTCGGCGATGCATTTCTCGATCGAAGCCTGGAGACGCTCGGCGGGAGGTCCGGCGGCCTTGAGCATCTTCGCCTTCTTCTGGCCGATCTCTGGTCTTCCTTCGCCGGCAGCAGCGGCCGGGCCTCGAGGTTGTAGACGCCGTCCTTTCTCTTGGAGAGACTTGGGCGAGTGTCCCGCCACTTCTCGCAATTCTCGATTTGCTCGAAGACATGATGGAACTTGAACTCCATCTTCATGTCCTCTCGAAACAGAAGAAGTGCACGCCAAAGCTGCAAAATGAAAGTGTGTCAAGTGTGTCAAAATGGAAGAGAGTGCACGACAAAGCTAGTATTCATGAGTACCTTGTTGTTCCTGTTTTCCCTACTGGCTTGTGTGCGGTGAACCTCTTCCACGCAGCTATGCCACTTGCTGCAGGCAGTCTGGATGATCGCCCAATGATTGGTAATAGCCTTCTCCCCTCGCTCCATGTGGATTTTGCGATACTTTGGGTCGCAAAGGATATGCTCGTCGAACGCCGCCTTTACGCGCCGGCAATAGTTGTCTGAATTCTGGTTAGCACCGATGATCGGATCCATGCTCACCGTTTTCCAAGGTTCGGCGAGGCAGGTGTCCTCGGCCACGGTCCACTTGATCCGAGCGTCCGCCTAAGTTCCGGGCTTCTTCTTCCCCTTCTTGCCTTTGGCCTCACCCTCGGCGTCCTCTGGCTGTGTCTGCTCGGCCTGCGTCTCCTCGATGTCAATGTCGGCGAGATCCTAGGACTCGATGCCATGCTCGGCCTCAGCCCGGGTCTGCTCTTCCGTGAAGAAGGAGGGGTGGTTGGAGGCCGAGCCTGTTGCGATCATGTCCTCCATGTATGCCTCGGCCGACATGCCGGCCGGCAGGGCGCCCGACATTCTGCCGAACAGGTTGCACGCGTCGGCCTCGCCGAAGGGCGCCAAGCTTCCGCCGAAAGGTAGTGGTCCGCGCCGTAGAGCGAGGCTTGCGTACGCCGGAGAAGTGGAGTAGGGGAGGTTGATGTCCACGCCGAAGGCCGAAGGAGGGCGCGACGCCGGGCAGGGGAAGATCACGTTGGGGTTGAACCCTCCGTCGAACTCGGGCGACGAGGAGTACCTCTGCCGAGCAGTCGCCTGGCTCTCCTGGAAGCCTGCCGGAGAGATCGGCGAGAATCCGGTGGCGAGCCAACGCTTGCCTGGCTTCCCTAGTGTGGTGGATACGGCGCCTCCATCATCGCCGACCTCGTTGCCGCTGCGTGCGTCGCCTTCACGATCGCCTGCTCTTTCGCCGCCGCCTTCTCCTCCGTCACCGCTTGCTGTTGCTGGAGCTTCGCCCTCTCCTTTCTGCCCTTCCGGTCCTCCGACACGGCCTTCCTGGCATGCTCCTTCTTCTCCCAGTCGGCGGAGGACATGCCCTCCGGCTTCGTCGGCGGCGCTCTCGGCTTCCTCGCCTTCTTCTCCGCCGGACCCTCGCCGAGGATCGATCTGGGTTGGACGAAACACTTGGGCGGCATGTTGGGCGGGGCGCTTGGCGGAGTGGCGGGAGGGGAATGGGGAAGAAAGGCGGGAGGAGGGAAGAAATGGGCGGGAGCTCGGCGAAGTGGCGGGAGCTCAGCCTTCTCTCGCCGACAGAGCTGGCCCACGCCCGTTTTCGTTGCGTCCGGCGTTCCTAGGGCGTACCAGGGATCCTGGGTACGGCCTGGGTAGGCCGGACCAAAACATGCCCAAATCCGGACGAAAACAGGTTCCTGGGTATGCGACTGGGCCGATTTTCGACGTCCGGGCCAATTTTCGGCGTCCGGATCGGCGTCCTAGGTAGGCAAGTGGAGATGCTCTAAAGCCAAGCAACCTCCGCCGGTCAACATGCCCCTAACAGTTTTACTTTGATCCGAACAGGGTTGCTCACGGCGGTCTTGCCCTACGGAATAGTGATAGACTAATAGCTATAGGTCACAGTATACTTTTTTCACATCTAGTTCCCCATACTTGATAGTTCGGGTGGACGGTCCTCAGCCTAACCGAGTTCATCATCCATATGATATCGAGGATCTTCCCCCTTCTCTCACCAGCATAACATTTCATGTTTTCATCGGGATAAGCAAAATTGTCACAATCTGCATGCTGGTACAAGCTCCGCCTCCGCCGTCCTCTCCAATTGGTGACATCCGCATGCAATGTTCCCCTTGACGCTCGATCACACAATCTGCTCTTCTAACATTGATACCATATAGGATGATGTCGTCAAGCTGCTCATAGGTACCACACAAAAGCCAAGTTGTAAAATACATCGAGATTGAGGTGGTCTTCTACCACTAGTGAAATCTCTCACTGTGTGCAACTGCATGCAAAACCCTTGGCAGCCTCACTCGTCATTTCTAGCATCCACTAGAGGAAAAAGGGCCATCCGTTCGCCACCCCTGGGAGCATTAGTCCCGGTTGCGCCACCAACCGGGACTAATGCTGGCACGCGTCCCGGTTGGAGCGGGCACGGGGCCAGGGGGCATGGGTCCCGGTTGGTAAGGGGGCATGCGTCCCGGTTGGAGCCACCAACCGGGACTAAAGGTTTGGCCACAGCCACGTGGCGTGGCACGCACCTTTAGTCCCGGTTGCTGGCTCCAACCGGGACTAAAGACCCCTTGCCCTCTATAAATGCAACGCCCCAGCCCCCTCTGCCTCCACTCTGTTTTTTCGAATGGTGTAAGGTGTGAGGGTGTGTGCTAGTTTTTTCTCATGCATGCATTGAAGGTGTTTGTTGAAATGTTTGAGTGAAAAATCCAGTTGAATTTCTCATAGAACAAAAATATAGAAGGTGTCCGAGACGCACTTGAGCTTTCTCCTCTTTATCTAGGTCATTGATACAATTCATGTGTCGGTGTGAATTGGTTATTTCACTATTTATGATGTCCTGTTTTTTGATAAACTTACTTATATGATGCAGATGAACGGTCGGGAATGGATGTACGGTGACCGGCGGGTAGCCGGGTATATCAAAGGCGTGGATAAATTTATCGATGTGGCTACGGCAAACAAAGAGAATGGATTTATACATTGTCCATGTGTTCAATGTCGGAACAACAAGGAGTACTCTTCCTCGAAAATCATTCGCGGCCACCTGATTATGAAAGGTTTCATGCCCAACTATAATTGCTGGACCAAGCACGGGGAAAGAGGGGTTATGATGGAAGATGGTGAAGAAGAAGATGATGATAACAACTATCATCATATGTTTCCTGAATACGGTGATACTGCTATGGAAGACAATGGAGAGGAAAAAGGTGAAGAACGGGCATCAGATGAGCCGGCTGATGAACTTGGTAGGGTCATTTCTGATGCAAAGCGAGACTGTGAAACAGAAAATGAGAAGTTGAAGTTAGAGGGCATGTTAGAAGATCACAAGAAATTGTTGTACCCAAATTGTGAAGATGGCAGCACAAAGCTCGACCCACACTGGAATTGTTGCGATGGAAGGCAGAGTGTGGTCTAACTGACTCCTCATTTGAAAAGATGCTGAAAATAATGAAGCCGAAGTTTCCAAAACATAACGAACTTCCCGAGAGTACCTACGAAGCAAAGAAGACTCTCTGTCCTCTGGGATTAGATGTGCAAAAGATACATGCATGCATTAATGACTGCATCCTCTACCGCGGTAAGGAGTATGAGAATTTAGATAAATGCCCGGTATGCAACGCGTTGCGGTATAAGATCAGACGAGATGACCCTGGTGATGTTGAGGGAGAGCCCCTCCGGAAGAGGGTTCCTGCTAAGGTTATGTGGTATGCTCCTATAATACCAAGGTTGAAACGCATGTTCAGAAACAAAGAGCATGCCAGGTTGTTGCGATGGCACAAAGAAGACCGTAAGAAAGACGGAGAGTTGAGACACCCTGCTGATGGGTCACAGTGGAGAAAAATCGAGAGAGACTTCCCAGACTTTGCAGGTGACGCAAGGAACTTATGGTTTGGTCTAAGTACGGATGGCATGAATCCTTTTGGGGAGCAGAGCTGCAGTCACAGCACCTGGCCCGTGACTCTATGTATCTACAACCTGCCTCCTTGGTTGTGCATGAAGTGTAAGTTCATTATGATGCCAGTGCTCATCCAAGGCCCGAAGCAACCGGGCAACGACATTGATGTGTACCTTAGGCCATTAGTTGAAGAACTCTTACAGTTGTGGGGCAAACCAGGTGTACGTGCGTGGGATGAGAACAAACAGGAGCCATTTAATCTACGAGGGTTGTTATTCGTAACCATCAATGATTGGCCTGCTCTTAGTAACCTTTCAGGACAGACAAACAAAGGATATAAGGCATGCACCCACTGTTTAGATAAGACCGAAGGTACATATTTGCATAAATGCAAGAAGGTTGTGTACCTAGCGAATCGACGATTTCTTCCGACCAATCATCCCGTAAGAAAGAAAGGCAAGCATTTTAAAGGTGAGGCAGATCACCGGAAGAAGCCTGAACTCCCTGCTGGTGATGATGTATTTGGTATGGTCAAGGGCATAGAAGTAATCTTTGGAAAGGGTCCCGGCGGTCAATCAGTTCCGAACGACGTTGCTACAGGACACGCACCCATGTGGAAGAAGAAATCTATATTTTGGGAGCTGCCATATTGGAAAGTCCTGCGTGTCCGCTCTTCAATCGACGTGATGCACGTGACGAAGAATCTCTGCGTGAACCTGCTAGGATTCCTAGGCGTGTATGGTAAGACAAAAGATACACCTGAAGCACGGGAGGACCAACAAATTATGAAAGACCCAAAGAACATGCATACAGATAACAAGACGGATAAAGGAAATATGTTCATAACCGTGCTAGACCAGAAGGAAGCATCTCCAAGGGATATGGAACAAAGGAGGTCATTGAGTTTTGTGTTGACTTTATTCCTGACCTTAAGCCGATTGGTGTTTCTGACTCGCGGCATGAGGGAAGACTAAGTGGAAAAGGCACGCTGGGAAAGAAAGCAATGATATGTAGGGACGGGGATTCTTTCACTAAAGCACACTACACAGTTCTACATAATTCCACCTTGGCAGCTCCGTATATCGAGGAACACAAGAATATTGTACGCTCCAAAAACCCGGGGAAGCCTGAATCATGGATTACAGATGAACACATGAAGTCTTTCGGTGGTTGGATGCGGACACATCTCTTGAATGACACCACTATTGGAGATCAGCTATACTTGTTGGCCGCGTCACCATCTTCTACTGTATTGAATTTCCAAGGGTACGAAATAAATGGGAATACATTCTACACGATCGCCCAAGATAAAAGAGCACCAACCAAAATAGTGGTGTCCGCTTTGATGCAATAGACGAGAATGGACAAAAGGACACATATTATGGTTACATAGAGGAGATATGGGAACTAGACTATGGAGTCTCTTTTAAGGTCCCTTTGTTTCGCTGCAAATGGGTCAACCTGAATGGGGAAGGGGTAAAGATAGACCAGTTGTACGGAATGACAACAGTGGATCTCAACAATCTTGGTTATAGAGATGAACCATTCGTCCTAGCCATGATGTGTCTCAGGTTTTCTATGTGAAGGACATGTCCTCCAAACCGAAAAAAAGAAAAAATATGCAAACGAATACATCATATGATGAGCCAAAGCGTCACATAGTTCTTTCAGGGAAAAAAACATCGTGGGAATCGAGGACAAGACAGACATGTCAGAAGATTATAATAAGTTTGATGAAATTCCGCCCTTCACAGTGAAAACTGACCCAAGCATTCCGTTAAGTAAAGAAGATGCTCCATGGTTACGTCTGAAGCGGTCATAAGGAATGACATATGCCAAGAAGTTCATGCTCATATTATGTAACTCTAGTTCATGTCTTTCGCGGTTTGTGGCTTGACCGAAGGATATCTTTCGCGCGGTTTGTGGCCTTTAGTCCCGGTTTTGTAGTCTCAGTTTTTAAATATTAATAAATGTCTTGAGTGTTAGTCCCATTTTGTGGCTGGAGCGGGAGTGCCTCTGTGACCAGTTTCTCGGAGATGCCGGACGACTGGGCTCCGTCGGCATCTCCTGAAACTGGCCGCAGTGGTGTCCCTCTCTCGAAAACCATCTTGCAGCTTGTAACTTCACTAACTAGATCAATACGCCTCGGAGCTAACTAATTTCACATATTAGGGAGTGCCTCTATGACCAGTTTCTCGGAGATGCCGGAGGACTGGGCTCCGTCGGCATCTCCCTGAAACTGGCCGCAGTGGTGTCCCTGCTCTTTAAAACCATCTTGCAGCTTGTAACTTCACTAACTAGATCAATACGCCTCAGAGCTAACTAATTTCACATATTAGGGAGTGCCTCTATGACCAGTTTCTCGGAGATGCCGGAGGACTGGGCTCCGTCGGCATCTCCCTGAAACTGGCCGCAGTGGTGTCCCTGCTCTCGAAAACCATCTTGCAGCTTGTAACTTCACAAACTAGATCAATACGCCTAGGAGCTAACTAATTTCACATATTAGGGAGTGCCTCTATGACCAGTTTCTCGGAGATGCCGGAGGACTGGGCTCCGTCGGCATCTCCCTGAAACTGGCCGCAGTGGTGTCCCTGCTCTCGAAAACCATCTTGGACATGCCTCAAACTGGCTGGAGGACTGGACTCACAAGGATGCATATTTATAGTACAAGCAGCTCGGCATAATGTCGACACTCACGACATAATGTCGACACTCACCCCTATTATTAGTGCTGACTCATCTTTAGTCCCGGTTGGTGTCTCCAACGGGACTAAAGGTTCATCTTTAGTCCCGGTTGGTGACACCATCCGGGACAAGGTACAAGCCGCACGACATAATGTCGACACTCACCCCTATTATTAGTGTTGTCTGGCCCACTCTGCCGCAATCCTTTAGTCCCGGTTTGTGACTACATCCGGGACTAAATGTGTGCCGAACAATGATCATGTTTCGCAAAATACCATACTTGGTATGTTGATCATGTTTCGAAAAAACCTTCACAAAATGACCTATCATGTTCGAGTTTCATGGCTTTCGGTCCAAATGACCGATGTTATATGTGCTGAATCACGGCATAGTTTGTGATGTTGTGCCCATATTATGCATGTGTGTGGACATTGGTATGTAGAACAATGTTGCAGGAGGAAGTTTTCCTTTTTGTCGCACGGAAAATCCCTTTTCCATTTTCCGAGCGCAAAAAACGGGTCGTTTTGTGAAGTAACCACCAAATGCCGTTTCAGAATGCTACCGTCCTATTTTCCTAAAATACTAACCACCTTACATGGACTATATCCAACCGGTACATCTCAAACCTTTTCGTCCATCCCGGGTAAAAAGGACAAATGTCTGCCGAATCGGTAGGAAGTGGGTCCGGTTTGTACTACAGGTACATGATCTATCGCCCGTGATTTTTTGAAAAAATCATTTTTAGACTCGCAATATGTGGGTTTCTTCAGAGATCCAATGCAAGTTCTAACGATGCACGTCCCCTATCTTCATGCACACCGGTTCGACCATAGTTAGAAATTCAGATAATTCAAAACGGGCATAATAAATTCAAAAAAACCCAACAATGAAAATCCTTCGCGTGGTGTCATATTATGTTACATAGTTGAAAGGAAAATACCAGACTTGGTATATTGATCATGTTTCGAAAAAACCTTCACAAAATGACCTATCATGTTCGAGGTTTCATGGCTTTCGGTCCAAATGACCGATGTTATGTGCTGAATCACGGCATAGTTTGTGATGTTGTGCCCATATTATGCATGTGTGTGGACATTGGTATGTAGAACAATGTTGCAGGAGGAAGTTTTCCTTTTTGTCGCACGGAAAATCCCTTTTCCATTTTCCGAGCGCAAAAAACGGGTCGTTTTGTGAAGTAACCACCAAAATGCCGTTTCAGAATGCTACCGTCCTATTTTCCTAAATACTAGACCACCTTACATGGACTATATCCCAACCGGTACATCTCAAACCTTTTCGTCCATCCCGGGTAAAAAGGACAAATGTCTGCCGAATCGGTAGGAAGTGGGTCCGGTTTGTACTACAGGTACATGATCTATCGTCCGTGATTTTTTGAAAAAATCATTTTTAGACTCGCAATATGTGGTTTCTTCAGAGATCCAATGCAAGTTCTAACGATGCCCGTCCCCTATCTTCATGCACACCGGTTCGACCATAGTTAGAAATTCAGATAATTCAAAACGGGCATAATAAATTCAAAAAAAACCCGAACAATGAAAATCCTTCGCGTGGTGTCATATTATGTTAAATAGTTGAAAGGAAAAATACCAGACTTGGTATATTGATCATGTTTCGAAAAAACCTTCACAAAATGACCTATCATGTTCGAGGTTTCATGGCTTTCGGTCCAAATGACCGATGTTATGTGCTGAATCACGGCATAGTTTGTGATGTTGTGCCCTTATTATGCATGTGTGTGGACATTGGTATGTAGAACAATGTTGCAGGAGGAAGTTTTCCTTTTTGTCGCACGGAAAATCCCTTTTCCATTTTCCGAGCGCAAAAAAACGGGTCGTTTTGTGAAGTAACCACCAAAATGCCGTTTCAGAATGCTACCGTCCTATTTTCCTAAAATACTAGACCACCTTACATGGACTATATCCCAACCGGCACATCTCAAACCTTTCCGTCCATCCCGGGTAAAAGGACAAATGTCTGCCGATCGGTAGGAAGTGGGTCCGGTTTGTACTACAGGTACATGATCTATCGCCCGTGATTTTTTGAAAAAATCATTTTTAGACTCGCAATATGTGGTTTCTTCAGAGATCCAATGCAAGTTCTAACGATGCACCGTCCCTATCTTCATGCACCCGGTTCGACCATAGTTAGAAATTCAGATAATTCAAAACGGGCATAATAAATTCAAAAAAAACCCGAACAATGAAAATCCTTCGCGTGGTGTCATATTATGTTACATAGTTGAAAGGAAAAATACCAGACTTGGTATATTGATCATGTTTCGAAAAAACCTTCACAAAATGACCTATCATGTTCGAGGTTTCATGGCTTTCGGTCCAAATGACCGATGTTATGTGCTGAATCACGGCATAGTTTGTGATGTTGTGCCCATATTATGCATGTGTGTGGACATTGGTATGTAGAACAATGTTGCAGGAGGAAGTTTTCCTTTTTGTCGCACGGAAATCCCTTTTCCATTTTCCGAGCGCAAAAAACGGGTCGTTTTGTGAAGTAACCACAAATGCCGTTTCAGAATGCTACCGTCCTATTTCCTAAATACTAGACCACCTTACATGGACTATATCCCCAACCGGTACATCTCAAACCTTTTCGTCCATCCCGGGTAAAAGGACAAATGTCTGCCGAATCGGCAGGAAGTGGGTCCGGTTTGTATTACAGGTACATGATCTATCGCCCGTGATTTTTGAAAAAATCATTTTTAGACTCGCAATATGTGGTTTCTTCAGAGATCCAATGCAAGTTCTAACGATGCCCGTCCCCTATCTTCATGCACACACCGGTTCGACCATAGTTAGAAATTCAGATAATTCAAAACGGGCATAATAAATTCAAAAAAAAACCGGCATATAAGTTCAAAATCCAAACACTTCTTATGTTTAAAGTTTTTCTAAATTCCAAATTGATATTAAAAAAATATAAGTTAATTCATTTTTAATTGTAAATGGTTACATTAATTATTTTTTTAAAACAGAAAATGTTTTTGAATTATTTATTTAAATCCAAACACTTTTTATGTTTAAATTTTTTCTAAATTCCAAATTAATATTCAAAAATATAAGTTAATTCATTTTAAAAGGTTACATTAATTATTTTTTTAAAAATAGAATATGTTTTTGAATTATTTATTTCAAATCCATACACTTCTTATATTTAAATTTTTTCTAAATTCCAAATTAATATTCAAAAATATAAGTTAATTCATTTTAAAGGTTACATTAATTATTTTTTAAAATAAAAAATATGTTTTTGAATTATTATTCAAATCCATACACTTCTTATATTTAAAGTTTTTCTAAATTCCAAATGATATTAAAAAAATATAAGTTAATTCATTTTTAATTGTAAATGGTTCATATTTTAAATGGTTACATTAATTATTTTTCAAAACAGAAAATGGTTTCGAATTATTTATTCAAATCCAAACACTTTTTATGTTTAAAGTTTTTCTAAATTCCAAATTAATTATCATTTAAAAAACATTACAAATTTAAAACCCCAAAATAAAAAAAAAGGCGGGAACAAGAGAAAATAACTGAAAAAATTTGAAAACAGGGGAATACGTCCCGGTTGGAGCCACCAACCGGGACGGAAGAGTCCCCTGCGCGCGCGCGCCCTTCACCTGCTGAAAATTGGACTATAGGTCCCGGTTGGTGGCTCCAACCGGGACGTATGCCCTTTTAGTCCCGGTTGGAGCCACCACCGGGACGTATACTCCCTCCCCTTTATATAACTTCTCTTCTTCTCCTGCTTCTCTTCTCTGCTTCTCTGCTTCATCGACGTCGCCGCCAGGCTGCCCGCGGCACTGCCCGACGACCCCCCCCGGCGCTCCCTGACGACCGCCGTCCGCGCGCTTCCCGACGACCGCCCGCCCGCGTCTTTTCCCGCCGACGACCGCGGCCGCCCGCCCTTCCCCCCCCGCCGCGCGTCAGGTACATCCCTCTTCCTCTGTCTCCCCTCCCTCTACTGCTGCTTGTGTGTTGGCGGGCGGCTGCTGCATGGTGGGCGGCGGCGGCTGCTGCATGGTGGGCTGCTGGTGGGCGGCGGCGCGGCTGCTGCATGTGGTGGGGCGGCGCTGCGGTGGGGGAGCTCTGGAGGCGGTGCGGCGCTGCGGTGGTGGGCACACAGGGCGGCGGGGGCCAAGGGAAGCGGGGAGGGCGAGGCCGCGAGGTGGAGGCGCGCACCAGGCGGGGTCGCGGCAGCGGCGGCGGGGAAGCAAGGAGGCGCGGGAAAAAAATAGAGGCAGGCGGCGGCGTTTTTCTCGCGGGCCCACAAAAGTTCACAAATAGACCTAAATGAGATGTATCTCTGAGCTCCGCCTTGACACATCAGCACTTACAGTGGGCCCCATCTGTCTGAAATTGTGCTAACAGGCTTAATTTCACAATCTGTCCATATTGGAACGAATCTACTCAAAGGTGGATTTTTACAATTTCACGCAATACCGGTAGTTTTGCGTATTTCACACTGAAATGTGGGGCGGCTGCATGGTCGAGGAATAAAAACGACAGAGACGCTGACGCTCGCGCCAGACGAAAAACACTACGGATGCGGAAAAAAAATCATATTTAGCGCGTTAGCGGTTTCCGTCGGGGGCCCATTGCCATCCTAATAATCGCATCCTTATCATCGGACTATCCTCGTTTGCTATAGGAGTATCACATTTACTCAATGATAGATTTATACTCCCGCATGTCGGGTTTTGTAAGGCTCGGGAAAAGGAGATGTCGGTGGCCGGTTCCGCAGGACATGGGAGGCGTGCATGGACGCGTGGGGCGGGTGTATTGTGGCAAGAGAGAGGCAGAAGCTCTGTTTGCTCGGGGAAGGTGAGGAGAGGGGGTGGAGGCGGCGCCGATGGGAGTTCCCCCTGTTGCTCACGCGTGGGCGAGACATGGGCGAAGGGGTCGCGCGGTCAAAACCATTGTGTTCGATGTAGGAAAGCTCGGTCTGGCTCCCTCTGCTGCTGCTGGTGGGCGCGGCGGCTTCGAACGGGTGGTGCACACCGTCGCCGCCGCCGTTTCCTCCACCGCGCGTCCTCCTTGTCCACAGCCACGGCGGCCGCGTCCTCCTTGACAGCGGCGGCGAGGTGGCTCCGGGCCCCCCTCTGTTTCCCTTGACAGCGGCGGCGAGGTGGCGAGGTGGCTCCCTTTGATTGTTTCCCTTTCTTTCCGGTGATTTGGTTCTTCTCTCGTAGAATATGATATCGAGATCGAGATCGAAGACCGAGATCAAGACCATAGATAGATCTAATTAAATGACAAGTTTAATTAGAACACCCTAGTAACCCTAACAGGTGATTCCGGAGTTCCTTGTTTAGGGTTTGCGCCCCTCGGAACCCCGATTAACTTGTCGAGCATGCTTTAGGGTTATTTCCAATGCACATTAACTTGTCGTATCATCATCATTGCTTGAGCATTGCATCGATGCCATGTGTTGATTGTTTCCCTTTCTTTCCGGTGATTTGGTTCTTCTCGGTAGAATACGATATCGAGATCGAGATCGAAGACCGAGATCAAGACCATAGATAGATCGAAGACCTTTTGTAGTGCCTTATACTCATGTTCCCCTCTCATAGCCTTAGGGTTTAGGGTTTTCTCTTCATTTTATTATTGTGTATGTATATATTAGGGTTTCACCTTTGATCCAGAAAATATTCGTTAGCCGCTTTGACTTATTCGTAACTTTCTCCTTTTACCACTTTGACTTATTCGTTTTTCCACCTATGCAGAAAATATGGACCCACACGTCAGAGACGAAGAAAAGGAAGAGTTGATCCAAGGTGTGATCCGTGGGGAAGATAATTTAGACGTATCAACGTTTCTGAACAACTCCGGTGAGGGTGATCCTCTTTTTACCGGAGTAGACAACTTGTTTGAGGTTGAAGGGTGTTGCCTTCCGCGAGGGAGAAGGCGATGCCTTGTGTAACCGAGAAGACGACCGCTCCGGCGAGGTGCATGTAATATAAATCAATTCATTAATTAATCATCTGCTATCTATATAGAAATAGTAACGACGATCTTTCTTCTTTTAGCCCTCCGGATCGAAGGAATCTACTGAAAAGAGCAGACGAGGCCCAACCAAAAAGTTGCAAGACCATGAGAGGTTTAGGATCGAAGATGTCGCTGAAGACGGCAGACCGACAGCTCCCGAAGTTGTCGCAACCAAATTTGTGGCACAATGCGGAGTAATCGTTAGGGACTTAATCCCGATCACCATTAGAAATTGGAATAGGCCTGCTAAAGCGGATGAAGAGGGAACATGTTTATTTGTCCCTAACCACGCCAAGATTTACTGTGGAAGAGGCTCATGGTTAATTTCAAACTACCGAAGATAGAAGCTGGATCTAATGCGGAGGATCCAGTTGAGGACGCCTTACAACATGGGAGAGCCATGGAGGCTAAGGTCAGGGAGTGGGCTTTGAAGAAGATGGCCCAGTTTTCACCACCACTGGAAGAAAAGATTGCACCTTGACTATGTCGTGAAAAAGAAGACTCCCGATTTCAAGAATATTCATTTGAGAAGATAAAACCATTCTGGGATGAGTTTGTGGAATACAAGAAATCAGAAAAAGCTAAGAAAATGTCTGAAACGAATAAGGTGAATGCTGCTAAGAAGAAGTATCACCATACTATGGGGCAAGGTGGATACAAGGTTGGCATTCCTAAGTGGGAGAAACTTGAGCAGGAACTGCGTGATAAAAATATCACCCAGAGACAGACGATTGGGTAGAACGTGCAAGGAATTGTTTTTCGGGCATGGGGGCACGTTGAACTCGGAAGGGAGGTGTATATATAACATACGACATAAAGAAGACCCCTTGCCAATCGAGAGGATGAGAAAAGCAGTAAAGGCTGTTAAAGATGGGGACTTCATTCCCGATAGAGAGAATGATGAGCTCACACTCGCCCTTGGAAATAAGGAACATGATGGACGAACACGAGGCACAATAGGCTCCCAATCATGGAGGACTGGGTTTTCCCGAAGAGAGGAAGAAATATCCTGATAGAAGCCGTCAGAGGAGTAAGGACAGGGCGGCAGTTGAAGCAGAAAGTCAGAAAGAGCGAATGCGTTTAATTGAAGAACGATTAAAGCAACAACAAGATGAAATTAACTCACTTAAAGAGCAAAGTAACTCCGGCCCATCTCAGCAGCACACTGCATTCGATGCTACCGGCCTATCGAATAATCGAAAAAGCAGTGTGGCTTCCACCGAGGTCCCGGTGATGACAATGGCGATGCCGATGATGCACCGACGATGGCTCCTGTTGCTACCCAGTGGATGATATCACAGAGATACACACACTGCGAGCTACATGTCAAAGTTGTGAACATATCAATGAAGGTGGCGGTCGGCTATGCCTTACCAATTGGACCCACACCAACTTACCACAGTCGTCCGGTTCCAGAGGGCTACGCTGTTGTCAGCGTGGATGAATCATGCCCACCTTTGAGGTTTTTGGATCTCACACTACCTGCTGGTGAAGGGGATGTGACTGTGCTGGGTGACGCAAAAAACGTCACCATTCTATGGCCGAAGGATTGTATCGTGCTTCGAAATCACACGCCAAGGCCATCTTCGCCGCCCCTCACCCGTCTCCAGCGAGGTCGTCGCCGCCCCGGCGGCAGCCGTCTTCGTCGCCGTCACCCGGCTCCGTCAGCCTCACCGTCTCCGGTGCAGCCATCGCCGCGGGAGCCATCGCCGGCGCCTCAGGATAAAAAGCGTAAGCGTACCGCTACTGTGCGTCGTAAGCGATCGCCGAAACGTAAACAAGAGCCTCTTCCAAAAGTACCAACTGTTCCCTCCCAAGAGATCTTATGACTGTACTGAAGAGGAGACTGCGGGCGATCGTTGATGCGAAACGACAGCGTTTTTCGCTAAGATGAGGCGGCCGAAAGAGCCAGAGTTCCCCAGCACCAAAGAAGAAAAAGCCAAAGTGTTGAAAATGCTAAAGACTCTTCATCAACCCGAGCCAAAGCTGTCATCAGACTATGAGCGTTCTATTCTCAAGTCACATGCGGCACAAAAAGCCTCGAAGAGCAGTACTGATGCAAGCGGAAATCTGTTGCCCAGCTCGGAGAACAAGCAAACAGACTTGCGCCCCTCTCAAGGTGATTTCTCAAACCTATGTGGGGTCGAGCAAATATGGGGCCGAAGAGCAGTATGATCCAGAGGTAGTTGCACAATACGGAGAAGCTGCCGCTGCTCAAGGTATGAGTATTGCCCAGTACTTATCCAAGTTAGAGTTCTTCCCGTGAGTGAAGTAGCATACCAATACCAGTACGGAAAACTCTCGTCAAACCTGAGGAGGTAAACAATCTTTCAACAAAAATGCGAAATTGCATAACTGGTACATGCATGCCACAAGTGCCGGGGCTAACTGGATAGTGCTGAGGGTTACAAAAAAAGCATCATGGGAAAGATAGGATGACATGATATCCATTGAATTTGATGAACTATTTCATTATTCATCAAGACGCCTTGGACAAATCGATCATGAGTGCCTATTGTCTGTAAGTAACTAATTCTGTAATTAATTTAGTCCTCCATCTATATTATTTTGGTTTATGGCATGTATATAATCATACTTTAATATGCAGAATGAAGATCTCGAATGCAGCAGAGGACAAATCTATGACATTGGCTTCATTGACCCATATTGGGTTCATGAAGCTAATCTCAAATAAGCCCAGGATACGGAGGATAATATAGTACACGCGTTAAGGTTTCAAGAAACCAAAAGGAAATACTATTTCCTTACAACTTCCAGTGAGTGTTATTGTCTTGTATACACTTTCTATTTCGCTTACTCGATGTTAAGTATATAATTGATAAGTTCTGCATTCGCAGGTAACCACTATATTCTGTTAATCATTTCAACTTGACAAAGGGCGTGTACTAGTCATGGACTCGAAACATAAACCCCTTGAGACGTGGAAGGACATGCAGATACTTCTCCAGCGGTAATTCTAATCATTACGACACTATATCGGCAACGTTCGTGAATTTTTTGATATCAAGTACTTAATAACTTATTTTTATTCGTTTTTCTACGCCGGGCAGCGCTTGGAAACGGTTCACCAAGAGGCTAGGGGTGTTTGGAAAGAGGAGCTTACATTTCAACCACTAGATGTAAGCACCACTAGCTATATCCCGCGCATCTCTTTGATTCTAGTTTTTGATACAGTTATTATCATGCTTGATTGTTTATTTTGATTGAACTTTGTTGTCGTAAAGTGCCTGACGCAGGGACCAGGTAACAATCTATGTGGATACTATGTATGCGAGTTCATCGCGAGACGTGCGATGAGAAGGGCAGAAATTTAGAGCAACTCCACGTATGTAAACAATTTCTATAGTTTTTAATTACAATCAAATTGTGTTTAGTTTCATATTCATATAGGCTGACTCCTTTTTAAATCAGATCGAACGTCTACGGGACGGTCTTCTTCCAAAGGATCGCATACGAGCAATACAGGAGGAATTGGCGGGATTTTGGATGCAGAAGTCCTAGACCCAAAAGGAGAATACTATTCGGCTGTGTATAGACAATAGGGATTGTAAAAATAGCAACTTTCAAGGGATTGTAAAATGTTGTCATGATGATCTTGTGTAATATAAGGTTCCTTCATTGATAAGTGCAAAACACTAAATAAACAATAAAACAACCTAAATGAATTCTCTGCCGCGGCACAAAAAGTGGCGAAAATGCTGCCGCGACAAACAAAATGTGCCAAAATGAATTCTCTCTGCCCGCGGCAGAGAAATGGGCCAAATCTCTGCCGCGGCAGCAGGTTATTAGTCCCGGTTCGTGTTTACGAACCGGGACTAATGCTCCACCCCCCTCGCGCTCTGATGCCGCCACGTGTGCCCCCATTTGTCCCGGTTGGTGGGGCAACCGGGACTAATGGTTGGAGCTTTAGTCCCGATGCCCCCGTCCCGGTTGGGCAACCGGGACTAATGGCCCTTACCAACCGGGACGCATGGGGCGTTTTCTACCAGTGATCATTGCGACCTTATTTTTCCTTTCAGCTCAATTGAGGCGTGCAAACGTCGTTGTTCCATCTTGATCAGCCTTTAACAAAATCGAACAATCAAAACTCAATTTAGGCAGCCCGCTTGAGGTTTGTTACAAACAAAGCCCGTATATTTTTTAAGTTGCCAGTTCCTTATGGGCAGGGGCGGAGCCAAGGGGGCGAGCAGGGCTAGACACCCTCCCCAATCATCAGCCCCCTATGTACTGCTAATTCCGCAGTAAATAACGTAATTAGTCAGAGAGGCCCAAGTCTAATGTCCCCAGCTAGCTAGCTATTCAACCAAACCAAAAACGACAGCCCATTAAGCCACCGTCAAGGGTTAAAAACTGAAAATATAATGTTTTCGTGCGTTTAGTTTGCTGCACAGAGCGCCGCTGATTGATCTATTAGCGAAGCATTCTAAAAGGACTCAAGGTATTAAAGGAAGGAATCATCTGGCAGATTGGACATGATACGCGGATCGGCATTTGGGAGGATCCATGGTTTCCTATGAGATATACACACAAGCCTTCCACACTCAAGGGTGATTGTGAGCTAGAATTAATGAGTTTCTCAACTTATCGACGAGGCCACACAATCATGAATTTTCACCTTCTTCAACAACACTTTCATGTAGATAACATTCCCATAATTTATGAGTATATCCCTATAGAGAAGATTGTGAGGATTTCTTGGCTTGGCATTTCGACAACAAAGGGCAATTCTCAGTCAAATCGGCCTACAAAGTTCATGTTGAATTAGAAAGAAGAGCTGCGATTCAACGGGAAGGTCAAGGATCTGAGATTATTCCTATTAAAAATGAGGTGTTTAAGAAAATATGGCAGGTACAATGTCCACCGAAGGTACACCATTTTATGTGGAGATTGGCACACAATAGTCAACACTTTGTGATGAAACTGGCCCGTCGTGGTTTGAGCTTGATTCAAGGTGTGCTGTATGCCATATGTTAAGAGTATGCCATAATGTGTTGTATGCCATATGAGCTTGATAGACTTTGTATATGAACATTACCTCAACTACTTCATCACCCGTGGTCATCATCGCCGACAACTATCTACACCAACAATATTGTCGCATCTCACCGCCACCACGCAAACGTGGTCAACATCAACGCCAACAAAAAGTTCTTCTTCACGAGCGATGGCGCGCTCATACAAGCGGAAAATACGGGTCTAATCCCCGAAATCAACTACTGGCAACAATTCAGTCGCCATCAAACTACTCATCGTCTTTCGTCCACCACGACCTCGTCGCCAGAGTCGTAGTCTAATTTTTATTTTTGCACTAAATCAATTTTCTCTTGCAACTACTTCATCTACTCCGACAATCGGTGGACAACTTCCCGCACCGACCGTTCACGGAGAATTTCTCTGCTGCTCTCTCCGGCTCTGGAGCGCGCATGGCTCGTGATGGTCCCTATCTTCGCACGTCCTATATTGGGCACATCGACACGTGCCTTCGTCCCCGGCATGCTCCCAGTTTGGCAAGCTTGGCAAGGCGTGTCGCTTACCTCGACTACTCCAATTCAAACTACATCTACGCAACACTACGGCGAATTCTCCAGGCTCAACGATGACATCGACCACAACACAACAACGTTATCAACT
>OU342736.1:462579421-462612489 GCA_910589765.1 Avena atlantica
CTGGCGCAGTGGTGTCCCTGCTCTTTAAAACCATCTTGCAGCTTGTAACTTCACTAACTAGAATCAATACGCCTCAGAGCTAACTAATTTCACATATTAGGGAGTGCCTCTATGACCAGTTTCTCGGAGATGCCGAGGACTGGGCTCCGTCGGCATCTCCCTGAAACTGGCCGCAGTGGTGTCCCGTGCTCTCGAAAACCATCTTGCAGCTTGTAAACTTCCACAAACTAGATCAATACGCCTAGGAGCTAACTAATTTTCACATATTAGGGAGTGCCTCTATGACCAGTTTCTCGGAGATGCCGGAGGACTGGGCTCCGTCGGCATCTCCCTGAAACTGGCCGCAGTGGTGTCCCTGCTCTCGAAAACCATCTTGGACATGCCTCAAACTGGCTGGAGGACTGGACTCACAAGGATGCATATTTATAGTACAAGCAGCTCGGCATAATGTCGACACTCACGACATAATGTCGACACTCACCCCTATTATTAGTGCTGACTCATCTTTAGTCCCGGTTGGTGTCTCCACCGGGACTAAAGGTTCATCTTTAGTCCCGGTTGGTGACACCATCCGGGACAGGTACAAGCCGCACGACATAATGTTCGACACTCACCCTATTATTAGTGTTGTCTGGCCCACTCTGCCGCAATCCCTTTAGTCCCGGTTTGTGACTAAATCCGGGACTAAATGTGTGCCGAACAATGATCATGTTTCGCAAAATACATACTTGGTAATGTTGATCATGTTTCGAAAAAACCTTCACAAAATGACCTATCATGTTCGAGGTTCATGCTTTCGGTCCAAATGACCGATGTTATGTGCTGAATCACGGCATAGTTTGTTTGTGATGTTGTGCCCATATTATGCATGTGTGTGGACATTGGTATGTAGAACAATGTTGGCAGAGGAATGTTTCCTTTTTGTGCGCACGGAAAATCCCTTTTCCATTTCCGAGCGCAAAAAACGGGTCGTTTTGTGAAGTAACCACACAAAATGCCGTTTCAGAATGCTACCGTCCTATTTTTCCGAAAATACTAGACCACTTACATGGACTATATCCCAAACCGGTACATCTCAACCTTGTTCGTCCATCCCGGGTAAAAAGGACAAATGGTCTGCCAATCGGTAGGAAGTGGGTCCCGGTTGTGTACTACAGGTACTGAGCTATCGCCCGTGAATTTTTTGAAAAAATCTTTTTAGACCGCAATTATGTGGTTTCTTCAGAGATCCAATGCAAGTTCTAACGATGCACGTCCCCTATCTTCATGCACACCGGTTCGACCATAGTTAGAAATTCAGATAATTCAAAACGGCATAATAAATTCAAAAAAAAACCCGAACAATGAAAATCCTTCGCGTGGTGTCATATAATGTTACATAGTTGAAAGGAAAAATACCAGACTTGGTATATTGATCATGTTTCGAAAAAACCTTCACAAAATGACCTATCATGTTCGAGGTTTCATGGCTTTCGGTCCAAATGACCGATGTTATGTGCTGAATCACGGCATAGTTTGTGATGTTGTGCCCATATTATGCATGGTGTGGACATTGGTATGTAGAACAATGTTGCAGGAGGAAGTTTTCCTTTTTGTCGCACGGAAAATCCCTTTCCATTTTCCGAGCGCAAAAAACGGGTCGTTTTGTGAAGTAACCACCAAAATGCCGTTTCAGAATGCTACCGTCCTATTTTCCTAAATACTAGACCACCTTACATGGACTATATCCCAACCGGTACATCTCAAACCTTTTCGTCCATCCCGGGTAAAAAGGACAAATGTCTGCCGAATCGGTAGGAAGTGGGTCCGGTTTGTACTACAGGTACATGATCTATCGTCCGTGATTTTTTGAAAAAATCATTTTTAGACTCGCAATATGTGGTTTCTTCAGAGATCCAATGCAAGTTCTAACGATGCCCGTCCCCTATCTTCATGCACACCGGTTCGACCATAGTTAGAAATTCAGATAATTCAAAACGGGCATAATAAATTCAAAAAAAACCCGAACAATGAAAATCCTTCGCGTGGTGTCATATTATGTTAAATAGTTGAAAGGAAAAATACCAGACTTGGTATATTGATCATGTTTCGAAAAAACCTTCACAAAATGACCTATCATGTTCGAGGTTTCATGGCTTTCGGTCCAAATGACCGATGTTATGTGCTGAATCACGGCATAGTTTGTGATGTTGTGCCCTTATTATGCATGTGTGTGGACATTGGTATGTAGAACAATGTTGCAGGAGGAAGTTTTCCTTTTGTCGCACGGAAAATCCCTTTTCCATTTTCCGAGCGCAAAAAACGGGTCGTTTTGTGAAGTAACCACCAAAATGCCGTTTCAGAATGCTACCGTCCTATTTTCCTAAAATACTAGACCACCTTACATGGACTATATCCCAACCGGCACATCTCAAACCTTTCCGTCCATCCCGGGTAAAAAGGACAAATGTCTGCCGAATCGGTAGGAAGTGGGTCCGGTTTGTACTACAGGTACATGATCTATCGCCCGTGATTTTTTGAAAAAATCATTTTTAGACTCGCAATATGTGGTTTCTTCAGAGATCCAATGCAAGTTCTAACGATGCACGTCCCCTATCTTCATGCACACCGGTTCGACCATAGTTAGAAATTCAGATAATTCAAAACGGGCATAATAAATTCAAAAAAAACCCGAACAATGAAAATCCTTCGCGTGGTGTCATATTATGTTACATAGTTGAAAGGAAAAATACCAGACTTGGTATATTGATCATGTTTCGAAAAAACCTTCACAAAATGACCTATCATGTTCGAGGTTTCATGGCTTTCGGTCCAAATGACCGATGTTATGTGCTGAATCACGGCATAGTTTGTGATGTTGTGCCCATATTATGCATGTGTGTGGACATTGGTATGTAGAACAATGTTGCAGGAGGAAGTTTTCCTTTTTGTCGCACGGAAAATCCCTTTTCCATTTTCCGAGCGCAAAAAACGGGTCGTTTTGTGAAGTAACCACCAAAATGCCGTTTCAGAATGCTACCGTCCTATTTTCCTAAAATACTAGACCACCTTACATGGACTATATCCCAACCGGTACATCTCAAACCTTTTCGTCCATCCCGGGTAAAAAGGACAAATGTCTGCCGAATCGGCAGGAAGTGGGTCCGGTTTGTATTACAGGTACATGATCTATCGCCCGTGATTTTTTGAAAAAATCATTTTTAGACTCGCAATATGTGGTTTCTTCAGAGATCCAATGCAAGTTCTAACGATGCCCGTCCCCTATCTTCATGCACACCGGTTCGACCATAGTTAGAAATTCAGATAATTCAAAACGGGCATAATAAATTCAAAAAAAACCGGCATATAAGTTCAAAATCCAAACACTTCTTATGTTTAAAGTTTTTCTAAATTCCAAATTGATATTAAAAAAATATAAGTTAATTCATTTTTAATTGTAAATGGTTACATTAATTATTTTTTAAAACAGAAAATGTTTTTGAATTATTTATTTAAATCCAAACACTTTTTATGTTTAAATTTTTTCTAAATTCCAAATTAATATTCAAAAATATAAGTTAATTCATTTTAAAAGGTTACATTAATTATTTTTTAAAAATAGAATATGTTTTTGAATTATTTATTCAAATCCATACACTTCTTATATTTAAAGTTTTTCTAAATTCCAAATTAATATTCAAAAATATAAGTTAATTCATTTTAAAAGGTTACATTAATTATTTTTTAAAAATAAAATATGTTTTTGAATTATTTATTCAAATCCATACACTTCTTATATTTAAAGTTTTTCTAAATTCCAAATTGATATTAAAAAAATATAAGTTAATTCATTTTTAATTGTAAATGGTTCATATTTTAAATGGTTACATTAATTATTTTTCAAAACAGAAAATGGTTTCGAATTATTTATTCAAATCCAAACACTTTTTATGTTTAAAGTTTTTCTAAATTCCAAATTAATTATCATTTAAAAAACATTACAAATTTAAACCCCAAAATAAAAAAAAAGGCGGGAACAGAGAGAAAATAACTGAAAAAATTTGAAAACAGGGGAATACGTCCCGGTTGGAGCCACCAACCGGGACGGAAGAGTCCCCTGCGCGCGCGCCCCTTCACCTGCTGAAAATTGGACTATAGGTCCCGGTTGGTGGCTCCAACCGGGACGTATGCCCTTTTAGTCCCGGTTGGAGCCACCACCGGGACGTATACTCCCTCCCCTTTATATAACTTCTCTTCTTCTTCTCTGCTTCTCTTCTCTGCTTCTCTGCTTCATCGACGTCGCCGCCAGGCTGCCCGCGCACTGCCCGACGACCGCCGCCCGCGCGCTCCCTGACGACCGCCGTCCGCGCGCTCCCCGACGACCGCCGCCCGCGTCTTTTCCCGCCGACGACCGCGCCGCCCGCGCCTTCCCCCACCGCCGCGCGTCAGGTACATCCCTCTTCCTCTGTCCTCCCCTCCCTCTACTGCTGCTTGTGTGTGGCGGCGGCTGCTGCATGGTGGGCGGCG
This sequence comes from Avena atlantica, assembly GCA_910589765.1. Lineage (NCBI taxonomy): Eukaryota > Viridiplantae > Streptophyta > Magnoliopsida > Poales > Poaceae > Avena > Avena atlantica. The sequence continues at coordinate 462,583,928 of OU342736.1, forward strand.
GCGGCTGCTGCATGGTGGGCTGCTGGTGGGCGGCGGCGCGGCTGCTGCATGTGGTGGGGCGGCGCTGCGGTGGGGGAGCTCTGGAGGCGGTGCGGCGCTGCGGTGGTGGGCACACAGGGCGGCGGGGCCAAGGGAAGCGGGGAGGGCGAGGCCGCGAGGTGGAGGCGCGCACAGGCGGGGTCGCGGCAGCGGCGGCGGGGAAGCAAGGAGGCGCGGGAAAAAATAGAGGCAGGCGGCGGCGGTTTTCTCGCGGGCCCACAAAAAGTTCACAAATAGACCTAAATGAGATGTATCTGAGCTCCGCCTTGACACATCAGCACTTACAGTGGGCCCCATCTGTCTGAAATTGTGCTAACAGGCCTTAATTTCACAATCTGTCCATATTGGAACGAATCTACTCAAAGGTGGATTTTTACAATTTCACGCAATACCGGTAGTTTTGCGTATTTCACACTGAAATGTGGGGCGGCTGCATGGTCGAGGAATAAAACGACAGAGACGCTGACGCTCGCCCAGACGACAAACACTACGGATGCGGAAAAAAATCATATTTAGCGCGTTAGCGGTTTCCGTCGGGGGCCCATTGCCATCCCTAATCGCATCCTTATCATCGGACTATCCTCGTTTGCTATAGGAGTATCACATTTACTCAATGATAGATTTATACTCCCTCATGTCGGGTTTGTAAGGCTCGGGAAAAGGAGATGTCGGTGGCCGGTTCCGCAGGACATGGGAGGCGTGCATGGACGCGTGGGGCGGGTGTATTGTGGCAAGAGAGAGGCAGAAGCTCTGTTTGCTCGGGAAGGTGAGGAGAGGGGGTGGAGGCGGCGCCGATGGGAGTTCCCCTGTTTGCTCACGCGTGGGCGAGACATGGGCGAAGGGGTCGCGCGGTCAAAACCATTGTGTTCGATGTAGGAAAGCTCGGTCTGGCTCCCTCTGCTGCTGCTGGTGGGCGCGGCGGCTTCGAACGGGTGGTGCACCGTCGCCGGCGCCGTTTCCTCCACCGCCGCGTCCTCCTTGTCCACAGCCACGGCGGCCGCGTCCTCCTTGACAGCGGCGGCGAGGTGGCTCCGGGCCCCACCTCTGTTTCCCCTTGACAGCGGCGGCGAGGTGGCGAGGTGGCTCCCTTTGATTGTTTCCCTTTCTTTCCGGTGATTTGGTTCTTCTCGGTAGAATATGATATCGAGATCGAGATCGAAGACCGAGATCAAGACCATAGATAGATCTAATTAAATGACAAGTTTAATTAGAACACCCTAGTAACCCTAACAGGTGATTCCGGAGTTCCTTGATTTAGGGTTTGCGCCCCTCGGAACCCCGATTAACTTGTCGAGCATGCTTTAGGGTTACATTCCAATGCACATTAACTTGTCGTATCATCATCATTGCTTGAGCATTGCATCGATGCCATGTGTTGATTGTTTCCCTTTCTTTCCGGTGATTTGGTTCTTCTCGGTAGAATACGATATCGAGATCGAGATCGAAGACCGAGATCAAGACCATAGATAGATCGAAGACCTTTTGTAGCCTTATACTCATGTTCCCCTCTCATAGCCTTAGGGTTTAGGGTTTCTCTTCATTTTTATTATTGTGTATGTATATATTAGGGTTTCACCTTTGATCCAGAAAATATTCGTTAGCCGCTTTGACTTATTCGTAACTTTCTCCTTTAGCCACTTTGACTTATTCGTTTTTCCACCTATGCAGAAAATATGGACCCACACGTCAGAGACGAAGAAAAGGAAGAGTTGATCCAAGGTGTGATCCGTGGGGAAGATAATTTAGACGTATCAACGTTTCTGAACAACTCCGGTGAGGGTGATCCTCTTTTTACCGGAGTAGACAACTTGTTTGAGGTTGAAGGTGTTGCCTTCCGCGAGGGAGAAGGCGATGCCTTGTGTAACCGAGAAGACGACCGCTCCGGCGAGGTGCATGTAATATAAATCAATTCATTAATTAATCATCTGCTATCTATATAGAAATAGTAACGACGATCTTTCTTCTTTTAGCCCTCCGGATCGAAGGAATCTACTGAAAAGAGCAGACGAGGCCCAACCAAAAAGTTGCAAGACCATGAGAGGTTTAGGATCGAAGATGTCGCTGAAGACGGCAGACCGACAGCTCCCGAAGTTGTCGCAACCAAATTTGTGGCACAATGCGGAGTAATCGTTAGGGACTTAATCCCGATCACCATTAGAAATTGGAATAGGCCTGCTAAAGCGGATGAAGAGGGAACATGTTTATTTGTCCCTAACCACGCCAAAGATTTACTGTGGAAGAGGCTCATGGTTAATTTCAAACTACCGAAGATAGAGCTGGATCTAAATGCGGAGGATCCAGTTGAGGACGCCTTACAACATGGGAGAGCCATGGAGGCTAAGGTCAGGGAGTGGGCTTTGAAGAAGATGGCCCAGTGTTTCACCAACTGGAAGAAAAGATTGCACCTTGACTATGTCGTGAAAAAGAAGACTCCCGATTTCAAGAATATTCAGTTTGAGAAGATAAAACCATTCTGGGATGAGTTTGTGGAATACAAGAAATCAGAAAAAGCTAAGAAAATGTCTGAAACGAATAAGGTGAATGCTGCTAAGAAGAAGTATCACCATACTATGGGGCAAGGTGGATACAAGGTTGGCATTCCTAAGTGGGAGAAACTTGAGCAGGAACTGCGTGATAAAAATATCACCCCAGAGACAGACGATTGGGTAGAACGTGCAAGGAATTGGTTTTTCGGGCATGGGGGCACGTTGAACTCGGAAGGGAGGTGTATATATAACATACGACATAAAGAAGACCCCTTGCCAATCGAGAGGATGAGAAAAGCAGTAAAGGCTGTTAAAGATGGGGACTTCATTCCCGATAGAGAGAATGATGAGCTCACACTCGCCCTTGGAAATAAGGAACATGATGGACGAACACGAGGCACAATAGGCTCCCAATCATGGAGGACTGGGTTTCCCGAAGAGAGGAAGAAATATCCTGATAGAAGCCGTCAGAGGAGTAAGGACAGGGCGGCAGTTGAAGCAGAAAGTCAGAAAGAGCGAATGCGTTTAATTGAAGAACGATTAAAGCAACAACAAGATGAAATTAACTCACTTAAAGAGCAAAGTACTACCGGCCCATCTCAGCAGCACACTGCATTCGATGCTACCGGCCTATCGAATAATCGAAAAAGCAGTGTGGCTTCCACCGAGGTCCCGGGTGATGACAATGGCGATGCCGATGATGCACCGACGATGGCTCCTGTTGGCTACCCAGTGGATGATATCACAGAGATGACACACTGCGAGCTACATGTCAAAGTTGTGAACATATCAATGAAGGTGGCGGTCGGCTATGCCTTACCAATTGGACCCACACCAACTTACCACAGTCGTCCGGTTCCAGAGGGCTACGCTGTTGTCAGCGTGGATGAAATCATGCCCACCTTTGAGGTTTTGGATCTTCACTACCCTGCTGGTGAAGGGGATGTGACTGTGCTGGGTGACGCAAAAAACGTCACCATTCTATGGCCGAAGGATTGTATCGTGCTTCGAAATCACACGCCAAGGCCATCTTCGCCGCCTCCTCACCCGTCTCCAGCGAGGTCGTCGCCGCCGCGGCAGCCGTCTTCGTCGCCTCACCCGGCTCCGTCGCCTCACCCGTCTCCGGTGCAGCCATCGCCGCGGGAGCCATCGCCGGCGCCTCAGGATAAAAAGCGTAAGCGTACCGCTACTGTGCGTCGTAAGCGATCGCCGAAACGTAAACAAGAGCCTCTTCCAAAAGTACCAACTGTTCCTCCCAAGAGATCTTATGACTGTACTGAAGAGGAGACTGCGGCGATCGTTGATGCGGAAACGACAGCGTTTTTCGCTAAGATGAGGCGGCCGAAAGAGCCAGAGTTCCCCAGCACCAAAGAAGAAAAAGCCAAAGTGTTGAAAATGCTAAAGACTCTTCATCAACCCGAGCCAAAGCTGTCATCAGACTATGAGCGTTCTATTCTCAAGTCACATGCGGCACAAAAAGCCTCGAAGAGCAGTACTGATGCAAGCGGGAAATCTGTTGCCCAGCTCGGAGAACAAGCAAAACAGACTTGCGCCCCTCTCAAGGTGATTTCTCAAACCTATGTGGGGTCGAGCAAATATGGGGCCGAAGAGCAGTATGATCCAGAGGTAGTTGCACAATACGGAGAAGCTGCCGCTGCTCAAGGTATGAGTATTGCCCAGTACTTATCCCAGTTAGAGTTCTTCCCCGTGAGTGAAGTAGCATACCAATACCAGTACGGAAAACCTCTCGTCAAACCTGAGGAGGTAAACAATCTTTCAACAAAAATGCGAAGATTGCATAACTGGTACATGCATGCCACAAGTGCCGGGGCTAACTGGATAGTGCTGAGGGTTACAAAAAAGCATCATGGGAAAGATAAGGATGACATGATATCCATTGAATTTGATGAACTATTTCAATTATTCAATCAAGACGCCTTGGACAAATCGATCATGAGTGCCTATTGTCTGTAAGTACTAATTCTGTAATTAATTTAGTCTCCATCTATATTATTTTGTTTATTGCATGTATATAATCATACTTTAATATGCAGAATGAAGATTCTCGAATGCAGCAGAGGACAAATCTATGACATTGGCTTCATTGACCCATATTGGGTTCATGAAGCTAATCTCAAAATAAGCCCCCAGGATACGGAGGATAATATAGTACACGCGTTAAGGTTTCAAGAAACCAAAAGGGAAATACTATTTCCTTACAACTTCCAGTGAGTGTTATTGTCTTGTATACACTTTCTATTTCGCTTACTCGATGTTAAGTATATAATTGATAAGTTCTGCATTCGCAGGTACCACTATATTCTGTTAATCATTCAACTTGACAAAGGGCGTGTACTAGTCATGGACTCGAAACATAAACCCCTTGAGACGTGGAAGGACATGCAGATACTTCTCCAGCGGTAATTCTAATCATTACGACACTATATCGGCAACGTTCGTGAATTTTATGATATCAAGTACTTAATAACTTATTTTATTCGTTTTCTACGCCGGGCAGCGCTTGGAAACGGTTCACCAAGAAGGCTAGGGGTGTTTGGAAAGAGGAGCTTACATTTCAACCACTAGATGTAAGCACCACTAGCTATATCCGCGCATCTCTTTGATTCTAGTTTTGATACAGTTATTATCATGCTTGATTATTATTTTGATTGAACTTTGTTGTCGTAAAGTGCCTGACGCAGGGACCAGGTAACAATCTATGTGGATACTATGTATGCGAGTTCATCCGGCAGACGTGCGATGAGAAGGGCAGAAATTTAGAGCAACTCCACGTATGTAAACAATTTCTATAGTTTTTAATTACAATCAAATTGTGTTTAGTTTCATATTCATATAGGCTGACTCCTTTTTTAAATCAGATCGAACGTCTACGGGACGGTCTTCTTCCAAAGGATCGCATACGAGCAATACAGGAGGAATTGGCGGGATTCTTGGATGCAGAAGTCCTAGACCCAAAAGGAGAATACTATTCGGCTGTGTATAGACAATAGGGATTGTAAAAATAGCAACTTTCAAGGGATTGTAAAATGTTGTCATGATGATCTTGTGTAATATAAGGTTCCTTCATTGATAAGTGCAAAACACTAAATAAACAATAAAACAACCTAAATGAATTCTCTGCCGCGGCACAAAAAGTGGCGAAAATGCTGCCGCGACAACAAAATGTGCCAAAATGAATTCTCTGCCGCGGCAGAGAAATGGGCCAAATCTCTGCCGCGGCAGCAGGTTATTAGTCCCGGTTCGTGTTACGAACCGGGACTAATGCTCCACCCCCCTCGCGCTCTGATGCCGCCACGTGTGCCCCCATTTGTCCCGGTTGGTGGGGCAACCGGGACTAATGGTTGGAGCTTTAGTCCCGATGCCCCCGTCCCGGTTGGGCAACCGGGACTAATGGCCCTTACCAACCGGGACGCATGGGGCGTTTTCTACCAGTGATCATTGCGACCTTATTTTTCCTTTCAGCTCAATTGAGGCGTGCAAACGTCGTTGTTCCATCTTGATCAGCCTTTAACAAAATCGAACAATCAAAACTCAATTTAGGCAGCCCGCTTGAGTTTGTTACAAACAAAGCCCGTATATTTTTAAGTTGCCAGTTCCTTATGGGCAGGGGCGGAGCCAAGGGGGCGAGCAGGGGCTAGACACCCTCCCCAATCATCAGCCCCCTATGTACTGCTAATTACCGCAGTAAATAACGTAATTAGTCAGAGAGGCCCAAGTCTAATGTCCCCAGCTAGCTAGCTATTCAACCAAACCCAAAAACGACAGCCCATTAAGCCACCGTCAAGGGTTAAAAAACTGAAAATATAATGTTTTCGTGCGTTTAGTTTGCTGCACAGAGCGCCGCTGATTGATCTATTAGCGAAGCATTCTAAAAGGACTCAAGGTATTAAAGGAAGGAATCATCTGGCAGATTGGACATGATACGCGGATCGGCATTTGGGAGGATCCATGGTTTCCTATGAGATATACACACAAGCCTTCCACACTCAAGGGTGATTGTGAGCTAGAATTAATGAGTTTCTCAACTTATCGACGAGGCCACACAATCATGAATTTTCACCTTCTTCAACAACACTTTCATGTAGATAACATTCCCATAATTATGAGTATATCCCTATTAGAGAAGATTGTGAGGATTTCTTGGCTTGGCATTTCGACAACAAAGGGCAATTCTCAGTCAAATCGGCCTACAAAGTTCATGTTGAATTAGAAAGAAGAGCTGCGATTCAACGGGAAGGTCAAGGATCTGAGATTATTCCTATTAAAAATGAGGTGTTTAAGAAAATATGGCAGGTACAATGTCCACCGAAGGTACACCATTTTATGTGGAGATTGGCACACAATAGTCACACTTTGTATATGAACATTGCCCGTCGTGGTATTGAGCTTGATTCAAGGTGTGCTGTATGCCATATGTTAAGAGTATGCCATATGTGTTGTATGCCATATGAGCTTGATAGACTTTGTATATGAACATTACCTCAACTACTTCATCACCCGTGGTCATCATCGCCGACAACTATCTACACCAACAATATTGTCGCATCGTCACCGCCACCACCAAACGTGGTCAACATCAACGCCAACAAAAAGTTCTTCTTCACGAGCGATGGCGCGCTCATACAAGCGGAAAATACGGGTCTAATCCCCGAAATCAACTACTGCAACAATTCAGTCGCCATCAAGAACTACCTCATCGTCTTCGTCCACCACGACCTCGTCGCCAGAGTCGTAGTCTAATTTTTATTTTTGCACTAAATCAATTTTCTTCTTGCAACTACTTCATCTACTCCGACAAATCGGTGGACAACTTCCACGCACCGACCGTTCACGGAGAATTTCTCTGCTGCTCTCTCCGGCTCTGGCTCGCATGGCTCGTGATGGTCCCTATCTTCGCACGTCCTATATTGGCAACATCGACACGTGCCTTCGTCCCCGGCATGCTCCCGAGTTTGGCAAGCTTGGCAAGGCGTGTCGCTTACCTCGACTACTCCAATTCAAACTACATCTACCGCAACTACTACGGCGAATTCTCCAGGCTCAACGATGACATCGACCACAACACAACAACGTTATCAACTTCATCGACTTCATAAACAGCGACTACATCACCAATGGCATCATCGACCACAACTACAATGCCCTACTTCTGGCTCCATCGACATTGACATCCTCTCCCATCTCCGCCTTCGGATTATGCTCCAGTCAGACCGTTCGCGTCACTACCGATCTTACTGCGGGGGAGTGTTAGAGTATATCACAGTTTGGACTATATTTGGTATTTTAAGTATGTAATCCAATTGTATATCTAGTAGTCTTCTTGCCCCCCAAGTCTTGTAATCTATATAAACAGCCCTTTGAGGTCACAATCAATATAGTTAATATTCCTCAATTCTACACCATAGATACTTCGAGGATGGGGACATCTATTTTTAAATTGCAAAATATGCTAAGCAGAGATGGCGAGCGCTAATGCTAGAAGACATTCGTGTTGGAGATATGCCCTAGAGGCAATAATAAATGTAGTTATTATTATATCTTTGTGTTTATGATAAATGTTTACATTCATGCTATAATAGTATTAACAAGGAAACATTAATACTTGTGTGATTTGTAAACTAAAATAGAGTCCCTAGTAAAGCCTCTTTATAATACTAGCTTTTTGGTTAATAAATGATTGTGGTTTCCCTATCATGAACATTGAGATGTTATTAACAACGAAATCATATCGTTAGGAGAATGATATGGTGGACATACTCCTATAGATAAGCATAGCATAAAGATCAAGTCATTTTATTAGTTCAATTGCTATATGCTTTCTGATACATAGTAACCTAATTCCTTCGACCATGAGATCATGCATATCACCTTTACCGGATGGATGCTTTGATGACATCAAACACCACACCGTAACTGGGTGGCTATAAAGGTGGCATTGAGTGTTTGGAAAGTATTGGTTGAGACACATGGATCAAGAGTGGGATTTGTCCATCCATATGACGGATAGATATACTCTGGGCCCTCTCGGTGAAATGTCATCCAATTAGCTTGCAAGCATGTGATTGGCTCACAAGGGATCACATATCACGGGAACGAGAAAAGAGTACTTATCAGTAACGAGGTTGAACTAGGTATGCAGAGATACCGACGATCATAACCTTGGATAAGTAAATTATCGTGAGACAAAGGGAAATTGGTATCGTATGTAAGTGGTTCATTCGATCGCAAAGTAATCGTAGAAATATGTGGGAGCCATATGAATTTCTAGATTCCTCTATTGGTTATTGTTCGGAGAAGTGTCTCGATCATGTCCGCATAATTCACGAACCGTAGGGAGACACATTTAAGGATTCGACGTTGTTTGAGTAGTTATGGAATGATGAGTAAGAGACCAAATGTTGTTCGGAGTCTCGGATGGGATCCGGGATATCATGAGGAGATCCGGAATGGTCCGGAGAATAAGATTCATATAAGGAAAGTCCTGTTTCGGAGTTGGAGAATGGTTCCGGTGTTTTCATCGGGAATGTTCTAGAAGGTTCCGGAATGTCAGGCACTCCGGAGGGCAAGGGTACATGAATGTGTTATATCAAGTTGGTATGATTGCATCATGTACTAGGTGTCATCTCTGAACAAAATAAAGGGTTTAATCAAATCCTAGTTTGAAAAAGTCAAACGCCAATTTGAAAGTCAAACGACTATTTTTGGGAAGTGGAGAGGGAGGTGGAAACCGAGTTGGGGAGGAGTCCCTCCTCCACCGCCGGCCCACTTGGGATCCGAGTTGGGGAGGGATTCCCCTCCCCTTGGCCGGCGCCTCTGTCCTATAAGAGGAGCGGCAGGGCTCCCCTCCTAGCACAAAAGATTGCCCCTCTAAACCTAAACCCTAGCCGCCGCCCACCATAGCCGCCGCCTAGGGTTTCTCCCCTAGCCACCGACTTGGGCACATCCAAGCCCTAGCCGCCGGCCCTAGAACCTCTTCCTCGGTGTGTCTAAACCCTAGATCGCCGAGGGCTCTCTCATAGTCCAACATACTCGCTCCGGCTTAAGGCGAAGCCCTGCGAGATCTCCCCTCTACTTTCGGTACCACACCGTTGTGCTGCCGGAATCGCGAGGAGAGTGCTACAACCTCCACTGCCTGCTGGAACAAGGGAGAGGAAGGTCTTCGTCGAGTACCGAACGTGTGACCGACTGCGGGAGCGCTGCCGGAACGCAACGCCGGAAGGATCGTCTACGCGATCTTGAGATCGGGAGGAGTACGACTACATCACCCACGAGAATCTGCTCTCGTTAAACACTTTGGAATCTTCGAGGGTGAGTTATTCCATCGACTCGTTGCTACAATCTAGTAGATAGATCTTGGCTTGTTTGTTTGTATGCGATAGAAATTTTTTGTTTTCCATGCTACGAAACCCTATAGTGGTATCAGAGCCGTGTCTATATGTAGATTTGTTGCACGAGTAGAACACAATGGTCATTGTGGGCGTTGATGCTTTTATTGTCGATTGCTTCTTGTGTACTTTGCATCTTGCGGGATGTTGGGATGAAGCGGCCCAGGCTAACCTTACATCACATCGTTCATGAGACTTGCTCCACGCTTGACATGCAACTTGTATTGCATAAGTGGCTTTGCGGGTGCCTGTTTCTCCCGGCATAGTTAAGATACAATTTACAACGGGTGATTGTCAATACTAGTATCAATGTTGTGGTTCTTGTTCGTAAGTTAGAACGACACTTATTGAAATCCCCAAACCACGTAAAACATGCAAAGAAAGTAGAGGCGTCTAACTTTGTTTTGTAGGGGTGTGCAGTGATGTGATATGGCCATGATTGTGATTATATTTGATGTATGCAATGTTCCTTATTGTAAGTTGGCAACCGGCAGGAGCCATATGGTTGTCTTTAATTTTTGTTAAGACCCGCGTGTCTATTCAAAGTAGTTGTAATAGTTGAAGCCGGTGGACGACAACCATGGAGAAGCGTCATTGACCTTGATGCAATGCCGGTGATGATGGAGATCATGTTCGTGCTTGAAGATGGAGATCGGAAGCACAAAGAAGAAAGGCCATATCATATCACATATTATGAATTGCATGTGATGTTAATCCTTTATGCATCTTGTATTTCTTAGTTAACGACGGTAGCATTATAAGATGATCCCTCATGCACATGAATTTCAAGTCATAAAGTGTTCACCCTTAGTTAGCACCGTTGCTAAACCTTGTTGTTTCGAAGCACCACGTGATGATCGGGTGTGTTAGATTCCACAAGTGTATACAACGTGAGCAAGACAGATTTGCTCATGCCGAAGTTAAGGTTTGATCTTGACGAGCCTAGCATGTACATACATGGTCTCGGAACACGGATCATCGAAAGGTAAAGCATGAATCATGTAGTAGATATGATGAACATGTCGATTGTTCGCCATTGAAACTATATCAACTCTTGTGATGATCGGTGTTTATGTGGTGGATTTGGTTCGTGTGATCACTAAAACGATGTGAGGGATATTGTTTTGAGTGGGAGTTCACCTAGATTAATTTAACTATTAATTAGAACTCAATTTGTCATAAACTTAGTCTAAACTATTGCAAATATGTTGTAGATCAATGGCGGCCCCTACCATCAATTTTAATGCTTTCCTAGAAAAAGAAAAGCTGAAAAACAATGGAAGCAACTTCGCGGATTGGTTCGGCAATTTGAGGATTGTCCTCACAGCTGGTAATTTGACCTATGTGCTGGATGCACCGCTAGGTGACCCGCCTGCAGCTGATGCTACCGATGAAGTAAAGAATGTTTACCTCGCTCGGAAGACTCAGTACTGCACAGTTCAGTGTGCTATCTTGTATGGTTTAGAATCGAAGCTTCAGAAAAGGTTTGAGAATTCAGACCCACATGATATTGTCCGTGATCTCAAATTGATCTTTGAGACTCACGCGGCGATTGAGAGCTATGAGGCTTCTGAAAAGTTCTTTAACTCCAAGATGGAAGAGGGCAACTCTGTCAGTGAGCATGTGCTTAAGATGTCTGGGCACGCAAACAAACTTCAAAGCTTGGGTATAGTGATTCCTAATGCTTTGGGGATTTACCGTGTCCTCCAATCACTACCACCAAGTTACAAGAACTTTGTGATGAACTACAATATGCAAAACATGAACAAGCTGTTGCCAAAACTCTTTGCCATGTTGAAATCTGCAGAAGTGGAGATCAAGAAAGAGCACCAAGTGTTGATGGTCAATAAGACCACCAAATTCAAGAAAGGCAAGTCTAAGCAAAAGGGACACTTCAAGAAGGGTGGTAAGAAAGTTACCGCGCCGACGAAGAAGACCAGGGCTGGACCTAAGCCTGATACTGAGTGCTTTTACAGCAAGGGAGAAGGTCACTGGAAGCGGAATTGCCCAAAGTACTTGGCGGATTTGAAGAACGGCAACATCAAGAAGAAAGGTATATCTTATATACATGTTATTGATGTGTATCTCACTAGTACTCATAGTAGTTCCTGGGTATTTGATACTGGTTCGGTTGCTCATATTTGTAACTCGAAACAGATGCTGCAGAATAAACGGAAGCTAGCGAAGAACGAGGTGACGATGCGCGTGGGAAACGGATCAAAGGTTGATGTGATCGCGGTCGGCACACTACCCTTCATCTACCATCGGGATTAGTTTTATACTTAAATAATTGTTAGTTGGTGCCTGCGTTAAGCATGAACATTATATCGGGATCTTGTTTATTGCGAGACGGTTACTTGTTTAAGTCCGAGAATAATGGTTGTTTGATTTATATGAGTAATATGTTTTATGCACATGCACCTTTGATAGATGGTCTATTCTTGTTGAATCTCGATAGTGGAAATACACATATTAATAACATTGAGGCTAAACGTTTAAAATCGAGCGATAACTCGACCTATATGTGGCACTGTCGTCTTGGTCACATTGGAGTGAAGCGTATGAAGAAACTCCATTCCGATGGACTTCTTGAATCACTTGATTTCGAATCACTTGAAAGATGCGAAGCATGTCTGATGGGTAAAATGACAAAGACTCTATTTTCTGGTATGATGGAGCGAGCTACGGACTTATTGGAAATCATACATACCGATGTGTGTGGTCCAATGAGTGTAGCATCGCGCGGTGGTTATCGTTATGTTCTTACCTTCACGAATGACTTGAGTAGATATGGGTATATCTATTTCATGAAACATAAGTCCGAAACTTTCGAGAAGTTTAAGGAATTTCAAAGTGAGGTAGAGAATCAACGTAACAAGAAGATTAAATTTCTACGTTCTGATCGTGGAGGTGAATATGTAAGTTACGAGTTTGGCGAGCATTTGAAGAAATGCGGAATACTTTCACAATTGACACCGCCGGGAACACCACAGCGTAATGGTGTGTCTGAACATCGTAATCGAACTCTCTTAGATATGGTTCGTTCTATGATGTCACTTACAGATTTACCGCTATCATTTTGGGGTTATGCATTAGAAACAACCGCATTCACTCTAAATAGGGCACCATCTAAATCCGTTGAAACGACACTGTATGAATTATGGTTTGGGAAGAAACCTAGATTGTCGTTCCTTAAAGTTTGGGGTTGCGAAGCCTATGTAAAGAAGTTACAGCCGGACAAGCTTGAACCCAAAGCGGAAAAATGCGTCTTCATAGGATACCCGAAGGAAACTATTGGGTATACCTTCTATCATAGATCCGAGGGCAAAATCTTCGTTGCCAAGAATGGATCCTTTCTAGAGAAGGAATTTCTCTCGAAAGAAGTGACTGGAAGGAAAGTAGAACTCGACGAGGTTGTCGAACCTTCTCTCGAAATTGCGAGTAGCGCAGCACCAGAAGAAGTTCCTGTGGTGCCTGCACCAATAAGAGAGGAAGCTAATGATGATGATCATGAAACTTCGGTTGTAATTGCTACAGAGCCTCGCAGGTCAACGAGAACTCGTACCATTCCTGATTGGTATGATCCCGTTATGAGTGTCATGTTGGTGGACAACACCGATGACCCTGCGACATATGAGGAAGCGATGATGAGCCCAGATTCCAATAAATGGCAAGAAGCCATGAAATCCGAGATTGGATCCATGTACGAAAACCAAGTATGGACTTTGGTGGACTTACCGGATGGACGGAAGGCTGTCGAGAACAAATGGATTTTCAAGAAGAAAACAGATGCTGATGGTAATGTTACTGTCTATAAAGCTCGACTTGTCGCAAAAGGATTTCGACAAATTCAAGGAGTTGACTACGATGAGACTTTCTCACCTGTAGCGAAGCTAAAGTCTGTGAGGATTATGTTAGCAATCGCTGCATATTATGATTATGAGATATGGCAGATGGATGTCAAAACAGCATTCCTCAATGGAGATATTGATGAAGAGTTGTATATGATGCAACCCAAAGGTTTTGTCGATCCTAAAGATGCTAACAAGGTATGCAAACTTCAACGGTCCATCTATGGATTGAAGCAAGCATCCCGAAGTTGGAATCAATGTTTTGATAAGGTGATCAAAAGTTTTGGTTTTATACAAACTTATGGAGAAGCTTGTATTTACAAGAAAGTGAGTGGGAGCTCTGTAGCATTCTTAATACTATATGTGGATGACATATTATTGATTGGGAATGATGTAGACCTTCTTAATAGTGTCAAGGAATATTTGAATAATAGTTTTTCAATGAAGGATCTTGGCGAAGCAGCTTACATATTAGGCATAAATATTTATAGAGATAGATCGAAACGCCAAATATCATTGTCACAGAGTACATATTTGGACAAAGTTCTAAAGAGATTTGGAATGGAAGATAGCAAGAAAGGATTCTTGCCCATGTTGCCCAATACGACCTTGAGTAAAACTCAAAGTCCGACATCGGCAGAAGATAGAGAAAGGATGAGTAAGACTCCCTATGCCTCAGCCATAGGATCTCTAATGTATGCCATGCTATGTACTAGAACCGACATTGCATATGTTGTTAGTTTAACTAGCAGATATCAAAGTGATCCAGGAGTGGATCATTGGACAGCGGTCAAAAACATCCTTAAGTACTTGAGAAGAACGAAGGATATGGTTCTTTCTTATGGAGGTGATGAACAACTCGTTGTTAATGGTTACACCGATGCTAGTTGGAACACCGATCCGGATGATTCTAAATCACAATCTGGATACGTATTTACTTTGAATGGTGCAGCAGTTAGCTGGAGGAGTGCAAAGCAAAGCCTTGTGGCGAGATCTTCAACTGAATCGGAATACATGGCTGCTTCGGAGGCTTCACAAGAAGCGATATGGATGAAAGAGTTCATTACAGAGCTGGGTGTGGTTCCTAGTGCGCTGGACCCAATGTCTATCTACTGTGATAACATGGGCGCCATAACCAATGCGCAAGAACCAAGGTCACACAAGAAGCTGAAGCACATCAAGCTACGTTTTCACGCTATTCGAGAACATGTCCAAGATGGGGACATAAAGATTTGCAAAGTACACACAGATCTGAATGTGGCGGATCCGTTGACTAAACCTCTCCCGAGGGCAAAACATGACCAGCACCAAACTGCCATGGGTGTTCGGTATATTACCATGTAATCTAGATTAGATGACTCTAGTGCAAGTGGGAGACTGTTGGAGATATGACCTAGAGGCAATAATAAATGTAGTTATTATTATATCTTTGTGTTTATGATAAATGTTTACATTCATGCTATAATAGTATTAACAAGGAAACATTAATACTTGTGTGATTTGAACTAAAATAGAGTCCCTAGTAAAGCCTCTTTATAATACTAGCTTGTTGGTTAATAAATGATTGTGGTTTCCCTATCATGAACATTGAGATGTTATTAACAACGAGATCATATCGTTAGGAGAATGATATGGTGGACATACTCCTATAGATAAGTATAGCGTAAAGATCAAGTCATTTTATTAGTTCAATTGCTATATGCTTTCTGATACATAGTAACCTAATTCCTTCGACCATGAGATCATGCATATCACCTTTACCGGATGGATGCTTTGATGACATCAAACACCACACCGTAACTGGGTGGCTATAAAGGTGGCATTGAGTGTTTGGAAAGTATTGGTTGAGACACATGGATCAAGAGTGGGATTTGTCCATCCATATGACGGATAGATATACTCTGGGCCCTCTCGGTGAAATGTCATCCAATTAGCTTGCAAGCATGTGGCAGGCTCACAAGGGATCACATATCACGGGAACGAGAAAAGAGTACTTATCAGTAACGAGGTTGAACTAGGTATGCAGAGATAGCGACGATCATAACCTCGGATAAGTAAACTATCGTGAGACAAAGGGAAATTGGTATCGTATGTAAGTGGTTCATTCGATCGCAAAGTAATCGTAGAAATATGTGGGAGCCATATGAATTTCCACATTCCTCTATTGGTTATTGTTCGGAGAAGTGTCTCGATCATGTCCGCATAATTCACGAACCGTAGGGAGACACACTTAAGGATTCGACGTTGTTTGAGTAGTTATGGAATGATGAGTAAGAGACCGAATGTTGTTCAGAGTCTTGGATGGGATTCGGGATATCACGAGGAGATCCGGAATGGTCCGGAGAATAAGATTCATATAAGGAAAGTACTGTTTCGGAGTTGGAGAATGGTTCCGGTGTTTTCATAGGGAATGTTCTAGAAGGTTCCGGAATGTCCGGCACTCTGGAGGGGAAGGGTACATGAATGTGTTATATCAAGTTAGTATGATTGCATCATGTACTAGGTGTCATCGCTGAACAAAATAAAGGGTTTAATCAAATCCTAGTTTGAAAAAGTCAAACGCCAATTTGAAAGTCAAACGGCTATTTTTGGGAAGTGGAGAGGGAGGTGGAAACCGAGTTGGGGAGGAGTCCCTCCTCCATCGCCGGCCCACTTGGGATCCGAGTTGGGGAGGGATTCCCCTCCCCTTGGCCGGCGCCTCCCTCCTATAAGAGGAGGGGCAAGGCTCCCCTCCTAGCACAAAAGATTGCCCCCTCTAAACCTAAACCCTAGCCGCCGCCCACCATAGCCACCGCCTAGGGTTTCTCTCCTAGCCGCCGACTTGGGCACCTCCAAGCCCTAGCCGCCGGCCCTAGCACCTCTTCCTCGGTGTGTCTAAACCCTAGATCGCCGAGGGCTCTCTCATAGTCCACCATACTCGCTCCGGCTTAAGGCGAAGCCCTGCGAGATCTCCCCTCTACTTCCGGTACCACGCCGTTGTGCTGCCGGAATCGCGAGGATAGTGCTACAACCTCCGCTGCCTGCTGGAACAAGGGAGAGGAAGGTCTTCGTCGAGTACCGAACGTGTGACCGACTGCGGGAGCGCTGCCGGAACGTAGCGCCGAAAGGATCGTCTACGCGATCTTGAGATCGGGAAGAGTACGACTACATCACCCACGAGAATCCGCTCTCGTTAAACACTTTGGAATCTTCGAGGGTGAGTTATTCCATCGACTCGTTGCTACAATCTAGTAGATAGATCTTGGCTTGTTTGTTTGTATGCGATAGATTTTTTTTTTCCATGCTACGAAACCCTATAATTCGGCCTTGGAATTAGTTACAAGAAATATTGCTACTGCCGGCACTAGAAAAATTGCAAACAGGGTCCACCACGAGCGGGAGTTAAGTCTAGGATGATCGGGAGGCAATCTTATTCTCAACTAGGGTTTCTCCTCGGGGGTGAGTGTTCTCCAGCGACGGGGTGATTGCGATGGTACGGTTGCCTTGTCTAGGCCGGATCTGAGTCTCTTGCTCTCTGCGCATTGCGGGAGTGTGGGGGAGTTGGTGGTTGTCGTGAAGCTATGCCTTTCTCGAGCTGTCGCCTGGTGGATGTGGAGGTCCGATCTAGGGCCCCGTCCATCTCGTCGGCAAAGGGCTCAGAGGAGGTTGCGGTGGCCTTGTCGTCAAAGCTTGGTGATATCATTCTCACCGACAAGGAGACCTCGAGACTGGTGATCAAGGAGGCGACTTCTGATCACGTCCGAAAACCTAAGTGGACGGCGGTCGTGAAATTTTGTTCCCGGCGCAAGCTTATCATTGGTGCCCTGGAGAAGTCTATGCATCGAGCGTGGGGGCTTCACAAGCAGGCGCAATTCCATGACATTGGAGACAATAGGTTTGTCGTTCGCTTTGGATCACAAGAAGGCGCAGTCTCTGGCTCTCTACATGTTGTAGGAGTGTGGGGGAGTTGATGGCTGTCGTGAAGCTATGCCTTCCTCGAGCTCTCGCCTGGTGGATGTGGAGGTCCGATCTAGGGGCCCCGTCCGTCTCGCCGGCAAAGGGATCGTAAGGAGGTTGCGACGGCCTTGTCGGCAAAGCTTGGCGATATGATTATCACCGACAAGGAGGCCTCGGGATTGGTGATCAAGGAGGCGTATTATGATCACGTCCCAAAACCTAAGTGGATGGTGGTCAGGAAAATATGTTCCCAGTGCAATCTCATCATTGGTTCCCTGAAGAAGGCCATGCATCGAGCGTGGGGGCTTCACAAGCAGGCGCAGTTCCGTGACATTGGAGACAACAGGTTCGTCTTTCGCTTTGGATCTAAAGGGGATTGGAAACACGCAGTTCATAATGGGCCGTGGCGGTTTGATTTCCATGCTATGTTATTAGAGAAGTATGATGGGAGTGTGGGGTCATCTGATTTGCCCTTGGACAAGATGGTGGAATGGGTACGTATTTTCAATCTCCCCCTAGATATGATGAATAAGGTTTATGGCAAGATCATTGGAAACTAGATCGGAAAATATATTTTTGTGGATGTGGATAATGATGGGGTTGGCTTGGGGAAAGGAGCTAAGGATCAGAGTGGATATTAAAGTTGACAAACCTCTGGTCAGAGGTGTGAATTTGAAGGAATATGATGATGCAGTGGAAGAGAAGCGGTTTGATCTGAAGTATGAAAATATCCCACATTATGTATTGATTGGGGGCTTTTGTTCCACCAAGCTGTTGGATGTGAGGTAGATAAAAATGAAGTTCAGTAGTGGGGAGAATGGCTGAGGGCATCGCCGGGTCGGAGCGGGAGGCCGTCACCGCCGCACAGGCCCGCGGTGTCGTCCGACAGCATCAGTAGCACATCTTCTGATTTAGGCGAGCCAGCTTGGGACAAGGGTCGTGTTAGAGATGTGCCAACGAAAAGAAGCCTCTTGCGTCTGTATAGCTATGATGATTCGGGGGCGTCCCTGAAGGGATATGGGTAGGATACACTAGTCCAAATCAAAAATTTCTACCACGTAAACCAGGAATACTGTTATCATAGATCTTGGGATTACCACTAGACGCGCAGTTGCGGAACTTGATGAAGCGCGTCGAGGCAGTGTAGATGTTCTACGTCTCCTCCTTGTCCTCGTCCCACGAGAAGCTCCCCTTTGCACGGCTCGTCCAAGTGATACAGCTGCGGCCACTAGAGGAAAAAGGGCCATCCGTTCGCGACCCCTCGGAGCATTAGTCCCGGTTGCGCCACCAACCGGGACTAATGCTGGCACGCGTCCCGGTTGGAGCGGGCACGGGGCCAGGGGGCATGGGTCCCGGTTGGTAAGGGGTCTTTAGTCCCGGTTGGAGCCACCAACCGGGACTAAAGGTTTGGCCACAGCCACGTGGCGTGGCACGCACCTTTAGTCCCGGTTGCTGGCTCCAACCGGGACTAAAGACCCCTTGCCCTCTATAAATGCAACGCCCCAGCCCCCTCTGCCTCCACTCTGTTTTTTCGAATGGTGTAAGGTGTGAGGGTGTGTGCTAGTTTTTTCTCATGCATGCATTGAAGGTGTTTGTTGAAATGTTTGAGTGAAAAATCCAGTTGAATTTCTCATAGAACAAAAATATAGAAGGTGTCCGAGACGCACTTGAGCTTTCTCCTCTTTATTTCCCTCGATCGAGGTTAGCAATCCTATCTTTTCTAGGTCATTGATACAATTCATGTGTCGGTGTGAATTGGTTATTTCACTATTTACGATGTCCTGTTTTTTGATAAACTTACTTATATGATGCAGATGAACGGTAGGGAATGGATGTACGGTGACCGGCGGGTAGCCGGGTATATCAAAGGCGTGGATAAATTTATCGATGTGGCTACGGCAAACAAAGAGAATGGATTTATACGTTGTCCATGTGTTCAATGTCGGAACAACAAGGAGTACTCTTCCTCGAAAATCATTCGCGGCCACCTGATTATGAAAGGTTTCATGCCCAACTATAATTGCTGGACCAAGCACGGGGAAAGAGGGGTTATGATGGAAGATGGTGAAGAAGAAGATGATGATAACAACTATCATCATATGTTTCCTGAATACGGTGATACTGCTATGGAAGACAATGGAGAGGAAAAAGGTGAAGAACGGGCATCAGATGAGCCGGCTGATGAACTTGGTAGGGTCATTTCTGATGCAAAGCGAGACTGTGAAACAGAAAATGAGAAGTTGAAGTTAGAGGGCATGTTAGAAGATCACAAGAAATTGTTGTACCCAAATTGTGAAGATGGCAGCACAAAGCTCGGTACCACACTGGAATTGTTGCGATGGAAGGAAGAGTGTGGTCTAACTGACTCCTCATTTGAAAAGATGCTGAAAATAATGAAGCCGAAGTTTCCAAAACATAACGAACTTCCCGAGAGTACCTACGAAGCAAAGAAGACTCTCTGTCCTCTGGGATTAGATGTGCAAAAGATACATGCATGCATTAATGACTGCATCCTCTACCGCGGTAAGGAGTATGAGAATTTAGATAAATGCCCGGTATGCAACGCGTTGCGGTATAAGATCAGACGAGATGACCCTGGTGATGTTGAGGGAGAGCCCCTCCGGAAGAGGGTTCCTGCTAAGGTTATGTGGTATGCTCCTATAATACCAAGGTTGAAACGCATGTTCAGAAACAAAGAGCATGCCAGGTTGTTGCGATGGCACAAAGAAGACCGTAAGAAAGACGGGGAGTTGAGACACCCTGCTGATGGGTCACAGTGGAGAAAAATCGAGAGAGACTTCCCAGACTTTGCAGGTGACGCAAGGAACTTATGGTTTGGTCTAAGTACGGATGGCATGAATCCTTTTGGGGAGCAGAGCTGTAGTCACAGCACCTGGCCCGTGACTCTATGTATCTACAACCTGCCTCCTTGGTTGTGCATGAAGCGTAAGTTCATTATGATGCCAGTGCTCATCCAAGGCCCGAAGCAACCGGGCAACGACATTGATGTGTACCTTAGGCCATTAGTTGAAGAACTCTTACAGTTGTGGGGCAAACTAGGTGTACGTGCGTGGGATGAGAACAAACAGGAGCCATTTAATCTACGAGGGTTGTTATTCGTAACCATCAATGATTGGCCTGCTCTTAGTAACCTTTCAGGACAGACAAACAAAGGATATAAGGCATGCACCCACTGTTTAGATAAGACCGAAGGTACATATTTGCATAAATGCAAGAAGGTTGTGTACCTAGCGAATCGACGATTTCTTCCGACCAATCATCCCGTAAGAAAGAAAGGCAAGCATTTCAAAGGTGAGGCAGATCACCGGAAGAAGCCTGAACTCCCAGCTGGTGATGATGTATTTGGTATGGTCAAGGACATAGAAGTAATCTTTGGAAAGGGTCCCGGCGGTCAATCAGTTCCGAACGACGTCGCTACAGGACACGCACCCATGTGGAAGAAGAAATCTATATTTTGGGAGCTGCCATATTGGAAAGTCCTGCGTGTCCGCTCTTCAATCGACGTGATGCACGTGACGAAGAATCTCTGTGTGAACCTGCTAGGATTCCTAGGCGTGTATGGGAAGACAAAAGATACACCTGAAGCACGGGAGGACCAACAAATTATGAAAGACCCAAAGAACATGCATATAGATAACAAGACGGATAAAGGGCGTCACTTAAGTCGTGCCAGCTATGCTCTTACCAAAGCAGAGAAGGAAATCTTTTTTGAAGTCCTTTACAGTATCAAGGTGCCGTCGGGCTTCTCATCTAATATAAAGGGGATAATAAATATGGCAGAGAAAAAGTTCCAAAACCTGAAGTCTCATGACTGTCACGTGATTATGACGCAGTTGCTTCCGATTGCATTGAGGGGGCTTCTACCAGAAAATGTTCGAGTACCCATTGTGAAGCTGTGTGCATTCCTCAATGCAATATCTCAGAAGGTAATCAATCCAGATATTCTGCCAAGGTTACAGAAGGATGTGGTACAATGTCTTGTTAGTTTTGAATTGGTGTTCCCACCATCCTTCTTCAATATTATGACGCATCTCCTGGTTCATCTAGTGGAAGAGATTGCCATTCTCGGTCCGGTATTTCTGCACAATATGTTCCCCTTTGAGAGGTTCATGGGAGTCTTAAAGAAATATGTTCATAACCGTGCTAGACCAGAAGGAAGCATCTCCAAGGGATATGGAACAGAGGAGGTCATTGAGTTTTGTGTTGACTTTATTCCTGACCTTAAGCCGATTGGTGTTTCTGACTCGCGGCATGAGGGAAGACTAAGTGGAAAAGGCACGCTGGGAAAGAAAGCACTGATATGTAGGGACGGGGATTCTTTCACTAAAGCACACTACACAGTTCTACATAATTCACCTTGGCAGCTCCGTATATGGAGGAACACAAGAATATTGTATGCTCCAAAAACCCGGGGAAGCCTGAATCATGGATTACAGATGAACACATGAAGTCTGTCGGTGGTTGGATGCGGACACATCTCTTGAATGACACCACTGTTGGAGATCAGCTATACTTGTTGGCCGCGTCACCATCTTCTACTGTATTGAATTTCCAAGGGTACGAAATAAATGGGAATACATTCTACACGATCGCCCAAGATAAAAAGAGCACCAACCAAAATAGTGGTGTCCGCTTTGATGCAATAGACGAGAATGGACAAAAGGACACATATTATGGTTACATAGAGGAGATATGGGAACTAGACTATGGAGTCTCTTTTAAGGTCCCTTTGTTTCGCTGCAAATGGGTCAACCTGAATGGGGAAGGGGTAAAGATAGACCAGTTGTACGGAATGACAACAGTGGATCTCAACAATCTTGGTTATAGAGATGAACCATTCGTCCTAGCCAATGATGTGTCTCAGGTTTTCTATGTGAAGGACATGTCCTCAAGACCGAAAAAAAGAAAAAATATGCAAACGAATACATCATATGATGATCAAAGCGTCACATAGTTCTTTCAGGGAAAAGAAACATCGTGGGAATCGAGGGCAAGACAGACATGTCAGAAGATTATAATAAGTTTGATGAAATTCCGCCCTTCACAGTGAAAACTGACCCAAGCATTCCGTTAAGTAAAGAAGATGCTCCATGGTTACGTCTGAAGCGGTTATAAGGAATGACATATGCCAAGAAGTTCATGCTCATATTATGTAACTCTAGTTCATGTCTTTCGCGGTTTGTGGCTTGACCGAAGGATATCTTTCGCGGTTTGTGGCCTTTAGTCCCGGTTTTGTAGTCTCAGTTTTTAATATTAATAAATGTCTTGAGTGTTAGTCCCATTTTGTGGCTGGACCGGGAGTGCCTCTATGACCAGTTTCTCGGAGATGCCGGAGGACTGGGCTCCGTCGGCATCTCCCTGAAACTGGCCGCAGTGGTGTCCCTGCTCTCGAAAACCATCTTGCAGCTTGTAACTTCACTAACTAGATCAATACGCCTCAGAGCTAACTAATTTCACATATTAGGGAGTGCCTCTATGACCAGTTTCTCGGAGATGCCGGAGGACTGGGCTCCGTCGGCATCTCCCTGAAACTGGCCGCAGTGGTGTCCCTGCTCTCGAAAACCATCTTGCAGCTTGTAACTTCACTAACTAGATCAATACGCCTCAGAGCTAACTAATTTCACATATTAGGGAGTGCCTCTATGACCAGTTTCTCGGAGATGCCGGAGGACTGGGCTCCGTCGGCATCTCCCTGAAACTGGCCGTAGTGGTGTCCCTGCTCTCTAAAACCATCTTGGAGATGCCTCAAACTGGCTGGAGGACTGGACTCACAAGGATGCATATTTATAGTACAAGCAGCTCGGCATAATGTCGACACTCACGACATAATGTCGACACTCACCCCTATTATTAGTGCTGACTCATCTTTAGTCCCGGTTGGTGTCTCCAACCGGGACTAAAGGTTCATCTTTAGTCCCGGTTGGTGACACCATCCGGGACAAGGTACAAGCTGCACGACATAATGTCGACACTCACCCCTATTAGTAGTGTTGTCTGGCCCACTCTGCCGCAATCCCTTTAGTCCCGGTTTGTGACTACATCCGGGACTAAATGTGTGCCGAACAATGATCATGTGTGTGTGGACATTGGTATGTAGAACAATGTTGCAGGAGGAAGTTCTCCTTTTTCCTAAAATACCATTTCAGAATGCTACCGTCCTATTTTCCTAAAATACTAGACCACCTTACATGGACTATATCCCAACCGGTACAAATCGGGACTAAATATGAACCCTCTCTTTATATAGGCATTTCCCTCTATTTATTAGGTAACACTTAAGACATTTATTAATATTAAAAACCGGGACAAATCGGGACTAGCTAACACTCAGGACTAAAGCCGCCCCCTTTAGTCATAATCATGCCTAGTCCTATAGTACGCAGCTTCAGGGTCTTCATCGTCGTCGTCATCATCATCGTCATCGTCACCTGCCACTCCGGGGATCCTCAACCCATCCATGGCATATACCAGGGGCCATTTCCAGCCTTGGATTCACGGCGGGTGGGAGGGGGTCTCCTGGAAGACGATGTCGCTACCGCCGGGGACAGTGTGGCCTGTGGCGGTGGGACTCGTGGGCACCGTAGGCGAGGATGGTCTCCCCCCGGCGATTGTAGCGCATCACTTCGATGATAATACGGTTCTCCCACCACAGACGACGGCCGACTTCGTTGTTGTTCACCGGTGGCGGGCCATCACCCTCGTACTGGCGAGCTCCCTTTCCCGCCTATTAGCGAAGAAGGCATTCCAGGTGTCATAGTTGTCGGGATCCCCATGGTGATCCATCCGCTGCTCCGCGTGAGCTCGTGGTAGAAGTGTGTTTGTGATGGCCGCCTGGCGTGCGGAAACCTTGAGGGACAGGAGGGACAGGAACCCCTCCAGCGCTCAGCATCCAGCCGGCGGGCGGCCGGTACCCTGGTGGACAGGGTAGTTGGAGGCGCACAGCGCCTCGGTCTCCTCGAGGGTCAGAATGGCCCAGTAGGCGTTGTCCATTGTTTTAAGAGAGGAAGGTGTGGATGTGTGGATAGCCATGACACGATCACCCTAAATATAGAGGGAAAGGGCGGGAAAAACTTGGCGTGAAGCTTTGGGGAAATGGCGGGAAAATATCTTTAGTCCCGGTTAGTGACTATATCCGGGACTAAAAGCTCTAGTAGAAAGGAAAGGGGCGGGAAAATTGGCGGGGAAGAGGAGAGTGGGAAATGGCGGAAAATATTTTTAGTCCCGGTTTGTGACTACATCCGGGACTAAATGTGTGCCGAACAATGATCATGTTTCGAAAAAAACCTTCATAAAATTACCTATCATGTTCGAGGTTTCATGGCTTTCGGTCCAAATGACCGATGTTATGTGCTGAATCACGGCATAGTTTTTGATGTTGTGCCCATATTATGCATGTGTGTGGACATTGGTATGGAGAACAATGTTGCAGGAGGAAGTTTTCCTTTTTGTCGCACGGAAAAGCCTTTTCCATTTTCCGAGCGCAAAAAAAACGGGTCGTTTTGTGAAGTAACCACCAAAATGCCGTTTCAGAATGCTACCGTCCTATTTTCCTAAAATACTAGACCACCTTACATGGACTATATCCCAACCGTACATCTCAAACCTTTTCGTCCATCCCTGGTTAAAAGGACAAATGTTGCCGAATCGGTAGGAAGTTGGTCCGATTTGTACTACAGGTACATGATCTATCGCCCGTGATTTTTTGAAAAAATCATTTTTAGACTCGCAATATGTGGTTTCTTCAGAGATCCAATGCAAGTTCTAACATGCCCGTCCCCTATCTTCATGCACACCGGTTCGACCATAGTTAGAAATTCAAATAATTCAAAAAGGGCATAATAAATTCAAAAAAAAAATCCGAACAATGAAAATCCTTCGCGTGGTGTCATATTATGTTACATAGTTGAAAGGAAAAATACCAGACTTGGTATATTGATCATGTTTCGAAAAAAACCTTCATAAAATACCTATCATGTTCGAGGTTTCATGGCTTTCGGTCCAAATGACCGATGTTATGTGCTGAATCACGGCATAGTTTGTGATGTTGTGCCCATATTATGCATGTGTGTGGACATTGGTATGGAGAACAATGTTGCAGGAGGAAGTTTTCCTTTTGTCGCATGGAAAAGCCCTTTTCCATTTTCCGAGCGCCAAAAAAACGGGTCGTTTTGTGAAGTAACCACCAAAATGCCGTTTCAGAATGCTACCGTCCTATTTTCCTAAATACTAGACCACCTTACATGGACTATATCCCCAACCGGTACATCTCAAACCTTTTCGTCCATCCCTGGTAAAAAGGACAAATGTCTGCCGACGAATCGGTAGGAAGTGGGTCCGATTTGTACTACAGGTACATGATCTATCGCCCGTGATTTTTTGAAAAAAAATCATTTTTAGACTCTCAATATGTGGTTTCTTCAGAGATCCAATGCAAGTTCTAAACAATGCCGTCCCCTATCTTCATGCACACCGGTTCGACCATAGTTAGAAATTCAAATAATTCAAAAAACGGGCATAATAAATTCAAAAAAAATCCGAACAATGAAAAATCCTTCGCGTGGTGTCATATTATGTTACATAGTTGAAAGGAAAAATACCAGACTTGGTATATTGATCATGTTTCGAAAAAACCTTCACAAAATTACCTATCATGTTCGAGGGTTTCATCGCTTTCGGTCCAAATGACCGATGTTATGTGCTGAATCACGGCATAGTTTGTGATGTTGTGCCCATATTATGCATGTGTGTGGACATTGGTATGGAGAACAATGTTGCAGGAGGAAGTTTTCCTTTTTGTCGCACGGAAAAGCCCTTTTCCATTTTCCGAGCGCAAAAAACGGGTCGTTTTGTGAAGTAACCACCAAAATGCCGTTTCAGAATGCTACCGTCCTATTTTCCTAAAATACTAGACCACCTTACATGGACTATATCCCAACCGGTACATCTCAAACCTTTTCGTCCATCCCGGGTAAAAAGGACAAATGTCTGCCGAATCGGCAGGAAGTGGGTCCGGTTTGTACTACAGGTACATGATCTACCGCCCGTGATTTTTTGAAAAAATCATTTTTAGACTCGCAATATGTGGTTTCTTCAGAGATCCAATGCAAGTTCTAACAATGCCCGTCCCTATCTTCATGCACACCGGTTCGACCATAGTTAGAAATTCAAATAATTCAAAACGGGCATAATAAATTCAAAAAAAATCCGAACAATGAAAATCCTTCGCGTGGTGTCATATTATGTTACATAGTTGAAAGGAAAAATACCAGACTTGGTATATTGATCATGTTTCGAAAAAAAACCTTCACAAAATTACCTATCATGTTCGAGGTTTCATGGCTTTCGGTCCAAATGACCGATGTTATGTGCTGAATCACGGCATAGTTTGTGATGTTGTGCCCATATTATGCATGTGTGTGGACATTGGTATGGAGAACAATGTTGCAGGAGGAAGTTTTCCTTTTTGTCGCACGGAAAAGCCTTTCCATTTTCCGAGCGCAAAAAACGGGTCGTTTTGTGAAGTAACCACCAAAATGCCGTTTCAGAATGCTACCGTCCTATTTTCCTAAAATACTAGACCACCTTACATGGACTATATCCCAACCGGTACATCTCAAACCTTTTCGTCCATCCCGGGTAAAAAGGACAAATGTCTGCCGAATCGGCAGGAAGTGGGTCCGGTTTGTACTACAGGTACATGATCTACCGCCCGTGATTTTTTGAAAAAATCATTTTTAGACTCGCCATATGTGGTTTCTTCAGAGATCCAATGCAAGTTCTAACAATGCCGTCCCCTATCTTCATGCACACCGGTTCGACCATAGTTAGAAATTCAAATAATTCAAAACGGGCATAATAAATTCAAAAAAAATCCGAACAATGAAAATCCTTCGCGTGGTGTCATATTATGTTACATAGTTGAAAGGAAAAATACCAGACTTGGTATATTGATCATGTTTCGAAAGGAAAAATCCGAACAATGGCCGTCCCCTATCACTTCTTATGTTTATAGTTTTTCTAAATTCCAAATTGATATAAAAAAAAATAAGTTAATTCATTTTTAACTGTAAATGGTTCATATTTTAAATGGTTACATTAATTATTTTTTAAAACAGAAAATGTTTTTGAATTATTTATTCAAATCCATACACTTCTTATGTTTAAAGTTTTTCTAAATTCCAACTTAATATTCCAAAAATATAAGTTAATTAACTTTAAAAGTTACATTAATTATTTTTTAGAAATAGAAAATGGTTTTGGATTATTTATTCAAATCCATACACTCTTATGTTTTTAAAGTTTTTCTAAATTCCAAATTAATATTAAAAATATAAGTTAATTCATTTTTAAAAGGTTACATAATTCTTTTCTAGAAATAGAAAATGGTTTTGGATTATTTATTCAATCCATACACTTCTTATGCTTAAAGTTTTTCTTAAATTCCAAATTGATATAAAAAAAATATAAGTTAATTCATTTTAATTGTAAATGGTTCTATTTTAAATTGTTACATTAATTGTTTTTTAAAACAGAAAATGGTTTTGAATTATTTATTCAAAATCCAAACACTTTTTATGTTTAAAGTTTTTCTAAATTCCAAATTGATATTAAAAAAAATATAAGTTAATTCATTTTAATTGTAAATGGTTCCATATTTTAAATGGTTACATTAATTATTTTTTAAACAGAAACAAAATGTTTTTGAATTATTTATTCAAATCCAAAACACTTTTTATGTTTAAGTTTTTCTAAATTCCCAAATTGCTATTAAAAAAAATAAAAGTTAATTCATTTTTAATTGTAAATGGTTCATATTTTAAATG
>OU342736.1:464084157-464116998 GCA_910589765.1 Avena atlantica
TGATAGCCTTCCATCCAAAGAGTAGTTCCTTCAAACTCTACTCATAATCTTCCTTATCACTAATGTATCTCTAATAGGTGTATGCATCCAACTACCTTTCTCTAAAGTTGACTATCCTTTAAGATGACTAACCCCACTTCTAAAACTCTATGCTACATAGCTTTAATTGAATACTATCATCCTATATTCACTTTACTCCAATAACTCACACTCCAACCCTAAATCAATTTATGTGGCTTGTAATGGCTACTCTAGGATAACTTATCTCTACTAGGGTTTCATTCATGTTTTATCCACCCAATACCAGTTATACATGATATAAGTACTCAATCTTGTGAATAAGGCTTGATCATTATAATCTTTTGTTCCTTATGGTTTAGGTTTCCAGTTGGCTAATCAAGGCTTCCATCCATACAACATGCAGTTGTATAATAATTATATTCTGTTTAGCTCTATTGGATTAAGAGATATAATTATTTTTCTTATATACCTACTTGATCAATAGGACTACTCCTGGTAACTATCTTTAGTATTCATCCTGGGAACCTCTTGTTACCATATATATATTTATTTCAAATAACTCTTCCATCCAACAGGAGTGAGTTTAACTCCTTCTATTGTCACATTGATTGGATTATTTTCAATCCTTCCCATCCTATAAATGATGTCTAAAGCTAACATTACTATTTATCTCTGCTTAGTGTTCTTTATAGACACTTAAATGTGAGCTATGTTTGGTCAAGAGTTGGTTTAGATTGAGAATTGGTGAATCAATATTGATTTCTCCTCATTGATGAACAACAACCAATATTGGAATATAACTCAATAGGGATGATAAGGATTGATATGGAAAGAGAGGTATAGGTGAATGATATAAACTTAATTTCTCTCCTACTCAATCTTACTTAATAAGTAGGGTTATACATTACCATGATACTCATGGTATATGCAGATGAGATTAAGATATAGTTGTTAATTCATATTTGGTGTTATATCCTTAACTTGGTACTCATGAGTAATTATAATGAATACTATAATATGATCACCTAATGATCAAATATAAATCATATTGTATCAGGGTTTGACTTTTATTACATTTGATCTACCCTTAGATCAAATCTCCCTTACCTAAAATAAGGTTTTTAGTAAAGGTCTTATTGAAACTTATCGTAGTCAACTTGATGATCTACTTCAATTCCATCAAGTTAAGAGAAGCTTCATTCAATTTGGCAAGTTCTGTTTTAAGAGCGTGAAAATATTCGGATTTTCTATGCATGAATGCAATGCACACACTGGGTTCAGGTTATTTCTAGGCTCTAATTGGGATGTTACACATCTCCCAAGGAATCGTATCCTTCTTGCGCCTGGGCCACCTGAATCCTTCCCGTCTTCGTCTTCAGGTGCAGATCATCACAGGGATCCTTTCTGGCTAAACCGGATAGGTTAATCTTGGGTACCCATAGGGCATACCGATGTCACTAGAGGTAGAAGATAAAAACAAGAAGAATCCCATCCTCACTAATCCATCCTATAGTGCATGGCTCGCGCACTAGCATGCCCATTAATGTTGGAATTATGCCCTAGAGGCAATAATAAAGATGTTATTATTATAATCATGTTCATGATAAAGTTCTATTCCATGCTAGAGTTGTATCTTAAGCGAAAACTTTAATACTTGTGTGGTTTGTGAACAACACCGTGTCCCTAGTACGCCTCTATGGATTAGCTTATTGATCAATGATGGTTAAGGTTTCCTAACATAGACATGAGTTGTCAATTGATAATGAGATCATATCATTGGAGAATAATATGATGGACATACCCAAACTAAGCGAAGCAATTGATCGTATCATCGTGTTCATCTTTGCGAAGCTTTTCCTATGTCAAATATTGTATTCCTTAGACCATGAGATAATACAACTCCCTGGTATCGGAAGAAAGCTTTGAGGTCATCAACGTCATCCTATGAGAGGGTGATCATAAAGGTGTCTCTCAGGTGATCGAAAGTATCTGTTGGGTTGTATGTATCGAGATGGAATTTGTCCCTCCCAAGTCGGAGAGATATACTTCGGGCCCACTCGGTAATCGATATCAACATCGCTTGCAAGCACGTGGTTAAGGAATAATCACAAAGTGATATCGGATTACGGAACGAGTCAGTAAAGTACTTGCTGTGAACGAGATTGACTAGGCATAACCTGTTACCGACGATCGAATCTCGGGCAAGTAAAATATCGCGAGACGAAGGGAATATATATATGGGATTGTTTGAATCCTGACATCGTGGTTCATCCGATATGATCATCGATAATGTGTGAGAGTAGTCAATATGGGTGCCCAGACCCCGCTGTTGATTATTGATAGAAGATCATGTCTGCATATTCTCGAAACCGCAGGTCAGGTCCACACTTAACGTGTCTTGACGCTAGGATAGATTGGATAATTGGTTTATGAATTTTTGTTCGGACTCTCGGATGGGATCCGGGATATCACGAGAGGTTCCGGAATGGTCCGGAGAATAAGATTCATATAAGGCAATGCAGTTTTTGGAGTTCGGAATTGTTCCGGGTTAATAGGTATTGTACCGGAAGCTTCTAGAACCTTCCAGAAGGGGACCAACGTGGCCCCCACCTTCGGGAGGGGCATGGGCTATGAGGGAGTGTCCTGGCTGCTTTGGGCCAGGGGCACAAGGCCCCATAGGCCCAGCCGATCCCTAGAGAGTTTAAATCGTTTAAACTAGAGATAGGGTTTCTAGAAGAGGGGAGAGTCCATGCCCCCCACTCCTTATCCTTTGGGCTTGGGGGAGGGGCTAGGGCTGCGCCCCCCCTCTATATAAAGAGGGTGGGGGAGCACCAAACCCCTACACCTCTCCTCCAAACCCTAGCCGCCTTGCTAGCTTTCCTCTCTCCCTCCGACTGTTTGTAGGCGAAGCCCTGCTGCAGAAATTCTCCAACATACACCACGCCGTCGTGTTGTAGATTCAAATCTATCTCTCCACCATACTTGCTGGTCCGAGGAAGGAGGAGACGTCGAGGTCTGCACGTGTGCATCTCACGGAGGCACCGCCACTTGTGGTGCTAGATCGGATCGGATCGCGAGGAGGAGAAGCGAGTACGACTACATCACCCACGTTCCGACGAACGTTCCGCTGTGCGAATCTTCAAGGGTATGAAGATCTAATCCAATCTCTCTCGTTGTTTGCATCTCCTAGATTAGATCTTGTTTTCCCTCTGTTCGCTCCGTAGAAAATTTCGATTTACTATGCCGCGAAACCTTCAGTGGTATCAGAGCTAGATCTATGCGTAGATGTGATTCACGAGTAGAACGCAACATGGTTGTTGCGGGCGTTGATGTTTCTGTTGCAAGCCTCTTGTTTGTGTTCTTCTTATGACGCGGGATAGTGAGACTGAAGCGGGTCCAGGCCAACCTTACGCGACATCGTTCGCGAGACCGCTCCGCACTTGACGTGTGGCTTGTTCCACGCATGCGGCTGGTGGATGTCAGTTTCTCTCACTATAGTTGTCATGGGATTAACACCGGAGTTGGCAACCATAATATCACCGTTGTGGCTTTCCGTAGGTAAGAATCGTTCTTAGCATCTACTCCATACGCCACGTAAAACATGCAACAACAAAGTAGAGGCGTCTAACTTGTTTTTGCAGGGAGTGTTTTCTGTGATATGGTATGGCCCAAGATGTGATGTGTATATTGTATGCGATGATCATGTTTTGTAATGTTTCACGACTTGCATGTCGATGAGTACACAACCGGCAGGAGCCATATGGTTTCTTTATAATTGTGTATGACCTGTGTGTCAACTTCTTATACGCCATGTAATAGTTTCACTTTATCGCTAAGTAGTTAGCAATAGTTGTAGTTGCTATTCGTGGTGGAGGCAATCATGGTGGAGTGATGGAGATCATGCCGGAACGCACAAGATGGAGATCATTGCGCGAAGATTGGCTATACCATGTCACATAAAGTTATATGCATGTGATGTTTATCCTTTATGTATCTTATTATGCTTAGATCGCGACGGTAGCATTATAAGATGATTCCTCACTTAAAGATCAAGAAAAATTGTGTTCTCCCCAAGTATGCACCGTTGCGAAAGTTCGTCGTGTCCAAGCATCACGTGATGATCGGTGCTATAGACTCTACGCTCACATACAACGGGTGCAAGCCAGTTTTGCACACGCGGAAATACTTGGGTCTAACTTGACGAGCCTAGCATGTACAGACATGGCCTCGGAACACAAGAACCGAAAGGTTAAGCATGAGTCATATGAATGATATGATCGACATTTTGTTGTCCACCACTGAAACCACATCTCTTCTCGTGATGATCGGATTAGGTGTGGTGAATATGGATCGTGTTCACTAAACAACTTGAGGGATGTTGAATTTAGTGGGAGTTCATTTAGTAATTTGTTTAAGTTGAACTATTTATCATGAACATAGTCTAAATTGTACTTGCAAATACTGTAGATCACATGGCCAAATCCAACTTCAACTTCAACGTTTTTGCTGAGAAGGAAAAGCTTAGAAACAATGGGTCTAACTTCACAATTGGTTCCGCAATCTAAGAATCATTCTGTCTGGCGGACAAAAGGACTATGTCCTTGGTAAAGCGTTAGGTCACCCCCCTGCTGCAACTGCGCCGGCTGATGAGAAAGTTGTCTATCAGTCGCGCAAAGATGATTATGGTGTGATTAAGAGCACCATGTTGTTTGCTATGGAACCGGAACTTCAAAATCGTTTTGAAACCTATCCGGGCCCTTTGAGATTCTCGAGGAGCTGAAAACCATGTTTCAGACTCAAGCCCGTTCTGAGAGATATGAGATCTCTGAGAAGTTCTTTAACTGCAAGATGGAGGAAGGGAGTTCCGTTAGTGAGCACGCCATAAAGATGTCGGGCTACACTCAACGCCTTGAGCAACTGGAATGCCCGATTCCAGAGGAGCTCAAGATTGACAGGGTTCTGCAATCACTCCCTCCCAGCTACAAAAGTTTTGTAGTGACTCATAATCAGATTGGCTCCACTGATACGATCACCGAGCTCTTCGCAAAGCTGAAGGCTGCGGAGGTGGACATCAAGAAGGATAATCATGTGTTGATGGTCAACAGCCCTCCTTTAAGAAAGGTAAGGGAGCAAAGAAGCCCTTCAAGAAGGGCGGCAGCAAGCGCAATGCTCCTGCTGAGAAGAAGCTCAAGTCTGGTCCTAAGCCGGACACTGAGTGCTTCTATTGCAAGGACAAGGGTCACTGGAAGCGCAACTGTCCAAAGTACTTAGCGGACAAGAAGGCTGGCACCATCAAAGGTATATTTGATATACATGTTATTGATGTTTCCTTACTAGCCCTCGTTGTAGTGCCTGGGTATTTGATACCGGTTCAGTTGCTAATATTTGTAACTCGAAACAGGAGCTACGGAATAGATGGCGGCTTGCGAGGGATGAGGTGACGATGCGCGTTGGCAACGGATCAAGAGTTGATGTGATGGCCGTCGGCACGCTCTCCTTAGTTTTACCTTCGGGATTAGTTTTAAACCTTAATAAGTGTTATTATGTGCCTGCGTTGAGCATGAACATTATTTCTGGATCGTGTTTATTGCAAGACGGTTATTCATTTAAATCGGAGAATAATGGTTGTTCTATTTATATGAGTAACATCTTTTATGGTCATGCACCTCTTATGAATGGTTTATTTCTTTAAATCTCGAAAGGGATGAAACACACATCCATAACATTGAGGCTAAGAGATGCAAAGTAGATAGTGATAATACTACTTATTTGTGGCACTGTCGTCTAGGTCATATTGGTGTAAAGCGCATGAAGAAACTCCATTCTGATGGACTTTTGGAGTCTCTTGATTTTGAATCATTTGACACATGCGAACCATGCCTCATGGGCAAGATGATCAAAACCCCGTTCTCCGGAATGATGGAGCGAGCAACGGACTTGTTGGAAATCATACATACCGATGTATGCGGACCGATGAGTATTTCGACGCGCGGTGGATATCGCTATTTCCTTACTTTTACCGATGACTTAAGTAGATATGGGTATATCTATTTAATGAAACATAAATCTGAAACATTTGAAAAGTTCAAGGAATTTCAGAATGAAGTGGAGAACCATCGTAACAGAAAGATTAAGTTTCTACGATCCGATCGTGGAGGTGAATATTTGAGTTATGATTTTCTCACGCATCTTAAAGCAAGTGGAATCGTTTCACAACTCACGCCACCCGGAACACCACAGCGCAATGGTGTGTCTGAACGCCGGAATCGAACCCTATTAGATATGGTCCGATCAATGATGTCTCTTACTGATTTGCCGTTATCATTTTGGGTTATGCATTAGAAACCGCTGCATTCACTTTAAATAGGGCACCATCTAAATCCGTTGAGACGACACCGTATGAACTGTGGTTTGGTGCTAAACCTAAGTTGTCGTTTCTTAAAGTTTGGGGATGCGAAGCTTACGTCAATAAGTTGATGCCGGACAAGCTCGAACCCAAAGCGGAGAAATGCGTCTTCATAGGATACCCTAAGGAAACTATTGGGTATACCTTCTATCACAGAACCGAAGGCAAAGTGTTTGTCGCAAAGAACGGTTCCTTTCTTGAGAAGGAGTTTCTCTCGAAAGAAGTGAGTGGGAGGAAAGTAGAGCTTGACGAGGTTATTGAACCTTCTCTTGAATTGGAGAGTAGCACAGCACCTGAAATTGTTCCAGTGCCGCCTGCACCAACAATAGAGGAAGCTAATGACAAGGATCATGAAGCTTCGGACGATGCTGCTACTGAACGTCGCAGGTCGACAAGGTCGCGTGCCCCTCCTGAGTGGTACGGCAACCCTGTCTTGACTGTCTTGTTAGTAGAAGACAGTGAACCTACGAACTATGAGGAAGCGATGATGAGCCCAGACTCTGAGAAATGGCTAGAAGCCATGAAATCCGAATTGGGATCCATGAGCGAAAACAAAGTATGGACTTTGGTGGACCCTCCTAGCGACCGAAAGGCCGTTGAGTGCAAATGGATCTTCAAGAAGAAAACGGACGCAGATGGTAATGTTACCGTCCATAAAGCACGGCTTGTCGCGAAAGGTTTTCGACAAGTTCAAGGTGTTGACTACGATGAGACTTTCTCTCCCGTAGCGATGTTTAAGTCCATTCGGATTTTATTAGCAATTGCTGCGTTTCATGATTATGAAATATGGCAGATGGATGTCAAGACTGCGTTCCTCAATGGCAACATTGATGAGGAGTTGTATATGATGCAACCCGAAGGTTTTGTCGATCCTAAGGATGCTAGTAAAGTATGCAAACTTCAGCGTTCCATTTATGGACTGAAGCAAGCATCTCGGAGTTGGAACCTTCGTTTTGATCAAGTGATCAAGAGCTTTGGATTTGTTCCAAATTGCTACGAAGCTTGTATCTACAAGAAAGTGAGTGGGAGCTCGGTGACGTTTCTGGTACTATATGTGGATGACATATTGATTATCGGAGTGACATCAACATGCTTAACGATGTGAAGAGTTATTTGAACAAGTGTTTTTCAATGAAAGACCTAGGTGAAGCTGCTTATATATTGGGCATCAAGATCTATAGAGATAGACAAAGACGCCTGATAGCTTTAAGCCAGAGTACATACCTAGACAAAGTTCTGAAAAGGTTCAGAATGGATAAGGCAAAGAAAGGTTCAGTGCCTATGTTGTCAGGTAAGATATTGAGCAAGGCTCAGTGTCCAGCTACGGTAAATGATAGGGAAGCTATGAGCAAAGTGCCTTATGCCTCGGCCATAGGTTCTATCATGTATACCATGTTGTGTACTAGACCGGATGTGTCCAATGCTCTTAGTTTGACGAGCAGATATCAAAGTGATCCAGGAGTGGAACACTGGACTGTTGGAGATATGCCCTAGAGGCAATAATAAATGTAGTTATTATTATATCTTTGTGTTTATGATAAATGTTTACATTCATGCTATAATAGTATTAACAAGGAAACATTGATACTTGTGTGATTTGTAAACTTAATTTGAAGTCCCTAGTATAGCCTCTATACTTCACTAGCTTGTTGGTTGATTAATGATTGTGGTTTCCCTATCATGAACATTGAGATGTTATCAACAACAAGATCATATCGTTAGGAGAATGATATGGTGGACATACTCCTATAGATAAGCGTAGCATAAAGATCAAGTCATTTCAATAGTTCAAATTGCTATATGCTTTCTGATACATAGTAACCTAATTCCTTCGACCATGAGATCGTGCATATCACCTTTACCGGATGGATGCTTTGATGACATCAAACACCACACCGTAACTGGGTGGTTATAAAGGTGGCATTGAGTGTTCGGAAAGTATTGGTTGGGACACATGGATCAAGAGTGGGATTTGTCCATCCATATGACGGATAGATATACTCTGGGCCCTCTCGGTGGAATGTCATCCAATTAGCCTGCAAGCATGTGACTGGCTCACAAGGGATCACATATCACGGGAACGAGAAAAGAGTACTTATCAGTAACGAGGTTGAACTAGGTATGCAGAGATACCGACGATCATAACCTCGGATAAGTAACATATCGTGAGACAAAGGGAAATTGGTATCGTATGTAAGTGGTTCATTCGATCGCAAAGTAATCGTAGAAATATGTGGGAGCCATATGAATTTCCAGATTCCTCTATTGGTTATTGTTCGGAGAAGTGTCTCGATCATGTCCGCATAATTCACGAACCGTAGGGAGACACACTTAAGGATTCGACGTTGTTTGAGTAGTTATGTATTATGAGAAAGAGACCGAATGATGTTAGGAGTCTCGGATGGGATCCGGGATATCACGAGGTGATCCGGAATGGTCCGGAGAATAAGATTCATATAAGGAAAGTCCCGTTTCGGAGTTGCAGAATGATTCCGGTGTTTTCATCGGGAATGTTCTAGAAGGTTCCGGAATGTCCGGCACTCCGGGGGGGGGGGGGAGGGTACATGAATGTGTTATATCAAAGTTGGTATGATTGCATCATGTACTAAGTGTCATCGCTGTCCGAAATAAAGGGTTAATTCAAATCCTAGTTTGAAAAGTCAAACGGCTAGTTTGAAAAGTCAAACTGCCAGTTTTCGGAAAGAGGAGAAGGAGGATTGGTGGAGGCCGAATTGGGGGAGGGTTCCTCCCTGGCCGGCGCACCACCAAGACGACTTGGGGAGGGACTCCCCTCCCCTGGCCGCCGGCCCCTCCCATCTATATAAGGAGGGGCAGGGCTCCCCTCCTAGCACACACAAGTTCCTATCTTCTACCTCCGGTTTAGAGCCGTTTGGGTTTAGAGCTTCTAATTGCTTTAGCCTTCGGTTTAGAGCCTTCTAATTGGTTTAGAGCCTTATAATTGGTGTGTCTAATTACTAGACCACTAATAGCCTCTCTCATACTCCACCATACTCGCACCGGCTTAAGGCGAAGCCCTGCGGGATTTCCCCTCTACTTCCGGTACCACGCCGTTGTGCTGCCGGAATCGCGAGGAGAGTGCTACAACCTCCGCTGCCTGCTGGAACAAGGGAGAGGAAGGTCTTCGTCGAGTACCGAACATGTGACCGACTGCGGGAGCGCTTCCGGAATGCAGCGCCGGAAGGATCGTCTACACGATCTTGAGATCGGGAAGAGTACGACTACATCACCCACGAGAATCCGCTCTCGTTAAACGCTTTGGAATCTTCGAGGGTAAGTTATTCCATCGACTCGTTGCTACAATCTAGTAGATAGATCTTGGCTTGTTTGTTTGTATGCGATAGAAATTTTTTGTTTTCCATGCTACGAACCCCTTCAGTGGTATCAGAGCCGTGTCTATATGTAGATCTGTTGCACGAGTAGAACACAATGGTCATTGTGGGCGTTGATGCTTTTATTGTCGATTGCTTCTTGTGTACTTTGCATCTTGCGGTATGTTGGGATGAAGCGGCCCGGGCTAACCTTACATGACATCGTTCATGAGACTTGCTCCACGCTTGACATGCAACTTGTATTGCATAAGTGGCTTTGCGGGTGCCTGTTTCTCCTAGCATATTTAAGATCCAATTTACAACGGGTGATTAACAATACTTGTGTCAATGTTGTGGTTCTTGTTCGTAAGTTAGAACGACACTTATTGAAAGCCCCAAACCACGTAAAATATGCAAAGAAAGTAGAGGCGTCTAACTTTGTTTTGCAGGGTGTGCAGTGATGTGATATGGCCATGATTGTGATTATATTTGATGTATGCAATGTTCCTTATTGTAAGTCGGCAACCGGCAGGAGCCATATGGTTGTCTTTAATTTATGTTAAGACCCGCATGTCTATTCAAAGTAGTTGTAATAGTTGAAGCCGGTGGACGACAACCATGGAGTAGCGTCATTGACCTTGATGCAATGCCGGTGATGATGATGGATATCATGTTCGTGCTTGAAGATGGAGATCGGAAGCACAAAGAAGAAAGGCCATATCATATCACATATATATTGAATTGCATGTGATGTTAATCCTTTATGCATCTTGTATTGCTTAGTAGACGACGGTAGCATTATAAGATGATCCCTCATGCACATGAATTTCAAGTCATAAAGTGTTCACCCTTAGTTAGCACCGTTGCTAAAGCTTGTTGTTTCGAAGCACCACGTGATGATCGGGTGTGTTAGATTCCGCAAGTGTATACAACGTGAGCAAGCCAGATTTGCTCATGCGGAAACTAAGGTTTGATCTTGACGAGCCTAGCATGTACAGACATGGTCTCGGAACACGGATCACCGAAAGGTAAAGCATGAATCATATAGTAGATATGATGAACATGACGATTGTTCGCCATTGAAACTATATCAACTCTCGTGATGATCGGTGTTGATGTAGTGGATTTGGTTCGTGTGATCACTAAAACAATGTGAGGGATATTGTTTTGAGTGGGAGTTCACCTAGTTTAATTACATTAATTAATTTGAACTCAATTTGTCATAAACTTAGTCTAAACTATTGCAAATATGTTGTAGATCAATGGCAGCCCCTACCATCAATTTTAATGCGTTCCTAGAGAAAGAAAAGTTGAAAAACAATGGAAGCAACTTCGCGGATTGGTTCCGCAATTTGAGGATTGTCCTCACAGCTGGTAATTTGACCTATGTGCTGGATGCACCGCTGGGTGACCCACCTGCAGCTGATGCTCCCGATGAAGTAAAGAATGTTTACCTCGCTCGGAAGAATCAGTACTCCATAGTTAAGTGTGCTATCTTGTATGGTTTGGAATCGGAGCTTCAGAAAAGGTTTGAGGATTCAGACCCATATGATATTGTCGAGGATCTCAAATTGATTTTTGAGACTCATGCGGCAATTGAAAGCTATGAGGCTTCTGAAAAGTTCTTTAACTGCAAGATGGAAGAGGGCAGCTCCGTCAGTGAGCATGTGCTTAAGATGTCTGGGCACGCAAACAAACTTCAAAGCTTGGGTATAGTGATTCCTAATGCTTTGGGGATTTACCGTGTCCTCCAATCACTACCACCAAGTTACAAGAACTTTGTGATGAACTACAACATGCAGAACATGAACAAGACGTTTCCAGAACTCTTTGCCATGTTGAAATCTGCAGAAGTGGAGATCAAGAAAGAGCACCAAGTGTTGTTGGTCAATAAGACCACCAAATTCAAGAAAGGCAAGTCTAAGCCAAAGGGACACTTCAAGAAGGGTGGTAAGAAAGTTACTACGCCGGCGAAGAAGACCAAGGCTGGACCCAAGCCTGATACTGAGTGCTTTTACTGCAAGGGAGAAGGTCACTGGAAGCGGAATTGCCCAAAGTACTTGGCGGATTTGAAGAACGGCAACATCAAGAAGAAAGGTATATCTGATATACATGTTATTGATGTGTATCTCACTAGTACTCGTAGTAGTGCCTGGGTATTTGATACTGGTTCAGTTGCTCATATTTGTAACTCGAAACAGGTGCTGCAGAATAAACGGAAGCTAGCGAAGAACGAGGTGACGATGCGCGTGGGAAACGGATCAAAGGTTGATGTGATCGCGGTCGGCACGCTACCCCTTCATCTACCATCGGGATTAGTTTTATATTTAAATAATTGTTATTTGGTGCCTGCGTTGAGCATGAACATTATATCGGGATCATGTTTATTGCGAGACGGTTACTTGTTTAAATCCGAGAATAATGGTTGTTCGATTTATATGAGTAATATGTTTTATGCACATGCACCTTTGATAGATGGTCTATTCTTATTGAATCTCGATAGTGGAAATACACATATCAACAACATTGAGGCTAAACATTTGAAATCAAGCGATAATTCGACCTATATGTGGCACTGTCGTCTTGGTCACATTGGAGTGAAACGTATGAAGAAACTCCATTCCGATGGACTTCTTGAATCACTTGATTTGGAATCACTTGAAAGATGCGAAGCATGTCTGATGGGTAAAATGACTAAGACTCCATTTTCTGGTATGATGGAGCGAGCTATGGACTTATTGGAAATCATACATACCGATGTGTGTGGTCCAATGAGTGTAGCATCGCGCGGTGGTTATCGTTATGTTCTTACCTTCACGGATGAATTGAGTAGATATGGGTATATCTATTTCATGAAACATAAGTCCGAAACTTTCGAGAAGTTTAAGGAGTTTCAAAGTGAGGTAGAGAATCAACGTAACAAGAAGATTAAATTTCTACGTTCTGATCGTGGAGGTGAATATCTAAGTTACGAGTTTGGCGAGCATTTGAAGAAATGCGGAATACTTTCACAATTGACACCGCCGGGAACACCACAGCGTAATGGTGTGTCCGAACGTCGTAATCGAACTCTCTTAGATATGGTTCGTTCTATGATGTCACTTATAGATTTACCGCTATCATTTTGGGGTTATGCATTAGAAACAACCTCATTCACTTTAAATAGGGCACCATCTAAATCCGTTGAAACGACACCGTATGAATTATGGTTTGGGAAGAAACCTAAATTGTCGTTCCTTAAAGTTTGGGGATGCGAAGCCTATGTAAAGAAGTTACAGCCGGACAAGCTTGAACCCAAAGCGGAAAAATGCGTCTTCATAGGATACCCGAAGGAAACTATTGGGTATACCTTCTATCATAGATCCGAAGGCAAAATCTTCGTTGCCAAGAATGGATCCTTTCTAGAGAAGGAATTTCTCTCGAAAGAAGTGACTGGAAGGAAAGTAGAACTTGACGAGGTTGTAGAACCTTCTCTCGAAATTGCGAGTAGCGCAGCACCGGAAGAAGTTCCTGTGGTGCCTGCACCAATAAGAGAGGAAGCTAATGATGGTGATCATGAAACTTCGGTTGAAGTTGCTACAGAGCCTCGGAGGTCAACGAGAACTCGTACCACTCCAGATTGGTATGATTCCGTTATGAATGTCATGTTGGTGGACAACACCGATGACCCTGAGACATATGAGGAAGCGATGATGAGCCCAGATTCCAATAAACGGCAAGAAGCCATGAAATCCGAAATTGGATCCATGTACGAAAACCAAGTATGGACTTTGGTGGACTTACCGGATGGCCGGAAGGCTGTCGAGAACAAATGGATTTTCAAGAAGAAAACAGATGCTGATGGTAATGTTACTGTCTATAAAGCTCGACTTGTCGCAAAAGGGTTTCGACAAATTCAAGGAGTTGACTACGATGAGACTTTCTCACCGGTAGCGAAGCTAAAGTCTGTGAGGATTATGTTAGCAATCGCTGCATATTATGATTATGAGATATGGCAGATGGATGTCAAAACAGCATTCCTCAATGGAGACATTGATGAAGAGTTGTATATGATATAACCCAAAGGTTTTGTCGATCCTAAAGATGCTAACAAGGTATGCAAACTTCAACGGTCCATCTATGGATTGAAGCAAGCATCCCGTAGTTGGAATCAATGTTTTGATAAGGTAATCAAAAGTTTTGGTTTTATACAAACTTATGGAGAAGCTTGTATTTACAAGAAAGTGAGTGGGAGCTCTGTAGCATTCTTAATAATGTTTGTGGATGACATATTGTTGATTGGGAATGATGTAGACCTTCTTAATAGTGTCAAGGAATATTTGAATAATAGTTTTTCAATGAAGGATCTTGGCGAAGCAGCTTACATATTAGGCATAAAGATTTATAGAGATAGATCGAAACGCCAGATATCATTGTCACAGAGTACATATTTGGACAAAGTTCTAAAGAGGTTTGGAATGGAAGAAAGCAAGAAAGGGTTCTTGCCCATGTTGCCCAATACGACCCTGAGTAAAACTCAAAGTCCAACATCGGCAGAACATAGAGAAAGGATGAGTAAGACTCCCTATGCCTCAGCCATAGGATCTCTAATGTATGCCATGCTATGTACTAGACCCGACATTGCATATGCTGTTAGTTTAACTAGCGGATATCAAAGTGATCCAGGAGTGGATCATTGGACAGCGGTCAAAAACATCCTTAAGTACTTGAGAAGAACTAAGGATATGGTTCTTTCTTATGGAGGTGATGAACAACTCGTTGTTAATGGTTACACCGATGCTAGTTGGAACACCGATCCGGATGATTCTAAATCACAATCCGGATACGTATTTATTTTGAATGGTGCAGCAGTTAGCTGGAGGAGTGCAAAGCAAAGCATTGTGGCGAGATCTTCAACTGAATCGGAATACATGGCTGCTTCGGAGGCTTCACAAGAAGCGATATGGATGAAAGAGTTCATTACAGAGCTGGGTGTGGTTCCTAGTGCGCTGGACCCAATGTCTATCTACTGTGATAACATGGGCGCCATAGCCAATGCGCAAGAACCAAGGTCA
Source organism: Avena atlantica (assembly GCA_910589765.1). Lineage (NCBI taxonomy): Eukaryota > Viridiplantae > Streptophyta > Magnoliopsida > Poales > Poaceae > Avena > Avena atlantica. The sequence goes on from OU342736.1 coordinate 464,098,968, forward strand.
CACAAGAAGCTGAAGCATATCAAGCTACGATTTCACGCTATTCGAGAACATATCCAGGATGGGGATATAAAGATTTGCAAAGTACACACAGATCTGAATGTGGCGGATCCGTTGACTAAACCTCTCCCGAGGGCAAAACATGACCAACACCAAACTGCCATGGGTGTTCGGTATATTACCATGTAATCTAGATTAGATGACTCTAGTGCAAGTGGGAGACTGTTGGAGATATGCCCTAGAGGCAATAATAAATGTAGTTATTATTATATCTTTGTGTTTATGATAAATGTTTACATTCATGCTATAATAGTATTAACAAGGAAACATTGATACTTGTGTGATTTGTAAACTTAATTTGAAGTCCCTAGTATAGCCTCTATACTTCACTAGCTTGTTGGTTGATTAATGATTGTGGTTTCCCTATCATGAACATTGAGATGTTATCAACAACAAGATCATATCGTTAGGAGAATGATATGGTGGACATAATCCTATAGATAAGCGTAGCATAAAGATCAAGTCATTTCAATAGTTCAAATTGCTATATGCTTTCTGATACATAGTAACCTAATTCCTTCGACCATGAGATCGTGCATATCACCTTTACCGGATGGATGCTTTGATGACATCAAACACCACACCGTAACTGGGTGGTTATAAAGGTGGCATTGAGTGTTCGGAAAGTATTGGTTGAGACACATGGATCAAGAGTGGGATTCGTCCATCCATATGACGGATAGATATATTCTGGGCCCTCTCGGTGGAATGTCATCCAATTAGCCTGCAAGCATGTGACTGGCTCACAAGGGATCACATATCACGGGAACGAGAAAAGAGTACTTATCAGTAACGAGGTTGAACTAGGTATGCAGAGATACCGACGATCATAACCTCGGATAAGTAACATATCGTGAGACAAAGGGAAATTGGTATCGTATGTAAGCAGTTCATTCGATCGCAAAGTAATCGTAGAAATATGTGGGAGCCATATGAATTTCTAGATTCCTCTATTGGTTATTGTTCGGAGAAGTGTCTCGATCATGTCCGCATAATTCACGAACCGTAGGGAGACACACTTAAGGATTCGACGTTGTTTGAGTAGTTATGGTATTATGAGAAAGAGACCAAATGTTGTTCGGAGTCTCGGATGGGATCCGGGATATCACGAGGTGATCCGGAATGGTCCGGAGAATAAGATTCATATAAGGAAAGTCCCGTTTCGGAGTTGCAGAATGATTCCGGTGTTTTCATCGGGAATGTTCTAGAAGGTTCCGGAATGTCCGGCACTCCGGGGGGGGAGGGTACATGAATGTGTTATATCAAAGTTGGTATGATTGCATCATGTACTAAGTGTCATCACTGTCCGAAATAAAGGGTTAATTCAAATCCTAGTTTGAAAAGTCAAACGGCTAGTTTGAAAAGTCAAACTGCCAGTTTTCGGAAAGAGGAGAAGGAGGATTGGTGGAGGCCGAATTGGGGGAGGGTTCCTCCCTTGGCCGGCGCACCACCAAGCCGACTTGGGGATGGACTCCCCTCCCCTGGCCGCCGGCCCCTCCCATCTATATAAGGAGGGGCAGGGCTCCCCTCCTAGCACACACAAGTTCCTATCTTCTACCTCCGGTTTAGAGCCGTTTGGGTTTAGAGCTTCTAATTGCTTTAGCCTTCGGTTTAGAGCCTTCTAATTGGTTTAGAGCCTTCTAATTGGTGTGTCTAATTACTAGACCACTAATAGCCTCTCTCATACTCCACCATACTCGCACCGGCTTAAGGCGAAGCCCTGCGGGATTTCCCCTCTACTTCCGGTACCACGCCGTTGTGCTGCCGGAATCGCGAGGAGAGTGCTACAACCTCCGCTGCCTGCTGGAACAAGGGAGAGGAAGGTCTTCGTCGAGTACCGAACATGTGACCGACTGCGGGAGCGCTGCCGGAACGCAGCGCCGGAAGGATCGTCTACACGATCTTGAGATCGGGAAGAGTACGACTACATCACCCACGAGAATCCGTTCTCGTTAAACGCTTTGGAATCTTCGAGGGTAAGTTATTCCATCGACTCGTTGCTACAATCTAGTAGATAGATCTTGGCTTGTTTGTTTGTATGCGATAGAAAATTTTTGTTTTCCATGCTACGAACCCCTACATGGACAGCCGTGAAGAACATCCTAAAGTACCTAAATAGGACTAAAGAAATGTTCTTAGTCTATGGGGGTGATGAACAACTTGTCGTAAAAGGTTACGTCGACGCTAGTTTTGACACCGACAAGGATGATTCCAAATCTCAGACAGGATACGTTTATATTTTGAATGGAGGAGCTGTGAACTGGAGAAGCTGCAAGCAAAGCGTGATCGCGGGATCTACAGTGGAAGCGGAATACATGGCTGCTGCAGAAGCGTCAAGTGAAGGAGTTTGGATCAGAAACTTCATCACTGAGCTTGGCGTGGTTCCAAGTGCATTGGACCCACTGGAGATATTGTGTGACAACACTGGCACCATAGCACTCGCTAAGGAACCAAGATATCATCCAAAGACCAAGCATATCAACCGCAAGTTTCATATAATCCGAGATTATATTGCAGATGGAGATCTGAAGATTAGCAAAGTACATACAGATCTGAATGTCGCAGATCCATTGACTAAACCTCTTCCACGTGTAAAGCATGATCAGCACCTCAGTGCCATGGGTGTGAGATTGTTGCCAAATGTAAACTAGATTATTGACTCTTGTGCAAGTGGGAGACTATTGGAATTATGCCCTAGAGGCAATAATAAAGATGTTATTATTATAATTCTTGTTCATGATAAAGTTTATATTCCATGCTAGAATTGTATTAAGCGGAAAGTTTAATACTTGTGTGGTTTGTGAACAACACCGTGTCCCTAGTACGCCTCTATGGACTAGCTCATTGATCAATGATGGTTAAGGTTTCCTAACCATAGACATGAGTTGTCAATTGATAATGAGATCATATCATTGGAGAATGATATGATGGACAGACCCAAACTAAGCAAAGCAATTAGATCGTGTCATCGTGTTCGTCTTTGCGAAGCTTTTCCTATGTCAAATATTGTATTCCTTAGACCATGAGATAATACAACTCCCTGGTATCGGAATAAAGCTTTGAGGTCATCAAACGTCATCCTATGAGAGGGTGATCATAAAGGTGTCTCTCAGGTGATCGGAAAGTATCTGTTGGGTTGTATGTATCGAGATGGGATTTGTCCCTCCCAATTCGGAGAGATATACTTCGGGCCCACTCGGTAATCGATATCAACAACGCTTGCAAGCATGTGGTTAAGGAGTTAATCACAAAGTGATATCGGATTACGGAACGAGTAAAGTACTTGCTGTGAACGGGATTGAACTAGGTATGACGGTACCGACGATCGAATCTCCGGCAAGTAAAATATCGCGAGACGAAGGGAATATATATATGGGATTGATTGAATCCTGGCATCGTGGTTCATCCGATATGATCATCGATGAATGTGTGGGAGTCAATATGGGTGCCCAGACCCCGTTGTTGATTATTGATAGAAGATCATGTCTGCATATTCTCGAACCCGCAGGGTCACACACTTAACGTGTCTTGACGCTAGGATAGATTGGATAATTGGTTTATAAATTTTTGTTCGGACTCTCGGATGGGATCCGGGATATCACGAGAGGTTCCAGAATGGTCCGGAGAATAAGATTCATATAAGGCAATGCAGTTTTTGGAGTTCGGAATTGTTCCGGGTTAATCGGTATTGTACCGGAAGCTTCTAGAACCTTCCGGAAAGGGACCAACGTGGCCCCACCTTCCGGGAGGGGGCATGGGCCTATGAGGGAGTGTCCTGGCCGCTTTGGTCCAGGGGCACAAGGCCCCATAGGGCCCAGCCGATCCTAGAGAGTTTAAATCGTTTAAACTAGAGATAGGGTTTCTAGAAGAGGAGAGAGTCCATGCCCCCCACTCCTTATCCTTTGGGCTTGGGGGAGGGGCTAGGGCTGCGCCCCCCTCTATATAAAGAGGGGTGGGGGCGCACCAAACCCCTACACCTCTCCTCCAAACCCTAGCCGCCTTGCTAGCTTTCCTCTCTCCCTCCCGACTGTTTGTAGGCGAAGCCCTGCTGCAGAAATTCTCCACCATATACACCACGCCGTCGTGTTGTAGATCCAATCTATCTCTCCACCATACTTGCTGGTCCGAGGAAGGAGGAGACGTCGAGGTGCTGCACGTGTGCATCTCACGGAGGCACCACCACTTGTGGTGCTAGATCGGATCGGATCGCGAGGAGGAGAAGCGAGTACGACTACATCACCCACGTTCCGACGAACGTTCCGCTGTGCGAATCTTCAAGGGTATGAAGATCTAATCCAATCTCTCTCGTTGTTTGCATCTCCTAGATTAGATCTTGGCTTTCCCTCTGTTCGCTCCGTAGAAAATTTTGATTTACTATGCCGCGAATCCCTTTAGAAAGTTATATTCAGAATGTTTTATAGAAAGGAATGGATAAAAAATACTCCTAAGCACATATAATTATTATGGTTGGAATTGACAAAGATGTGCTTGTGTGAATTGCTATAGGAAGTTATTTCTATAAAGTGTGATAGATATAAGATGATAATGGATATTATGTTTAGTCTTAAGATTTAGAGTTGGTTGATTAGCAAGAATTACTATCTTTCATAATTCATAATTCTAGACTTCTTATTAAGGAATTCCTTTCCTAGATATATTAACTTTTTCTATCTATTATCATGATGAACATGATGAGTTTTACTTCATAAGAATATTCTTATTTACTGATTTACCTTCTAAACTCATGGATGAATCCCATGAGTTTGATACTCAAGTATTTCATAACTTCCTCATGTCTTAGCTTGGTTGTATCTACTACTCTACTATTGATAGCCTTCCATCCAAAGAGTAGTTCCTTCAAACTCTACTCATAATCTTCCTTCATCACTAATGTATCTCTAATAGGTGTATGCATCCAACTACCTTTCTCTAAAGTTGACTATCCTTTAAGATGACTAACACCACTTATAAAACTCTATGCTACACTAGCTTTAATTGAATACTATCATCCTATATTCACTTTACTCCAATAACTCACACTCCAACCCTAAATCATATTTATGTGGCTTGTAATGGCTACTCTAGGATAACTTATCTCTACTAGGGTTTCATTCATGTTTTATCCACCAATACCAGTTATACATGATATAAGTACTCAATCTTGGTGAATAAGGCTTGATCATTATAATATTTTGTTCCTTTATGGTTTAGGTTTCCAGTTGGCTAATCAAGGCTTCAATCCATACAACATTGCAGTTGTATAATAATTATATTCTGTTTAGCTCTATTGGATTAAGAGATATAATTCATTGACTATACCTACTTGATCCAATAGGACTACTCCTGGTAACTATCTTTAGTATTCATCCTGGGAACCCTCTTTGTTACCATATATATCTTTATTTCAAATAACTCTTCCATCCAACCAGGAGTGAGTTTAACTCCTTCTATTGTCACATTGATTGGATTATTTTCAATCATTCCCATCCTATAAATGATGTCTAAAGCTAACATTACTATTTATCTCTGCTTAGTTGTTTCTTTATAGACACTTAAATGTGAGCTATGTTTTGGTCAAGAGTTGGTAGATTGAGAATTGGTGAATAAATAATTGATTTCTCCTCATTGATGAACAACAAATATTGGAATATAACTCAATAGGGATGATAAGGATTGATATGGAAAGAGAGGTATAGGTGAATGATATAAACTTAATTTCTTTCCTACTCAATCTTACTTAATAAGTAGGGTTATACATTACCATAATACTCATGGTATATGCAGATGAGATTAAGATATAGTTGTTAAATTCATATTTGGTGTTATATCCTTAACTTGGTACTCATGAGTAATTATAATGAATACTATAATATGATCACCTAATGATCAAATATAAATCATATTGTATCAGGGTTTGACTTTTATTACATTTGATCTACCCTTAGATCAAATCTCCCTTACCTAAAATAAGGTTTTAGTAAAGGTCTTATTGAAACTTATCGCAGTCAACTTGATGATCTACTTCAATTCCATCAAGTTAAGAGAAGCTTCATTCAATTTGACAAGTTCTGTTTTAAGAGCGTGAAAATTATTCGGATTTTCTATGCATGAATGCAATGCACACACCTGGGTTCAGGTTATTTCTAGGCTCTAATGCTGGGATGTTACACATATCCTCCAAGGAATCGTATCCTTCTTGCGCCTGGGCCACCTGAATCCTTCCCGGTCTTCGTCTTCAGGTGCAGATCATCACATGGGATCCTTCTGGGCTAAACCGGATAGGTTAATCTTGGGTACCCATAGGGCATACCGATGTCACCTAGAGGTAGAAGATGAAAACAAGAAGAATCCCATCCTCACTAATCCATCCTATAGTGCATGGCTCGCGCACTAGCATGCCATTAGTGTTGGAATTATGCCCTAGAGGAAATAATAAAGATGTTATTATTATAATTCATGTTCATGATAAAGTTTATATTCCATGCTAGAGTTGTACTAAGCGGAAACTTTAATACTTGTGTGGTTTGTGAACAACACCGTGTCCCTAGTACGCCTCTATGGATTAGCTTATTGATCAATGATGGTTAAGGTTTCCTAACCATAGACATGAGTTGTCAATTGATAATGAGATCATATCATTGGAGAATAATATGATGGACATACCCAAACTAAGCGAAGCAATTAAATCGTATCATCGTATTCATCTTTGCGAAGCTTTTCCTATGTCAAATATTGTATTCCTTATACCATGAGATAATACAACTCCCTGGTATCGGAAGAAAGCTTTGAGGTCATCAAACGTCATCCTATGAGAGGGTGATCATAAAGGTGTCTCTCAGGTGATCGGAAAGTATCTGTTGGGTTGTATGTATCGAGATGGGATTTGTCCCTCCCAAGTCGGAGAGATATACTTCGGGCCCACTCGGTAATCGATATCAACAACGCTTGCAAGCATGTGGTTAAGGAGTTAATCACAAAGTGATATCGGATTACGGAACGAGTAAAGTACTTGCTGTGAACGGGATTGAACTAGGTATGACGGTACCGACGATCGAATCTCCGGCAAGTAAAATATCGCGAGACGAAGGGAATATATATATGGGATTGATTGAATCCTGGCATCGTGGTTCATCCGATATGATCATCGATGAATGTGTGGGAGTCAATATGGGTGCCCAGACCCCGTTGTTGATTATTGATAGAAGATCATGTCTGCATATTCTCGAACCCGCAGGGTCACACACTTAACGTGTCTTGACGCTAGGATAGATTGGATAATTGGTTTATGAATTTTTGTTCGGACTCTCGGATGGGATCCGGGATATCACGAGAGGTTCCGGAATGGTCCGGAGAATAAGATTCATATAAGGCAATGCAGTTTTTGGAGTTCGGAATTGTTCCGGGTTAATCGGTATTGTACCGGAAGCTTCTAGAACCTTCCGGAAGGGGACCAACGTGGCCCCACCTTCCGGGATGGGGCATGGGCTTATGAGGGAGTGTCCTGGCCGCTTTGGGCCAGGGGCACAAGGCCCCATAGGGCCCAGCCGATCCTAGAGAGTTTAAATCGTTTAAACTAGAGATAGGGTTTCTAGAAGAGGGGAGAGTCCATGCCCCCCACTCCTTATCCTTTGGGCTTGGGGGAGGGGCTAGGGCTGCGCCCCCCTCTATATAAATAGGGGTGGGGGCGCACCAACCCCCTACACCTCTCCTCCAAACCCTAGCCGCCTTGCTAGCTTTCCTCTCTCCCTCCCGACTGTTTGTAGGCGAAGCCCTGCTGCAGAAATTCTCCACCATATACACCACGCCGTCGTGTTGTAGATCCAATCTAACTCTCCACCATACTTGCTGGTCCGAGGAAGGAGGAGACGTCGAGGTGCTGCACGTGTGCATCTCACGGAGGTACCGCCACTTGTGGTGCTAGATCGGATCGGATCGCGAGGAGAAGAAGCGAGTACGACTACATCACCCACGTTCCGACGAACCTTCCGCTGTGCGAATCTTCAAGGGTATGAAGATCTAATCCAATCTCTCTCGTTGTTTGCATCTCCTAGATTAGATCCTGGCTTTCCCTCTGTTCGCTCCGTAGAAAATTTTGATTTACTATGCCGCGAAACCCTTCAGTGGTATCAGAGCTAGATCTATGCGTACATGTGTTTCACGAGTAGAACGCAACATGGTTGTTGCGGGCGTTGATGTTTTCTGTTGCAAGCCTCTTGTTTGTGTTCTTCTTATGACGCGGGATAGTGAGACTGAAGCAGTCCAGGCCAACCTTACGCGACATCGTTCGCGAGACCGGCTCCGCACTTGACATGTGGCTTGTTCCACACATGCGGCTGGTGGATGTCAGTTTCTCTCACTATAGTTGTCATGGGATTAACACCGGAGTTTGGCAACCATAATATCACCGTTGTGGCTTTCCGTAGGTAAGAATCGTTCTTAGCATCTACTCCCATAAGCCACGTAAAACATGCAACAACAAAGTAGAGGCGTCTAACTTGTTTTTGCAGGGAGTGTTTTCTGTGATATGGTATGGCCCAAGATGTGATGTGTATATTGTATGCGATGATCATGTTTTGTAATGTTTCACGACTTGCATGTCGATGAGTACACAACCGGCAGGAGCCATATGGTTGTCTTCATAATTGTGTATGACCTGCGAGTCAACTTCTTATACGCCATGTAATAGCTTTACGTTATCGCTAAGTAGTTAGAAATAGTTGTAGTTGCTATTCGTGGTGGAGGCAATCATGGTGGAGTGATGGAGATCATGCCGGAACGCACAAGATGGAGATCATTGCGCGAATATTGGCTATACCATGTCACATAAAGTTATATGCATGTGATGTTTATCCTTTTATGTATCTTATTATGCTTTGATCGCGACGGTAGCATTATAAGATGATTCCTCACTTAAAGATCAAGATAAAAACTGTGTTCTCCCCAAGTATGCACCGTTGCGAAAGTTTGTCGTGTCCAAGCATCACGTGACGATCGGGTGCTATAGACTCTACGCTCACATACAACGGGTGCAAGCCAGTTTTTGCACACGCGGAAATACTTGGGTCTAACTTGACGAGCCTAGCATGTACAGACATGGCCTCGGAACACAAGAACCGAAAGGTTAAGCATGAGTCATATGAATGATATGATCGACACTTCGTTGTCCACCATTGAAACCACATCTCTTCTCGTGATGATCGGATTAGGTGTGGTGAATTTGGATCGTGTTCACTAAACAACTTGAGGGATGTTGAATTTAGTGGGAGTTCATCTAGTAATTTGATTAAGTTGAACTATTTATCATGAACATAGTCTAAATTGTACTTGCAAATACTGTAGATCCAATGGCCAAGTCCAACTTCAACTTCAACGTTTTTGCTGAGAAAGAAAAGCTTAGAAACAATGGGTCTAACTTCACCAACTGGTTCCGCAATCTAAGAATCATTCTGTCTGGCGGACAAAAGGACTATGTCCTTGAGAAAGCGTTAGGTAACCCCCCTGCTGCAACTGCGCCGGCTGATGAGAAAGCTGTCTATCAGTCGCGCAAAGATGATTATGGTGTGATTAAGAGCACCATGTTGTTTGCTATGGAACCGAAACTTCAAAATCGTTTTGAAACCTATCCCGGGCCCTTTGAGATTCTCGAGGAGCTGAAAACAATGTTTCAGACTCAGGCCCGTTCTGAGAGATATGAGATCTCCGAGAAGTTCTTTAACTGCAAGATGGAGGAAGGGAGTTCCGTTAGTGAGCACACCATAAAGATGTCGGGCTACACTCAACGCCTTGAGCAACTGGAATGCACGATTCCAGAGGAGCTCAAGATTGACAGGGTTCTGCAATCACTCCCTCCCAGTTACAAAAGTTTTGTAGTGACTCATAATCAGATTGGTTCCACTGATACGATCACCGAGCTCTTCGCAAAGCTGAAGGCTGCGGAAGTGGACATCAAGAAGGATAATCATGTGTTGATGGTCAACAAGCCCTTCTTTAAGAAAGGTAAGGGAGCAAAGAAGCCCTTCAAGAAGGGCGGCGGCAAGCGCAATGCTCCTGCTGAGAAGAAGCTCAAGTCTGGTCCTAAGCCGGACACTGAGTGCTTCTATTGCAAGGACAAGGGTTACTGGAAGCGCAACTGTCCAAAGTACTTAGCGGACAAGAAGGCTGGCACCATCAAAGGTATATTTGATATACATGTTATTGATGTTTTCCTTACTAGCCCTCGTTGTAGTGCTTGGGTATTTGATACCGGTTCAGTTGCTAATATTTGTAACTCGAAACAGGAGCTACGGAATAGACGGCGGCTTGCGAGGGATGACGTGACGATGCGCGTTGGCAACGGATCAAGAGTTGATGTGATGGCCGTCGGCACGCTCTCCTTAGTTTTACCTTCGGGATTAGTTTTAAACCTTAATAAGTGTTATTATGTGCCTGCATTGAGCATGAACATTATTTCTGGATTGTGTTTATTGCAAGACGGTTATTCATTTAAATCGGAGAATAATGGTTGTTCTATTTATATGAGTAACATCTTTTATGGTCATGCACCTCTTATGAATGGTTTATTTCTTCTAAATCTCGAAAGGGATGAAACACACATCCATAACATTGAGGCTAAGAGATGCAAAGTAGATAGTGATAATACTACTTATTTGTGGCACTGTCGTCTAGGTCATATTGGTGTAAAGCGCATGAAGAAACTCCATTCTGATGTACTTTTGGAGTCTCTTGATTTTGAATCATTTGAGACATGCGAACCATGCCTCATGGGCAAGATGATCAAAACCCCGTTCTCCGGAATGATGGAGCGAGCAACAGACTTGTTGGAAATCATACATACCGATGTATGCGGACCGATGAGTATTTCGACGCGCGGTGGATATCGCTATTTCCTTACTTTTACCGATGACTTAAGTAGATATGGGTATATCTATTTAATGAAACATAAATCTGAAACATTTGAAAAGTTCAAGGAATTTCAGAATGAAGTGGAGAACCATCGTAACAGAAAGATTAAGTTTCTACGATCCGATCGTGGAGGTGAATATTTGAGTTATGATTTTCTCACGCATCTTAAAGCAAGTGGAATCGTTTCACAACTCACGCCACCCGGAACACCACAGCGCAATGGTGTGTCTGAACGCCGGAATCGAACCCTATTAGATATGGTCCGATCAATGATGTCTCTTACTGATTTGCCGTTATCATTTTGGGGTTATGCATTAGAAACCGCTGCATTCACTTTAAATAGGGCACCATCTAAATCCGTTGAGACGACACCGTATGAACTGTGGTTTGGTGCTAAACCTAAGTTGTCGTTTCTTAAAGTTTGGGGATGCGAAGCTTACGTCAATAAGTTGATGCCGGACAAGCTCGAACCCAAAGCGGAGAAATGCGTCTTCATAGGATACCCTAAGGAAACTATTGGGTATACCTTCTATCACAGAACCGAAGGCAAAGTGTTTGTCGCAAAGAACGGTTCCTTTCTTGAGAAGGAGTTTCTCTCGAAAGAAGTGAGTGGGAGGAAAGTAGAGCTAGACGAGGTTATTGAACCTTCTCTTGAATTGGAGAGTAGCGCAGCACCTGAAATTGTTCCAGTGCCGCCTGCACCAACAATAGAGGAAGCTAATGACAAGGATCATGAAGCTTCGGACGATGCTGCTACTGAACGTCGCAGGTCGACAAGGTCGCGTGCCCCTCCTGAGTGGTACATGTCGTGGGAATGGTCACGACAGATGCTGCAATCGGCAGCGAGTAGTAAAACGAGGGGCAAGGGCGGCCAGCCATCTGCGGTGCGAGATGAGGGCAAAGACACAGGGTTTTACCCAGGTTCGCCCCCCGGAGGGTAAAGACCTACTCCTGCTAAATTGTATTATGGAGGTGTTTACAATGGGCGAGCTCGGCGGCTAGGCGGCGAGTCGCTTGGGTGTATGAGGGAACGTGTCTCTACTCACCCCATAGGGAGGTTATATAGGCTCACCTCCCCTAGGGTTTACATATCTCAACCGATTCGGTTACAGCTTCGGTAATCGTTTAACCTAATCCGACTGGGCCTATCTACTCGCCTGGGCCTTCAGCTTCCAGTCGCTTGGTACCTTGCTGGGCCTTGATCCACTCGCCGTTCTGCAGGCCCACTCGCCAGCCCTCGGGCCAGTCGGAAACGTCCTGCTGAGTACACCCCAGTAGGCGTATCCCCATCAGTAGTCCCCGAGGCCGTCGTCGATTAGGCATAAGTGGCTGCTGGCAGTCGGAGTATATGGCTCCAAAGTAGGCATCCAGTCGAATCGTCAACGGGCTCTTGCATGAAGAAGAAAATCCGGTGAACCGAGTCGCGTCTTGGGCGAGCCGAGCTGTCGAATGCGGTGGCAGCGAGTGACCTGGCGAGCCGAGTGGCTGGAGTTGGACCGTCAGGCGTGGTCAAACTAGCCGTTAGGGCAACTCAACGGTAACTTTCGGCGTAATCATCGCGCGGTAACGGCCCCCTGATTTGGCGGGTAACTCTCGCTATATAAGAGGAATGGCAGGCAATCATAGAATCAACTGCCCACCACTTCTTCCGAGTGCGTGCATTCTCTTTCCTTTGCTCCTTGATCCAATCGACCCGAAATCCTCCGATCTCCAACCAACCCCTCGGCTATGGCCCTTCTCACCGAACCATGGGGCAGGTCCAAGTGCACGAGGGCGCAGCTGGCCTCCTTTGAGGAGGCTGGAATCCTGCGAGCCGGCTGTTGGCGTATCCCCGCAGCCGGAGAAACGACCCCAAACCCGCGAGAGAGGGAATTCGTCTGTTTCACCAGTCATCTCGAGCGGGGGCTAGGGTTTCCCACATCTTTGTTCTTCCGGCGTTTTTGCGCCTACTACGGGATCCAGCCTTCGGATCTGGGTCCCCACAGCATCGAGCAGCTCGCCATCTTCGTGGCGTTCTGCGAGTGCTACTTGGGCTGCCAGCCCTACTTTCCCTTATGGCAAGATCTGTTCCACGGACGGATCAGCCGCGAGGAGGCAGGCAGCCCAATGCTAGCCGCGGGCGGCCTGACGTTCCAGCTCAAATCCAAAGCGTCTTTCTTCGATCTGATGCTACCCGCCAAAGCAGCGAGCGACTGGAAGAAGTCATGGTTCTACGTGACCGAGGCGACCCCGGAGGACGAGGCGGCGATCCCGCGGTACTCGGCCAATCGTTCCGAGCCGCGCCATCCTCAGGTCGGCAAGCTCCCCGACGACCAGCGGATGGTCGTCGACGAGATGCTCCAGGCCATCCGTGGCCTAAAGAAGAAGGGCCTGCAGACGATAAACTTGTACAATTGCTGGCTTGGGCGACGGCTCGTTCCGCTCGCCCAACGCGACCACTACATGTATCAGTACACGGGCCGGGGAGACTCGACGAAAGCCTGCCTCGACGAGTGGAAGCTGGAGGACTATCTCCCAGCGTTGAAGAAGATCACCCAGGCGGTGTACGTGGAGGCACAGGCCGGGGTCGCCCCCTACACCGCGAAGCGTCCGGCTCCGACGGTAATTTCTTTACCTTGTTCGAAGTCGCAGCGTATGCAGTCGCGGTAATTCTGACTCTGTTTCGTATTTATCGCAGCTGTTCCAAGTGGTGGAAGGGTGGCTCCCACCTTCCGATGAAGAGAGCCCGGGGCCATCCGCCCAGGATACAAGTGAATCGCCACCCGCGAAGGGCAACGAGGACGAGTCCGAAGAGGAAATCGCCCCGCTGGTCCGAAAGACCCGCGGGCAACGTCAGCGCGAAATCGAAGCGAGCAGGAGCCTCGAGCGTCATGATGACGACGACGAGCTCCCAGAAACCACCTCGCGCCGCCAGGCCACTCCTTCGAAGAAGAAGAAGAAGGAAAAGGAGGCGAGGGCCCCCCGAAGAGGAAAACGAAGCCGCCGAGGATGGCCTCGCCGTCGCACTCGACGAGCAGCTCTGATGCTCACAGCTCGGCCGACGACGGCGTGGCCCCAGCGACAACCGCGCTAGATGCGCCGACTGTGGAAGTGCCTCTGGCCTCGATGCCCCCGCCATTCGCGCCAGTCTCGGGGCTAGGGAAGGCTCCAGCCGTGGCGACTTCGCCTCGCAAGGAGGTTCCGATTGGGGCGGCTTCGCCCCGCAAGGAGGCTCCGGCCGTAGCGGCTCCAGTTCGCGAGGAAGCCCCTGCTGAAGGTATCCCAGAGGCGCCAGCCGCAGCCTCGACGACGAAGAAGCCGTCCGTGTCTTGGGCACGCGACGTCCTGGAACTAGGGCTCAGTCGCCAACTGGGCCCCGAGCTGGAAAAACCGGCCGGCCTTCGCCAAGTGAGTGCATTCGGCCTTCCCTATTTTCCATAGCTATTTCGACTGTCTTTACTGATTCGACTGATGTGCAGGACCGGAGTGAAAAGGATGGGCCACCCGACCGTGGCCCAGGTACCCTCCACCGCTAGTGAGGAGGATCCTTCCCGTAAGAGGAAAGCGGACGAGGTCGTTGCCTCGGCGGATGGCAGTAAAAAGGCCAAGGGCGACGACATCGTCACTGTCTCTGACGACACGGCGGTCGCGCCGGCCGGCCCCGCGGTGGAGGCAGCCGCGTCTACGAAGGAGGGCGTTTCCTTGCCTGGAACGGCGAAGGCGACTTCCTTTGGAGCGGGTGCCTCTATCGCCACCTTCCCTCGCTTCGTGACCAAGGCGGCCGCGGCGAGCGGGGCTGCATCCCCGAGCCTCGCTCCAGGGACCGCCGATGCTGAAGTCGACCAGCGTCGTGGGCACACGTCAGCGTTACTCGCGTCCGTGGACGCGATGCAACTTCATGGCATGCTTGGCGCAGCCATCCAGGTATATCCAGTCCCCGAGGATCAGGTCGGTGCTTTGCAGCGGCGTGATTCTTATTATTTTCTCGTCTTTTATTTTCGTATCCAGTCCCCGAGTGCGCACGCGCTAAATTTCAGCGGGGTGGGCACTTGGGAATTTCTTGATCGCCAGTCCCCGAGTGCGCACTCGCTGAATTTCAGCGGGTGGGCGCTTAGGAGGTTCGTTTTTACTGACTTTTTTGATGATATGCAGGGTCTGCAGCTCGAGTCGGCGGACCGATTGGCCGCGCAACAGCGTGCTGAGAAGGAGCTGACCACCATCCAGGAAGCGAACAAGGAGCTCCAGGCTGTTGCTGCGAAGGCAGAGGAAGCTCGCCAGGAGCTTGTCCCGGCTGGTGAATTGGAGGCGGCGCGATCTGCTCTGGGCGCTGCTGAACAGCGGGTCGCCGACCTCGAGCGCGAGCTGCGGGAGGCGAAGGAAGAAGCGAGCTCAGCGGACGGGCGAGCTAAGGCCGCCATTGCAGCCGCGGAGGAGGATCGCAAGCTGTCGGAAGTCCTTATTGCTGGACTTCAGGACGACCACACGTCGCTTCAGTGCTTCATCACGGGACTCGCCCGCCCGTTGCTTGGTGAGTGCACCTTCCCTTTCCGTTAGTTGGGGTTTTTGTGGTATCCGTCGCGCTCATCATTGTTTCCTTCTCGCAGGTCGCGTTATTGGTAGCCAAGAAGAAGCGAGCTCGTTCGACGCGAAGCAGTGCGTAAGCATGCTCGTTGACTCGGCTACGCTGTCGGTGACGTGCATCCGCGCCTATCTTCAAGAAATGTCGCCCAACGAGGTTATTCCCAGCGACCTCGTTGAGGTGTGGGAGTATTTGGAGAAGGCGCCCGCGGTCGTTGAGTTCATGACGCGGTCGGCGTTTCGGCGTGGAGCGTCGACAGCACTGAGCCTTGGACTCGCCCACTTCCCCGAGGATTTCGACCTCGACGATGTGACGAGTGGGTATCCCTCGTCGACTGGCGCGGTGGACCTGTCCGAGGTTCTCAAGTTGCAGGAGCGTGCCGCCGCATACTCGGAGCGTGTCTGGGCGATGGGCGACCTCCTTCCCTACCAGGAAACGGTCGTCGCGCCGAACGACCCCGAGCCGCCGCATCGTGACTTCAAGGTCGAGCAGCCTTTTCGCGCGGCGATGGCGGGTGAGCTGACGACGTATCCGTCAAACCCGTACACCGCGTTCATCCGTAGGCGCCGGGATTCTGGCGAGTCGTCATCGAAGCCTGCAGAATAGGGTAGTTTGCCTGGATGTGTTAGCAGCAGTTCTGCCGCGCGGGCATATTTTGTAATATAAGACAATGCAATATGCGATTGAATGGGACGTCGTGTTTATTTTGCTATTTGTTTGTGTGCTTTGGATTGATTTTGGATGAGTCCCCGAGCGCGTCCTCCCTTTTGTGGGGTTCACCTCGTATATGATGTTTTTTGTTATCATGTGTTTTGTTAGTTTAGTCGACTCGCCCGAGCTCGGAGAGCCAGTCGCTAGGCGACTCCCTTGAGTGCTCTGTACTTACCGTTTTCCCGTGCGCGAACGGGGTCGGGTGGCCGAGTCCCCGAGCGTGGTACTTGGTAGTTCTAGGCGCGACTCGAGGGTGGTTGAGGACTCAGCGCGTTGGTGTGAGCGCGTCACCCCTGCCTGGCCCGTGGGGTCAGTCGCGTGGCGAGTCCTGGACATGCTCTCTTACTTGGCGTTTTCCCTGACCGATCGAGACGAACTGGTATTCAGTCCCCGAGCGTGGTACTTAGCCGTTCGAGTCGCTATGCCGAGGATGCAGGTGTTGGGCCACGCAGAGATAAAACAAAACTTTTTCCTCTAACGTGGTGATCCCAAGATCTAGCTGAGGTAGAAAGCCACGAGGTTTACCACTAGACGCGCGGTTGCGGATTACTGATGAAGCGCGTCAGTTGATGCAGTGCAGTCCTCACGATCCGATCGTCTTGGTGCTGATCGCGCAGCACCTCTGCTGGTATCCACACGTACAAGGAGGAGCACCGGCGGCGAACTGCTAGGTTCGTTACGGCGGCTGGACTGCTGTGGAGCTAGGGTTTCCAACACATGGAATGACCTAACCGAACAACGATTAACCTTTCTGGGTTACTGTGCTCCACTATATATAGGGAGTGAATGTGGGCTCTGCTCGCGCGACCCATTCACTAAAGCCCATATAACTCTAGTCACCGTGAGTCCAACTCACTAACTCAGTCCTAATCTGGTTTAGGTCCAACCCAACCAGATTATAGATTCGGATCCAATCCGAACTTTCTCCCGCTCTTAAGTGTGTGACCCCGCAGGCTCATGGTTACTTGGACACGATTAGAGTCCGACTCACAATCGATCAATCGGCATCGGCTCCTAGCAGAACGTACCGATTCCCAAGTACCAAAGAGTCATGACGACTTGCCTTTCCAATGCGACTTACGTCCGAGTCCCTTTTGCCTCACGATATACCTTGTCAGACTATAGGCGAATATATGCCATCCCTTAAATAGTCCGACTCTCTTCTCGATCCGAGATAAGTGATTCTCCCGACTAACTCTTAGCCGATCGCCTCGGTTAACACTTAACCGAGTCGTGCATGGCCATGCTTTCCGAATCATATCTCACGAGAGGGCCCAGAGAATATCTCTCCGAGTGGAGGGGCAAAATCCCATCTTGGTTATTCACACCACGCAGCTTGATTCTCAGTCGACCCGAACCCTGCCTTTATAACTGCCCAGTTACGGATCAGCGTTTGACAGAACCTAAGTCGGTGATCCTCAACTCGGACTATGCAACAACCTCAGGTCTAAGGATTACATTGATTGAGATATACAAATGACAGCTAAGTTCGTTGTACCTCAATATGGGTCGATCCGACTCGCTAAACTCTTTAGCCTAGTCTGTGTAAGTTGGAATAGCATCTCCATGCCCATGACAAGTGGAACCGAGTCATCAAGCCAACTTTCACATTGGTCTAAGTTGTGTGTCCAGCACAACCTCAATGACCAAGGATATTTAGTACAAACAACATGAATGCATGTTCCACAACTGAATCACATATTCCAATGATACACATCAGATGTTTTACAAGGACTACTTAATAACTTTATGAATACAATGGGAAATATCATCATACATGATTGCCTCTAGGGCATCATTCCC